>WAAB01008376.1:48490-104237 GCA_013389865.1 Piaya cayana
CAGAACTGAATGCAGTACTCCAGGTGAAGTCTCATAAGAACAAAGAGGCAGAATCATCTCCCTCAAGCTGCTGGTTATGCTTCTGATACAGCCGAGGATATGGTTCTGGGCTGCAAGCACACATCGCTGGCTCATATTGAGCTTCTCATCCATGAGCACCTCCAAGCCCTTCTCTTCAGGGCTACTCCCAATCCATTCTCTGCCCAGCCTGTAACTGCGCTTGCGACTGCATGTGAGAAAGTTTTATCCTGCCCCTTGTTGACTGGCTATACTCTCCTTTGTCTCTTCAGAAACTTTCCATTTCAATTGCATTTAGCCTTGTCTCCTTTTCCTCTGTCTCACTGCCATTCTGAACATTTCTCCTCTCATTCCTTCATTTAACGCACTATTTACTGTAATCAGTGTATGCTACATCTATTTTCTCCTTGGTCCATCTCTTCCATTCTAGTTGTGATCACCTTATAGCGGACCAAGAGATTACACTCTTTTCGTGTCCTTAAGCAGTAATGTAACAAAAATATTAGTACAAGTGTTAACACTTAACTACAGAAATCTAACATAATCATATCTGTCGTATCCATCCAAATGCCATTACAAAAGTATGCAGATGAGCCACAGTTTTGTCTTTTCACAGTCAATAACTTGAACTGTACTACTCAAATTTACACATGACTATTTTAAGGAGTAAAATCTTCAGAACCTCCTTTACTCTGAGAAACATTAAGAAAACGCATCAAACATTTGTGGATCATACTTCAAAGTCTGCTGTTCAAACTCAAAATTAACAGGTTTCTTACCAAGACTGACAACTCTTGCTTGACTTCACTTTTCATTTCTGAAGTTAGGACTAATCCAAGATCCTCTTCTTTCTATTGAATTAAAATACAACATTGAAATTAACTGTAAACTTATTTACATAAAATTGTTTTCTGCTCTTTACAGTAGAATAAGCACTTTCAAATCAGTGTAAATATTTTGAGAGAAAATAACTGCTCTGTACTTTTAAATTTATATGATATAAAGTACACTATAACAATTGGTTTTTTCTCTTAAAAAAAAATCACCATTATTTTCTCACACTTTTTTCTTATATCAGTAGCAAGTTCTGTCTGTGTGTACAGCCTTCAAAGTCCTGCTTGGTTCTGCAACACTGCAAAATCTTTTAAATATAAAAAGCAGGATTTTCGATTTCTTATGTTAAGTGCACATGTGTGCAGCATGAACATTTCTTTACTAAGATAGAAAAGTATTCTGCAGGTTGCTTTCCTCCCACAGTTTAAAAGCAGATCTGTCTTCCATTGACGTATCAAGAGCAGAGCTTTAAGCTAGTCTGAGAATGCTCAGTTACTAATTCTCACGGGATCCAAGGTACCTTGCAAATTCCAGTTAATCACACATACAAACTTTATTGTAGCATTTAAATGTTGTCCACACTGTATAAGAATTGACTGGAGAGTAAGCTTTCATCTATTCATTTTTTAAATAAAAAGAAATTAAACCTGTTCCTTGTCTCTTATTCCCCTTGTTAGCAATCTATTTTGCTAGAGCTCTGAAACCTGCTTTTGTTTGTTTTCTATGAAGTCACTACTGTTAATTCAAATCCATTGCGTTTTTAATTTCTCTTAGAAAATTACCTTATTCTCAAAACCAAACCCAGAAATAATTAAAAAAAAAAAATCACAAGCTGTGGGGTTTTGGTTTGTTTGTTCTTAAAGAGGACATTAGTGATCTGAACTGTCTCACAGAGGAATGCTATTTGCATCCTTCCAACACAGTTGTGTATTTCAAGATTACCCACATGAGAAGAATATAAAACTTACCAATATTTTATTCTCCTCTCTGTGCTTTACATTTACTTCTTGAATCCTGTTTCCTTTGACTTCCAAACATCTTTTTTTTCGTACATTTCCTTGAGCTTCCTGGTCATGATCTGCCGTTTGATCTTCCCAGTCTAGATCTCTGCTTCCAAAGACAATTTCCAGAGCCTCTGCATCTTCAGATACATCATCTAACTCCTTTCTCTTCTTCTGGGCATGCTTTTCACTAGAAGCAATTTTAGTGTCTGTTTTATCACTCGCAAATTTGTCATATTCCCTCAAAAGCTTTTTACTGGTGTCTTCTAACGCAAAATTTGGTTTTGTGTCCAGGATGCTATTTTCCTTTTCATGCTGTTCTGCTTCACTGTTCCATATTGATGGAACTGTGGGTTCAGCGCCCTTGGAAACAGCCAATGACCTTTCCAGTTTTTCTCGTTTGGGTACAGATGTTTCTTCTTCTTCAGCTCTTTCCCTTAGCCAGAAAGGAATTAGAAAAGAAAAAAAAACAAAAGCATTTTTTAACATGGCTAGCTGCATCTGTAACATAACAGCATCCTAGTGACTGCATTGCAAAATGTGAATATTAAGTACCCTCAACAAAGAGCGTGCCATTCTAGGAAGATGATCTAAAAATCACCTTTTTAAGTATGATTTGAGTTAAATGTACAACCCTTGAGCTAAAATCATTTTCCAGAAACATCAACACAACAGGAAGGGAAGTATAGTCCAGAACATTTGAACATACCTTTTTCTAGCTACTTGGAAGTAATTCATAATTGAGTTAGACTGGTGACGTGAAGTACTAGGTTTACCAACTTCTGAAATTTTAGATGGTGAGACAGGATGACTCTTTTGACTAAACTCAGCTGTTCTGTTCACTCTAGATACTGATGTTCCTGCATTTACACTGTCATTTGTGCTTTTCTTTACAGTTGTTATATTCTGGACAGAAGAGGGAAAATGGCTTTCCATCAGGGGAGTATTCTCTATCTCCATACTGTATTAGAGAGAGAAAAAACATTAGGTGAATATACAAGAAGTTATCACAGAAGTACACTGGAGAACATCACTTTTAAAAAAGGCTGTACCTGTAGATGTGCTAAAAACACATGGTAAAATCTGCTATGACAAACATATTTTTACAACTGTGAAATGGCTTGAAAATTTTTAGTTGTTAAGACAGTCAAATCAGATACGCAGTATCTACATCTGTATCTGAAAGAGTTCATATTCCTATGTGATATTTTCTGTTATCTACTATTAAAAAGCAGAAATTATCTCACTGCAAACAGGTGACGGCAATTCAGTAAGTGTCATTTCAAAATGCTGTGTATCTTTGTCCACTGCAACAATATAGCTTCTCTGCCACAGAAGACTTCTTTCTTTGCATCTGTTATCTTAGAAACTATCTCCATGAATACTTTACCATGTCTGCTCTTCTATTTCTGTATCAGCTATATATCCCATGCTGTTGTGTGCAGCAGTTGGCATTATGGTTTCGTCCACAGCCAAACTCTGAGAAACGGCCCGTCCAACAACAGCTGATGCAGGAGTGCTTTTAGTAACAGCTGCAAGATAAACACAAGAATTAAAAGGTTAATACCAAATCTGCACGTCTTTGCATGTGACGTCACACATCGGTAATTGATTGGGTGTGACTTTTGAAAAGTGGTCTTTGTGCAATTTTAATAAGAAAAATAAGCAGACTTATTAATTTAAAAAACCTGAAATAAACAGTTCTAAAAGACCTTATTACAGGATAGTTTTAGTTAAATATTCCACTAAATTAAATGAAGGAATTTTAAATAAAATTGAAGCATACAGTGAAATCAGATTTTAATATGGACATAATGTCATTTATAAATCCAGCAATATATAATATGCAAAACTGTCAGAACATAAAATTCCTTGTATTTATGGCTTCATAATGATCTCTAACATGGTTATTACATTTGGTATTACGTCTATTAATAGAAAACCAATGTCTGCTATCAAAAAATGTCTTCTACAGAAAATTTCTCCTAATCCCCAAAGTCAGAGGATTACCTTAAAATATTGTTTGCTACTCTTTATTTAGTTACTCATGTTATTTCTCTGTAAACAGAAAGAAAAGCATATACAACATCTTTTATATTGTTTGCCCTTTGATTTGTCCCCATCCTTCATATGCTTATTAAAGTCAAAGTACACTAATACTTACTATTTTAACATTTCTAGACAAGGGGGTGTTTTTTTTTACTACTAATCTTTCAGCCCTTTACATCCTTCCTGCATCTCATTCAGATCAAGAATATGACAATAGCATTACCTATTCAGACAACCCCTCCTTTATATATATATTCATTATTTTTTTTCCTAAACTGAATCCTATAGAGTAGAACAAAATAGAATCTTAAAATTATATGTGTAACTGAAAATTTTGTAGAAACAAAATGCAGACTAACAATTTTGAAAGAAGCATGAAAGGAGAATTAGACAAACAAGAACTCTGTCTCTCAAAGATTTTTATTACTAGGGTATTAGCAAACACAACTTAAGTTTCAAGTCAAGACTCGGGATGTCCACCCCAAAACTGCTACTTCAGTAAATGTGGCAATCATGCCTCACGGTTTTTACTTATTACATCAAGATTGTGTTTGATTTTGAACTGGGTGGGAGAATGGGTGAATTTCCCAAAAGCAAACTCCTTTTNTATTTTAACATTTCTAGACAAGGGGGTGTTTTTTTTTACTACTAATCTTTCAGCCCTTTACATCCTTCCTGCATCTCATTCAGATCAAGAATATGACAATAGCATTACCTATTCAGACAACCCCTCCTTTATATATATTCATTTTTTTTTCCTAAACTGAATCCTATAGAGTAGAACAGAACAGAATCTTAAAATTATGTGTGTAACTGACAATTTTGTAGAAACAAAATGCAGACTAACAATTTTGAAAGAAGCATGAAAGGAGAATTAGACAAACAAGAACTCTGTCTCTCAAAGATTTTTATTACTAGGGTATTAGCAAACACAACTTAAGTTTCAAGTCAAGACTCGGGATGTCCACCCCAAAACTGCTACTTCAGTAAATGTGGCAATCATGCCTCACGGTTTTTACTTATTACATCAAGATTGTGTTTGATTTTGAACTGGGTGGGAGAATGGGTGAATTTCCCAAAAGCAAACTCCTTTTTGTGAGGATAAAAAAAAAAGTCTTTACAAATTAATTCTGTTCCTAATCCCTCAATTTCTAACATTCACTTTTTACCTCCTTATTTTCCCAACCTTAAAAGACAGAACAGCATGGAATGCAAACTACCACATGCATATAAATTCAGTGCCACTAATAATGTGAACTTCAGAAGATCGTTTTAAAGTACCTTTCCTTTAAAGATCAATATACTAGATGTCTGCTTTTTATGCTAATTTTAGATCTGCTACTTTTTTGAATTTACATCTAAGACTCATAATTTTCATTGCAAATTATTGCAAAAGCATTAAACACCAACTACCTCTTCATATTTGTCTGTTTCTCATACATTGTCTTTCTATTTGAATGGTCTTGCAAAAGAAAACAAAAGAAGTGAATATTAGCCATTTATGCCCCTGTACAAAAAGAAACACTGCCCTGTTAATGCTGTTTGTTTATTACTACCCTTCTTCCAATTACCTTTGTTATCAGGCTGCTTTTGAGGGTTGCAGTATTTTTCCGTAGACATGAAGAGAACTGCCAATCCAATTTCTGCCTCAGAAATAGCCCTGAGATCTTTGCTGTTAACATACAGATAAAATAAAGACAATAAAAATTAAAAAACATTTCTCGATAGAGATTCAAAGATGAATAGGCAAATGGGCACCTACATGACAAAGTACAAAGTGTTTCAATCCTTCCTTCAAAAACCATCATTCTACACTACATTTTTTCACAACACAGTAAGTCAGTATAATTTAAATTATAAATGTAATGTAATAAATATGTGTAAACATGTTTATACCCACATGTCCCATACATGTGAACTTCCACATTTCCTACTGCTGTAGCCACTGCCTAATCCTAGGAATTCTCTCTAACTCATTTCTGGGCATTAATCAATTGTGTTCTACCTCCAGTTCAAAAATCTATGTGGATGAAAAATTGATTTGAGAGATTTGAGCATTTCTTACCAGTCAGTTAGGCACACATACACAGCTTCTGTACTATAGCCATGAAAAGAACTTGAGTACAGTTTTCTCTGTTTAGCAGGAAAAATCAGAGGAACTAGGTTGACCTATTACGTTAAGGGTTAGGATCATGTTTTCTTTCATTTCAATTAAATACCAACATGAAAACTCTAACATTTATAAAAACATGCAGTCTGTCCTCTCAAACAAAAAACACTCCATCATCAAAACAAAAAACTATTTTATTCAACAGAATCTTCTCTTCAGAAATATTGTATGCAGGTTACTAGATGGCAACGAACCACATGACCTCAAGATGCCATCTCACCTGTTTTCCATTAAATAATATATTTATTGAATTAAATGTATTTATTGAAAATCATAGACAATCTATTTTCCACTCTTAGAATACATTCACTTTAAATAGGAGCAAACCCACTTCTGTCTGTAATTTCAAAGCAGCTTCATTATAGTGACTTTTTGGAGAATCTGATCTATCAAAAAAAACTCACTAAATCCTCACAGAACTGCTATGTTCTTCCTTTCTTGCTTCAAGAAATTTTAGTTACTATGCTAAATACTTAAAACAATGAAGAAAAAATCTCTTCAGAAGCATCCTACTGCTTCAATACGTATGTAAAAACTGTAAATAATTCTCCGCAGAAATTCTGAAGTTACCATGCTACTGTACAAAAGAACAAGGCTGCACCTTTGCAAGGCAGTCAGAATGGAATCGGCCCAGCTTCTCGTGGAGTCAGACGCTGACATCTGAGAGTTTGCCAACCCCATATCAACAACACAAACTTCAGGAGAAACCAATGAAGATATTTCTTTTTTTCCCTCCATCATCAGTTTTGCTTCCCCTCCTCCAAGAAGAACTGCTGGACCCAGCTTCTTGTACTAAAAAGAGAACGGGGAAAAAAAAAATCTTAAAATACAGTCGGTTGAGAAGTGTCAGCATAATGAACTATCAGCATAATGCTCATCACTGATGCACTAATGCAGAAGTAATGTGTTCTGTTTCTCTCTCTGTATTTCATCTTGCTTAGGCCATCATACTGTAAAAAGATAAATACATAGAAATCCTTCTTTCCTGATGAACCCAGAATGTCAATTTACAGAGAACAGAATCTGTACTTAACTATCCCTGCAACATTTTTACAATGTAAAGCCTAATTACCTGCTTGGCTGTTAGAAAAACAAAAGTTTTTCCACTGAATATTTTTTTCCTTTCATGGTGCTCAGATAAATCCAACTTTTCAGCGCCGATGGAAGGCTCATCGACGGGAGGATAAAAGCTGCAATATAGAACATTAAAGTTGGAAAATTCAGATTTACTTATCAGTACCAACTCATAGTCCTTTCTGTTTCATAGGAAAGCTCTGAAGTTAAAAACCTGTTTTGCTCTTAAAACCATATAAATATTTTTCAAGAGTTTGTTAAGAGGAAATAGACCTTCCAATTTCTCAACATCTAAACTAAGATTAAGACTTTCTACTTCAATATTGAACTAAGAGGACAACACTTCTAGCAATGTATTCAAATCTATCTGCTTTATGCATCTGCTGTACATGTATCTATACTGTTCACTAATCCTGGCAAAGGACGTTGCAGTTGCATTCTGCACCTTACTGTAGATAACATTAAAATTCCACATAAAATTAGCGATCTTGCTTATACCTTTCTCTTCTATTCTATTAAGAAATTTGGTATCACCACACTAGATGACAGCAATTAAGGACACTTCTCTTGCTGTTGGGCTGAAGAACCGAACTGATTCACCCAAGAGATTTTGAATTGATTTGTCCAGTAGAAGAAAGGTGATCAGCATTTCAGTTGGGAAACAGATTATGCAGAAGTAGAACTCTATCCTGAACCTCTAATTTTTGTCACAGTATGTAGACATACACACGGATATGTATTTAAATCCTTTTTTTTCCTCATTTATGCAAAGTTAGCAGCTTATAAGCAAGAAACATACTCCATTAAATGATGAAATATTTAAGTTGCTGAAAATGCGTTTATTACATAGGTAATTTCACCATCTGTAAACACATAAACACTCTTCAGACACTGTAAATATTCACATATTTTACAACTGAACACAAAAAATAAGCAGGTACACTTTCTACTGCATCCAAATACGTAATTCAATTATGATAGGCTAAAATGTACTATAAAGATACAGTTAATTTTAAATTATCTTTGCTGGTTTGCATTCTTCACAATCACTTCCTGAAGCTTTATGTACACAACGGAAATTAGCCAGTATAAATGATCAGGTTTTGGAAACATGTATTTGATAGAATCATAGAATCGCCAGGTTGGAAAAGACCTCTTGGTTCATCTAGTCCAACTATTCCTATCTGTCACTAAACCATGTCCCTGATAGGTTTCAGCAACCTGTTCAAGTCAGTTTGGGAAAAATATTTTTCCATTGAAGTTGAAATATACAGAATAAATTCTAGTAATTGTAAGAAATATAGCAACTCAGATTTTAGTTACCAAGACAGAAAGCTTCCAATACTGAGCCCCACAGAGATGGTTATTAAGATAAGATAAATACAGGGGACAAAGTTATTTTTAAAAAACAAAGGATGAGTAAAAGGGTGGAACAGTAGTTTCCATTACTTCTAAATTGGGCTACAGTTTCTCTAGAAATACTTTTCAAATCTCCGTTGCTCCTTTTATTTCAGCAGGAACCTTCTATTGAACATTTGTTCCTCAAAGCACCTGCTGATTTTCCTTGAAAATCTTATCCAAATCTGATGTAAGCTCAAAGGCACCGTATTTTTTTTTGGTCTTATGATTTTGAAGCGCTCCTTAAGCTCTCTCCCTATAAGCTTTGAACAGTAACACTATTATTCAGAAAAGACCCTCCACAGTATTGAATCTTTCAATTAACAGATTTTGATTCTTCATGGGTTTCTGTTAAATGCTCAGTTATTTTCCTACTTTTTCAAAGCCCTGCAGTATTTACATTTGACTGCTGTAACAAAACATGCTATTTCACAGAGGACTGCACTTAGGCAGCTGTTAGTAAAATCATCAGTTATTTTTCCTTCCATGCACAGGTTATCTGAGAGTATCAGAGAACTTGCACCATAAACTTTACCATAAAAAGCCTCAAGAAAGAAGCTACATTCATGATGTGAACTGCAGGTTTGAAATTCTACGAAGTCTTCATATAATCAAAAAGAAGCTTTAATTTTTTAAAACTTTAAGATACTACTTCCTTAAGATATTTTTTAATCAGATGTACAGTAGTAACCAAGAATTAATTAAAGGTGTGACCCTGTATTATGACATCAATATACCTTTTTAATTTCATACCCAAACTAGTATTGCCCCAAATTGGTTAGTGTCCTGCAGATGTACCAGCTCAGGTCAGCTCTACCTACAATGCACAATGTAGAGATTCCATGGAAAGTTAAAAGTAGTTTTGGAAATTGAATGCTAAAAGCTGCTAAGTAAAATTTCAATATCTTCCCACAAGCTACATCTTAAAAATATCACCTATTTAAAATACTGTAATTATTTTAAATATAGATCTGTGTATTACACCAGCTGTCTCATTTAGCTTGATGCAGAACTCTCTCTTTGAAAGCTACAAAATGGATATACTGCTACTGTCAGTAACATTCAGTCATCTTAATTCTTCTGGGGGTCTTAGTAGTTAGCAAAAACCTTTAAGAGATTCATATCCATCTAGTTCTATTTTAGGGAACACTTAGCACCTCAATTATACTGTCACTTTGATACTAAAGGAATGGACAATGTGCATTCCGAATTTAAGAGCCCAAACCATTGTTTGCTTGTTCCTCTAATGGGTAATTAACGGCAGTCTTACAGCTAGATTACATTAGACTAAGCAAATTTCAGATTGCAAACCCCATTGCTGGCTTTTGGTAGCTCCTACTACCTCTACCAAAAAAAAAGTCTGCCAGAAAACCTTATGTCTATTATTTCAGAGAGGACTCTAGTTTTTTCACATTCTTATAAAATCATGTAGAAGTGGAAGGAAAAGTTAGAATACATAAAGATTACCCCTCTCCCCTGAATCTGAAGACCACGTCAACTTTAAAACATACACAGATGACTCATTTGATGTATTAAAAAAACCCCTGCAAACACAGAACAGCAACTAGAAACTAAAGAGTATTTGCTACCAGACTGGAATCTGTTTCATTCTTAACAAGGTACGGTCACATTCTGTGAAATATGTTGTACCACGCAGCATGGGCAGCTTATTGTGAATCCTCTGCAGCTTTGATTCCATTACCACATGTGCAGCACTGGTGTTTGTTTAGGTGCCCTTTTCCCCTACCCCGTTCTTCAAACAATTCTATCAAGGGTTATTATCACACCCACTAAAGAAAATAAACTAAATTGCTATGTCCTAACACATATGTACATATGAATGTTTGTTTATTCATGTTTATTCATATGTAAAACCACCACTGACTACTTCTCCATTTACTTTCCCCAAACCACGTCTGGTGTTGAGCATCCACCTGCTTAAAAACAACACATCCAGAAAAGTCATAATGTCTTGAATGAATTTGAAGTAATCTGACATTTTTTTTCCCCTGTTAAATGACATTTGAAGTTCAAAATGTTACTTTTCAAATGCCAAGTACTCTTACAATTTTCATACATTATGTATTTCATTTTACCATACCTTCCAAAGCATTCAGAGAATACAAGCAATAAAAACAAAAAAAAAAGTACCCATGCAGTTTACTTTTTAAAAATACATGACAGAAATTTCTCACATGATTAAACCATGTGTTCATACAAAAATAATTTTTTAAAAAATCCCACAAAAAAATCAAACAAAACATATTTTTTTCTATTTTCAAGATAAAAATAGTAGCAATATAGGTTCAGATTAAATTCTTGCATACAATAATGGAATTATTTTATACTTTTCTACTTATAGAAAACAACCACAGGGCTGTTCTGCAGGATTCATTTATTCCAAAGCAAAAATTCCCTTTTCAAGTTAATTTAACCACAAAACAAACAAGCACTTCATTTTTATATAGTGAAGACCAATTCACATTAGTCTCACTTCATCTTTTAAGAGATAATTAAAAACCCCTGCTGTGTCAGGGAATTCAACAGTCAGGCTAACTCAGTTTTGACTGAGGTTTACAGCAAACTCAGTAACTAATCACATACTGGTAAAATGTCTACATAATGAAATAAGCGAGATATAACTACTCCTATAAAAATATTTTTATTTCAATGTAACAACTCCAATAGAGTTTAAATGCTGCTTCAAACACATCAACAAAACAAGTTCCTATTTAGAGCTAGTAATACCTCTAAGCATATATAAAATGCCAAGAGTTAGTTTTATAACTCTAAGGATGAACGCAAGAAAATTGCCTGAATATTAAGACATGTGCCATATTAAGCATTCTTCTGCAGATAAGGTTACTGTAAATCACATATTCTGTCAAATATGAACAGATAGATGTTTAGTTATTTGATGATCTAACTCTCATAAATTTAATTTTGTGACATTGAAAACATGACACTTACCTTTCATGTTTTGGCAACTGCTGCCTGGACTGAACAGCTTTGACTAATTCAACAAAAAACTCTGGCTTAATAATTGGTCGACCACAAATCAAAGCACAAATAGTCTGCAGAGACAGAAAATACTTACTCACTGCACGGAAAAAGTTCAACTACAACTGACATTACCTGTCATGTAATATCTAAGATGTGGAAATTGTCAGACAAACACATAGAACAATATTGAATTTTGCCAGTGAAAACCAGGATAGTTTTCCTTCTAGGAGCCTAGGTTTTAACTACTGTCTTGACCAAAGTTATGAAAATGTACAAGGCAACTGATGGGAACCAGTAATGGCCTTCAAAACTATTTTTTTGAATTTTCTTCCCCTCCAACCTCCCATCCACATACATTTATTTCTAAACTTAGAAAAGGAAGAGTTGACTACAGCTTTGGAGAGGAAAATCTTGAGCAGCTCTAGAGTTTAGTTCGCATTTGTGGGAAAACTGCAAGGCAACGCCATCAAGATGCAAAAGCTCAACATACCTTAACAGTAACTTTCACTGATACCATTACAAGGTGAGTACACTCTTTGGTCCATTCATTCACCACAAGGCCTCCAAGCTGCTGTATGGCTTGACTTAAAGATGTCTTTTGAGCTACGTCTAAACATGAGGAGCAGACAACCAACGGTTCATACTCTATTCTACAAAGAACAAGTAGAAGAGAATTGGTTTAGTTATTTGAGTCAATAATTATGATGAACAGAGCTGGCTTAACAATTGTGTTTGCGGCTTTGGAAAATCTGAAGGAAGGAAAAAAGAAAAAGGACACACTTTCTTACCTATATCAAAGACTGCATTTTAAAATTTCCTGAAGAAAGTCAAGATTTTTATTCAGAAAAATTAACAATATTTTGACTTGTCATCTGAAATACTTTCAAGGATTTTTGCTTCAAGAATACCACAAGGTCAAAGAATGTCAGAAGAAATTGTGGGTGTGCTTCCAAAGGCAAAAGTACACTTGACAGAACAGTGCTCAAAAAGATTAGTATTTAAAAAGTCTACGTGTCACAGAATGCAAGTTCAAGTAACTTTTTCCTAACACTGCCATTAGCCTTGACCACAAGCCTATTTATATTTGTAGATCTTCCATATGGAATTACAACACAGCAAATTCTATTATTTTATTTGGTTTAGTCTACAATGTAGAAAGTTAAATAATCTTTCTGCTATAACAGTCATGAGGTATCCAGTATTATGGCATGAGTCCTGTATCACATCTCAGGTATGTTTATCTAAAATATGAAAAAAAAAAGAAGTATTGTAATAAGCAGAGGAGAATGCAGGTTTTTTCCTACCAAATAATACCAGCAGTGAAAAAACTGAGTCAAAATTTGTTCCTTAAAATAGGAACAAAGCCAACTTCTGGTAGCTTTAATGTTGATTTTAATGGTCACTAGGATTTGTTCTATTTACCTGTCACTTAACTTCAAGGAATTCTTCATATATCCAAACAGAAAGCACTGGCTAACATATTAAATTTGAAAAATTATCAAGTTGGGCTCACTAAATGGAATGTAGACTTCACAGCAACAAGCATTCAAGGGCTAGTGCCGCATACAGCATACTCCAGCCATGTCAGTTCTTTTTTCTGAGACAAGCTCTCTCCCTACCCTAAAAGTTCTTCCTTTCTTTAAAACCATTTATGGTTTACGATTTTTTTCTTTGCCTAAGACAGCCTGAAAACACTCACTGTACATGATATGGCATCATCTATGATGCCAGCACTTTACTATGAACAATTTTAAGCTCTTAGTGTCAAAATAAATTACATTATAAAACTACATAATGGAAAACTATTGCAGAAGCAGGTGTGGAAGACAGGCAAAATATTACTCCTATGCTTTGCTTTCTAAAAACTCATCATTGGTATCTAGCTTGTGAAGTTGTACGATGTGCTAAAATAATTCTTAGAAATGGCAATTTTCTACTTGATATTGCATAATGAAAACACTCACCTAAACTTGCTCTCAAAGACTCCAAAGTTGATTCTGTCACCAGACTGTAAAGGCACTGAAGCGCCATTGAGCTTTGATCCATTAACGAAAGTACCATACTTAGATGTATCTTTTACTGTTAATATAGGGATTGAGAGAGTCTGACTCTGAAAATAAATTATAATGGATTATTTATGTTAATCAGAATGAGACAGTTTATCAGAAACAGGTTACTACCACTATGGATCAAAGCACTAGATAAGCAAGAAAAAGCCCATAAAATACCATCCTAAATAAAGACTTTAGACAGTGAGGCTGTCTACATGTAATTATTTATCTCCTGGTTTTCACTGTGAAGGAGTGAGAGAAAACATACATACTCTTAGCTTCAGAAAGTTTGTGCTTCTTAATCTTTTTGAAGGTTATCCAAAGCAATCATTCACTGGTCCAAAGCCTCTATTAGTGCAGTTTAGCAAAGGTCTGAGATTTATTATTTGATACTTTCACCTACTACTTAGCCCAAGTCACTTTCCCTCACTTACTTCCACAAGCATAGTTTGCCTTCCACAAGCTGCAGGGCATGGGGTTATACACTGTCATATTTACCACATGGCTTACAAGCCAACAAGAACATTGTGAGCTTGCTTTTATGAAATTTTGCTATACAGCTGTACACTATTTGCATTATTAAAAGGACAAATAAATTTTATGTATTTCATTTCAAATTCTATACATGGTTACATAAGCGAAATCCTTGCTGATTTGCTTCAAAACGTGCATAAACACTGCAATACGTAAGTGACAGTAAATTGCTGCTTTCTAATTCTCCTTGGAACATTTTCACTTTCAGTCCCCTAAGCAAATATAGAATTAATGATGTGGAATGAAATATGAACTAGGCCTGCAGTAAGACAACTGAAGCACTTTCCACAACCAAGACCTAAAACTTGTCTATGTAATGAAATTTAATCGCATCATTTTTCTGTTACAATTACTGCAATACAGTACAGCATATACAAATTTCTACTGAATCTTCACTCCGGGATAAAAGGAAGTTTGCACCAGCAGAACTATGCCACCAAATTTCTCAACACAGGAAAGCAATCCCGAGAATAAAAAGTAGTAAGTCAAGACTAAGAAAAGTCAGGTGATCCATGACTGTACTCCAATCATAAAACACCAGTGGGAGCAAAATGAGTATGGTCATGGCAGGCTGAATTACATACATAGTGTATTGAAAGTGCCATAAAATGCTGACTACTTACTGGGGACGTTTCAGGGCGACTTACTGTCAGAACTGCATGACTTCGACTGATAGACTGATCATCCTGAATTAAAATTGCACAGTTTTTGCGTCCAACAACATATTCTGTACCACTTAGAAGTCGATATGGCTCTCCTGAAAGTAAACAAGAGATAGAAAAATATCAGTTTGTGAAAAACTCCAAAATACTCAATGCACTTAGGAAACATTCAGAGGGTTGTATATCTAAAACTCAACTTTGTCATTCATCATTTGGTAGGCTGACTAGAATTTAATTAATAGACAAAATACCTTTCTTCCCCTCTCCCCTGCTTTGTCCCTTATAAAAGAGCACATTTTATGATAAACAAATCAGTTACAAGAGCAGTAGCACATGATTTCCAAGGACAATATATTTTTACAGAGTGGAATCATTAAGGTTGGAAAAAAACTCTAAAATCATCAAGTCCAACCATGAGCACAACATGCCTACTAAACCATGTCCCAAAGTGCCACATCTACACATTTTTTTTTAACACCTGCAGGAATGGAAATCACCAGTCTGCCACAGGGAAGCCTGTTCCAGTGCTTCACCACTCTTTCGGTAAAGAAATTTTTCTTAATACCCAAAGTGAACCTCCCCTAGTGCAACTTCAGGTCATTTGCTCTCATCCTATCACTTGTTACTTGGGAGAAAAGACCAACACCCCTCTCACTATAACCTCCTTTCAGGAATTTGTACAGAGTAATAAGGTCTCCCCTCAGCCTTCTTTCCCCCAGACAGAACAGCCCCAGTTCACTCAGCTACTTCTCATAAGACTTGTGCTCCAAGCCCTTTGCCAGCTTTGTTGCCCTTCTCTTGGCCATGTTCCAGCAACTCAACATCCTTCTTGTACTGAGGGGCCCAAAACTGAACACAGTATTCATAATGTGGCCTCACTAGTGTGAAATACAGGGAGATGATCACTTTCCTACTCCTACTAGTCACACAATTTCTGATACAAGCCAGGATGGTGTAAGCATTCTTGGCCACCTTGGCACACATAGCTTTACTAATATTTGCTTCTTAATTTTTCTCTTGTATTACTTCTTGGAGATTCCATGTCACATATAGAAGAAAAAAAAAAATGACGGTGCAAGGCGGTTTGTCCAAAATGCAAGTTTAAACAGTACATAGTTTTTTGAGAATACATAATTTATTTACATAATGTATTAAGAGCTATATAGGAAAAAGTCCTCCTAATAAATGTGGGAAGATCTGCGGTGTAAATCGAACTGACACTTATAAGTTCAGTCTCTGACCTGTGGTTTAGCTCATTGGTGGTATGTCATCTACACCCCATGGTGGCTTTTCCATGAATGGCTTGACTACATCCAAAAGGTGCGTGCTACTTGGTTCAACAGAACCAGAATAGCTTCTGGATGAAAATGAACGAATAATTACAGCTTAAAACCTCGTTATCAGCCCTGGGCAAATAACTTCTAATGTTTTGGTTCTTGCTCAAGAGCTTTCAAAGCACTAAGAGATAACTCGATTCATTTCAGTAGGATTAGGTAGTTGCCACTGGGAGATAAACCAAAGAGCCAAAATTCACTCCCAATAAATCAGGAGATAAGGAGCAGATGTAGCTGTGATAGGACTGCTCAGGATACAGAAAATATTTAAATTAAGTAGAAACATGTACATTACATGACATCTACTACTAAAAGTGTAAGTGTATCAAAGCCTCTACGGATCAGGAAATTGACAGAAGGTATAGGAACAATTCTGTTTAAAAACGCTGCATGCAAGAAGAGGATGTCTTAAGTTCAGCACTCAGTCCTGGAAACATCAATGTAACATTTAGATGATGATTCTGGAAGCAGAAACTCCTGAGGATAACTTCTGCCTCAGAGCTGAACTCAGGTATGTTAAGGCAGTGCCCCAGAAGCACCCGAAGGTATCTCACTCAGGCTCACAGAGCAGAAAACCCTATTAAATATAAAGGTTTGTAGTGATAGACTAGGGACAATGGGTATAAACTGGAGAGGCGCAGACTTAGACTAGACATAAGGAGGAATGTCTCCACCATGAGGCTGGTGAGGCACTGGCCCAGGCCGCCCATGCAGGCGGAGGCTGCCCCATCCCTGGAGGTGTTCAAGGCCGGGTTGGATGGGGCCTTGGGCAGCCTGGTCTAGGGGGAGGTGCCTCTGCCCAGGGCGGGGGGTTGGAACTGGACGGCCTTGAAGGTCCCTTCCAACCCAAACCATTCTGTAACTCTGAAACCCAACAGGAGCTGCGGTCTGCCGAGCTAAAGGGAAAAAGAGGCCCTGCCGCCCCTCCGAGACCGCGATCCCACCCGGGCCGGAGGGCCCCAGCGCTCCCTGACCTGTTCCTGCGGCGGGGACCAGCTTCCACATCCCGGGCGCGCCGAGGCGGCGCCTGTGAGTGAAGAAACAAAAGTCAAGCAGCTGCTCTCGGCTCGGGGCCGCGGGGCGGGGCCGCGAGAGGAAGGAGGGACTCTACCCCACCCCGTCAACACAGGAAGGGAGGGCTGCTAACATGGATGCCGTGAGAAGGCAGCCTCCATAATCAATGCCAAGGTGATTATTAAGCGAGGTCGCTAATGAAGGAAGAAATGATTTGTTATAACGTGCCGACCTATTATGCATTTGAATATTTACGTGCCTGGGAAGATCATGGAACAGATCCTCCTAGAAGCTATGCTAAAGCACATGGGGGATGTAGAGGTGACTGCTGTAAAACAAAGTTACACTTGACAGTTTAATTCAACCATTAAGGCAGGTGCACGTTATTCAGCGCTGGAGAAGACTCAGGATTTGTCCTCAGGGTGCTTCTGCCGATAGGTGATTTCAGAGAACTTTATATACACAGAATTGTTTCCATATCCATATTTTCCCCAAAATGACAAGCACACTTCATTCCTGCAACCTCATTGCATATCCAGGGGGAGATGAGATTAAACCCACCCTGAGTTGTTGAGGTGTGGCCTTATCTGAGTGGTCAATCTATACGAGTCTGGGGACAAGTAGATAAAGGTCATTATCATTATCTTAGTTGTTAATCTTATTTCTAACACATTACAGTTGATGTTCCATCCCACCATTTACAAATCACCATTTCAGGTGAAAGCCAGCACAGCTTCTCCAGGGCAAAATTCTGTACGACTAACTTAGTGACTTTCTATGATGGAGTAGGTGCAGCAGTGGTCATGGTAAAACCAGCAAATCTATCTGGATTTCTGTAAAGCCTTTGAAAGGGTCCCCCACAACATCCTCTTCTCTAAATGGGAGAGATATGAAATTGATGGGTGGATAGTATGGTAGATAAGAAACTGGTTGGATAGTCCTATTCAAAGAGTAATGGCCAATGGCTCAAAGTCCAGATGGAGATCCGTGGCAAGTGGTGTCCATCAGGGCTCTGTACTGGGACTGGTGCTGTTTAGTATCTTCATCAATTATATTGACAGCGTTATTGAGTGCACCTTCTGAAAGTTTGCAGATGACACCAAGCTGAGTGGTGTAGTTGCCACACCAGAAGGATGGGATGTCATCCACAGGGACCTGGACAGGCTGGAGAAGTGGGCCTGTGTGAACTTCATGAGGTTCAACAAGGCCAAGTGTTTTCCTTCAAACAGTGTTTTTCCAGACACTGTTCATTCTTTCCAGCTGATAACATCTTGTGCTCAGTATGATCTGTGCTGAACAGATGTCTTTTCTTCCTTAATCACCTCTGTTTACAGCCTTCCTCTATCTCAAATGCAAGGTCAGGCAGAGAGCTGACTCCAAAGTTCTAAATTAGCAAGTGTTTTGATTGTTGTGACATTCATAATAATATTAAAATTAGTCCTTGCAAAGAAATAGAACATGTATAAGATTGCTGAGAAAAATGCATATACTTGTAAGTGGGAAATGTATTTTGTACTTGGGTCTTGTTTTGCTACACACGATTGATGGAGATCACTCCCTCATGTTGCCCAGACCTGATAAAGGATACCTGCTGTCTAGAACTCCAAAATTCTTAGAGTTTATTTGCTGGCATTTTTGATATCACCCTGCTGGTCCATGACGGGACCTGAGAGCCACAGGCTGAGCTGAGGCAGCGCTCCTGGCCATGGGGCAGGGTGCAGGTGGGGACTCAGTGCAGCTGGTGATTCAGTGCAGCTGGTCAGGGCTGGTAAAGCCTGAGCAGCACACACAGCCCAACAGTTGTGTCCCTGTGTCCTGCTCTTCATAGAACATTAATGTCCCTAACAAAATGCATCACATGCAGAACGAGATTATAGTCACCTCTTAACTGAAAGCACCCTTTGGATAAAAAGAACAAATAAACTTACTAGAATTGTAAATAAAGGAAAAAATGCCAGGGAGTTTGAAGACCAAGGAGCAAGTTATGAAAGCCTTGCCTTTCTGCTGACTTTAATGTTCTGGAAAGGAATGGCAGAGGACAAGTACAGCAAAGCTATATGCGTATGACTCCAGCTGTGTTCACTTGCTACGGTGGGCACACATGGGGTTTTTTTGAGAAATACCTTTCCTGTGCGTCTCAGCACTGAATAAACATACCTACTTTATAACTTCATAAGGTATAGAGTCATGATTTTGCATGTCACATTCACATTTGAAGTCTGGCTCAAAAAACCCATTTTTCCTTGTCCTTTGCAGCTCACAAGAAGCAAGGTGTCAAACTAGGCATTAGGAAGGAATGTTTTACTGTGAAGGTGGTGAGGAAGTGAAACAAGTTGCCCAGAGAAGTGATGGATGACACTGTCCCTGGGAGTGTTCAAGGACAGGCTGGATCGGGCTTCGAGCAGCCTGGTCTGGTGGGAGGTGTCCCTGCCCAGGGCACGGGGGTTGGAAGTTGTGGAGGGGAGGGTGCTGGCCTCATCTACCAAGAGACGGGACAGAATGAGAGGGAATGGCCTCAAGCTCCACCAGAGGAGGTTTAGGCTGGACATTAGGAAAAAAATTTTCACAGAAGGGGTCATTGGGCACTGGAACAGGCTGCCCAGGGAGTTGGTTGATCCACTTTTCCTGCAGGTGTTTAAGGAACGGGTGGACGAGGTGCTGAAGGGCATGGTTTAGTGTTTAATAGGAATGACTGGACTTGATGATCCGGTGGGTCTCTTCCAACCTGGTTGTTCTATGATTCTATGATCTTTAAGGTCCCTTCCAACCCAAGCCAGTCTGTGATGCTTAAGCAACCCCTCTCTCCCCAAGACACATGACAAGGATTGGCGAGACCGCTTGAGAGATACGGAGGGCAGGTCACTTCCTCGGTTTAGATCCCACAAATAGAAAAATGGAAGAGGAAAAGGAACGACAGCTATCTAGCGCCTTTCAAGTAGCGCTAAGTGAATAATTGGCGATAGGAGGCCCCCCCGCCCCTTCCCGCAAGGGGCGGGGCGGAGCGGCGCGGAGCGATGGCGGCTGTATCGCGGCTGGGGCGGCGCGGCTGGGGCCGTGGGGCCCTGTCTCGCTTCGCCGGGCGGGTGAGAAGCTGGTTTTCCCTGCTGGGCCGAGGCCGGGCGGCGCCTCGGGGGCGCCCCGCGACCTCCTCGGGAATGCCCGGGCGCCCTTGTCCCGGCAGGGGCCGCCCGGTCGGCTTCCCCCTCGCGGCGGCGCTGGGCTGGGGGGAAGGGCCGAGAGGGGCCCGGGGGCTGCGCTCCGGTGATGGGCTCGAATTTTGACGAGGGAACGTAATGACAGGACGGAGGGGAATGGCGTTAAACTGGAGGGGGGAAGATTTAGATTAGGCATGACGAGGAAATTCTTCACGCTGAGGGTGTCCCACGACAGTCACTTAATTTTTTTTGCTGAAAGTGTGTCCAGAGGAGGGCTGCAAAGATCATTGGAGGGCTGGGGCTGGAGCATCTCCTGTACGAGGACAGGCTCAGCCTGGAGAAGAGAAAGCTCAGAGTTGACTTTATATGTTCAAGGGCACCTTGGATGGGGCCCTGGGCAGCCTGATCTAGTGAGAGGTGTCCCTGCCCATTGCAGGAGGGTGGTATTGGGCAATCTTTAAGCTCTCTTCCAACCCAAAGCATTCCATGAATGTTGCTGTCCAAGCAGAACTGCAGCTGATTTGTGTGGGTTGCTGGAGGCCATCTCAGTGAGTTCTGTCCAGGCTGCCTGTGTGCTCCAAGGAGCACCTTCTGCAGTCCTTTCATGATTCACTTCCACCTTCTGGTGGAAGGTTGGTTTTTTTGCTTTGTTTGTTTTAATTTATTTGTTCTAATTATGTTTCCTGGGCTTCTTTACATCTACTTTTGCACCTGAGGTTTAATTTAAAACTTTGACATTAGATGTTAGAATGATTACATTGAGTGAATGCCATCCAGATGTCATCCAGAGGGACCTGGACAGGCTGGAGAAATGGGCCTGTGACAACCTCATGAGGTTCAACAAGGCCAAGTGCAAGGTCCTACACTTGGGCCGGAGCAATCCCTGATTTCACATGATGAGGCATGACGACATTGAGAGCAGCCCGGCAGAGAAGGACTCGGGGGTGCTGCTTGATGGGAAGCTTGACATGAGCTGGCAGCATGCATTTGTAGCCCAGAAGGCCAACCATATCCTGGGCTCCATCAAAAGAAGCGTGACCAGCAGGTTAAGGGAGGTGATTCTTCCCCTCTGTTTCTCTGTTGTGAGACCTCGTCTGGAGTATTGTGTCCAGTTTTGGACCTCTCAACTTAAGAAGGATGTGGAACTGTTGGAATGGGTCCAGAGGAGGGCTACAAGGATGATTGGAGGTCTGGAGCATCTCTGATATGAAGACAGGCTGAGAGAGTGTTGCTTGTTCAGCCTGGAGAAGACTCTGAGGAGGTCTATATATCAACCTTCCAGTACCCGAAAGAAGCCTACATGAAAGCTGGGGAGGAACTGTTTACAAAGGCTTGTAGTGATAGGGTGAAGGGGAACTGGAGAGGAGCAGATTTAGACATAAGGAAGAATTTCTTCACCATGAGATTGATGAGGCACTGGAACAGGTTGCCAAGGAGGTTGTGAATGCTCCGTCCCTTGAGGTGTTCAAGGTCATGTTGGACAGGGCCTTGGGCAGCCTGATCTAGTGGGAGGTGTCCCTCCCCATGGCAGGAGTGTTGAAACTGGATGATCTTTAAGGTCCCTTCCAAACCAAGCTATTCTATGATTCTGTAATCCTGTTGTGAAAGCCCCCTTGTGCAGGCTAGTAATGAGGCAATAGCACTCTTATGGAAAGATTGTTGAATTATAACCACTTCACCTGCTGCTTGATACGGTTACAGTACTTTTTGTTGGTCTTGCTGCAACCTTCCTGCCTGCCTGCTCTATGGCCTGCTTCCTCATCTTCCTCCCCTGAGCAGGAGGATAGCTGCTTGCATGGTTTCTATAGTGGTGAGCAAGAGGAGTGGGCTGCACCTTTTTTCACAGAATGGGTCATTGGGCACTGAAACAGGCTGCCCAGGGAGGTGGTTGATTCACCTTCCCTGGAGATGTTTAAGGCACAGGTGGACGAGGTGCTGAGGGACATGGTTTAGTGTTTGATAGGAACGGTTGTACTCGATGATCCAATGGGTCTCTTCCAACCTGGTGATTCTATGATTCTATGATCTGTCACTACCAAAGCACCTCATCAGGGAGATTCAATACTAAGTAGGAATTACCTCCTTATACTTGAGGAAAACAGATTCCAAATGCCATCTTGATTTACAGTCTCTGCTGCAAGCCAGAGTTCTCCAGAGGGAGACGTTCTCTCTTTCTGCATACCTGAAAAGAGATGAGTAGGCGACTACTAAGAGACACCCTAAAGAGAATATGCACATAGTCCTTCCCTGGAGGCTCAATAGTGATCTGGTACTCTGTGAAAATACACAAATTTTATTTTCATTGAGGGAAATAAACCCCACAAACCATCAGTATTTTACAGAAATTTGGGGGCAGATATGTTCTGTAGAATTTTCAATACTGTGAGATTCTTTGAATTTTCCATTTGAACTGTTTGTATTCCCTATAATTATTTTTTTTTTAATTTTGTGAGTAGTTGAGGAGTAATCTGGGAATTCCTGAGTTATTACTGTGATGCTGCTGTTCCAAAACCTTTGATTCAGTATGTAGTTTAAAGCTTGAGTTAGTTTAGTTTTAAGATGCTAGAAATATCCTCTTGGATATTTTTGCTTCAGCTTTCTTGGTGACATCACAAGTTAATTGTTGCACTACTGGGAAATTTTCTTATTAACATAGATCAGTAGATGAAAAGAAAACTCAGTATTACATATATGTTTTTAAACACATACGAACTATGTGTCTTTTTGTAAGGGATAATTTGTTGTAAATGGCATTTCCGCCTGGACAGCGTAGTGCTGATAGTCAAACCTTGTACATTCTTTAGGGGGGTATGGGATTGGTTTGATGAGTGGCTCCAGTAATGATTTGGACAGGTCTCACGGACTTTGATTTTTGCCCTATTCTTCAGTAAAGAAGAATGTTTTATTGACTACAGTGGTAAAGGACCAAAGCATTGAAGCTCTACTAAAACTTTTGAGTTTGTGGAACACATGTAATCTCAAAATCACGTGAGTTTGCTGGGACTGAACTCCTTATGAATAAAGTACAGTACAGGTGTGAATCTGAAACCCAAATCCTGCTGGAAGTCTGTAATTGTTTGGTAGTGGTTTTCCACACACTTTATTAAAAGTGACAGACAATAACTAACTTTCAAAATATCAAAAATCATTATTAAAATACTTTTTTCCAGTATATCTCTAGCTGGAGTGGAACATTTGAAAATAGCTCAGGTGCTTTTCTAGTCTAGTGTTAGCACTTACGTGAAGGCCCATGTGTTTTGGGGTAATATAATCTAATTCAGTTTACAGTAAGGCTGTTTACAGTTATGGTTGTTACTTCCACTGTCAGAAGAAGATGTAACAGTCTTGTATACAGTGATGACAAAAAACTTTGCTCCTTTTTTTTTTCTTTCAGTTTTTCAGCTGTGGGACAAATGTGCTACATCAATCCAGCAATGCACCACAAGCTGCATTCTTTTCACCTGTTACAAAAGTGATGTTGCCACCAAACACTTTTCAAGGGAAAGTGGCCTTTATAACTGGTGGAGGTACTGGGCTTGGCAAAGGGATGACAACAACTTTGTCCAGTTTAGGTGCACAGTGTGTTATAGCAAGCCGGTAAATATTAATGAAGTTTTAGAACTCTCATTTAATACTGAATGCTGAATGAATCTGTTTTTTTCTTCATAAAGGGTCTTGCTTTCTTCTTCATAAACTGGGTCTGTTTAGTACACTTTTAAGTCATAATGTCATATTGGATCTGCAAGTTTCTGGTATTTATATCTACAAATGTGTAATGGTGTAACCAATGGTAAGGAGAAATAAATGAAATGCACTTCCATGAAATATAGCAGCAAAATAAACAACTTGGAATATTAGGTGTAAATTCAGCTAAAACCTAAAAGAGAACAAAAAATTGAAATGGCATTATTGAGCATTTTGAATGCACTGTTGTGAGTGTTCTTAATACAAATTCAAATATCAATAATGAGTTGAAGCCATTGTAGCCCCTTTCCTTTAATGAAGATGATCTGCAGTTCTCTTGAGTAGCACTACAGTAAAGACTAGGAAAACAGTCTCATTTTTGATAAAAATAAACAAAATTGTTGTGATATTCATCCAAACAGTGGTTTAGAAATGTAGTTTTAAGTCTGAATACGCATTCCTTCTACAATACTAGTGGAGTAGTAGCTGAAACTAGTTTGTTATGTACTCAAAATGAAAGCACCTTTTCTATCTTACCATGTTTAAGGTGGTCACTTACTGTAATCACTTCTGAGTTGCATGAAAATAGCACTAACCAGAAATTATTTAGATTTAAATTCTTCTTTTTCAAAGTTAGTGACTAAACGTAGTTTTTATCCTCAAGGTCAGTTTTCATGAAAGTCAGCAATATGTATATGTGCATACACTTGCTTTGAATTTTAGCTCATAGTTGCTTAGAAAGAGACCAAGTTTTGTTAATCTGAATTGCAATCGTGTTTAATTGAAATGTAGTTATGTTGTATACTTATTTCTAGGAAGCTTGATGTTTTGAAAGGAACAGCAGAAGAAATTTCTTCTAAAACAGGGAACAAGGTAAATGTTTATGCGTTTGTAGATATATTAGTTATTTTATTTTATTGTATTTTTAATGCAGGTATGTGATTTCTGTGGGCTTGAGTTATGAGTGATACAGTTTTGAAGTCTTATATCTGCCTTTCCTTTATTATATAGGTACATGCCATCCAGTGTGATGTGAGAGATCCTGTTTCAGTTAAGGATGCTGTTGCTGAAGTAATCCGAGTGGCAGGACATCCTGATGTAAGTGTTTTAGTGAAAGAAAAGAACTTCGGTCTTCATTACTGAAAATAGTCTGCAAAGCAGCTATGAAGAAAGTGACTATGATAGAAAGTTAATGGAATCTGAAGAAACACCAGACAGAAAGTGACAGTACTTCAAGATAAAGCTCTCATTCACAGATAGGCTGGTTACTCTATTCTTGTGGTTATCATACTTAGTGGCCAAATAGACAAAACATTGTTGTCCTTACTCTAAAGACTGACATTTTCTGTGTAAATAGTGGGACAGTTATGATGGGATTCTTTGAATTAGTTAAGTGAGCAGAATATTGCTCTTAAATCCTCCTGAAAAGGTGACTTTTCTGTGTTGGTACTGTATTACATCTGTTGCTTCTTAACAGAATGTCTTACAAGTTAGAAATGGAAATAATCATAAACATCATCTTTGGCCCTTGCTTAGCGTACTAAAGTATACGAAGAAGGTTCCATCTTGAAAATGTATCAGTCCTTAGTTCACTGGTTTTATTATTGCATCTTCTCTATATTTACTCAGTGATTCAAATAACCTCCTTATAATTTGAAGTGTTTGGATTTTCTTTCTTTTCTTCAGACTGTAGGGAGGACTTCAAATTATATTTTCTTTTTATATGTAATTTATGGCTGTTGTGTTTAATTTGTTTTCTATTCATGCAATATTTGTTTTGTTGCAGAAAATTCTAATGTCTTAATTTAGCACAGAAGTTCTACTAGACAAAGACTTTATTTTATGTGCAAACCTACATGACTTTAGATACCATTGCATAAGTAATACACTTTTTTCTTGCTTTAGCACATTATGTTATTAAATACACAAGATCTGTCCAGATAAGTTTTGGGTTAAAAACAGCTTATATGATGCTTAATTCCATTAAAAAAAATATATCTAACTCTCTAGCTTGAAGGGCTAAGCAGATGATATATCAAAAGTATCCTCTGCCTAATTACCGTTTGTAGAAACACAACAAATGGCAGATAAACATCTGTTAAAAAAAAAATCTTTGTAGTAGTTGCTTACAATTCACTAAACTGTAATATTCTCCTTGTTGCAGCTGTTACTATTGTGCAACAGTCAGCTAATCTAGACTTATAGTCATTAGGTTACCTGAACTACTTCTGCCTTTATTCCCATGCATCTGTTAAGTTAAATATGATGTGTGACCTTGGAACTTGGTGAGGACAAACCTTTCCGTTGAGACACACTTGAGACACTATGGAAAATAGTGACAAGTCACCCTCTATCCCTACAGTTCCTCAGTACTAGACTAGTAACTAAAGCAGTTTGGAAATAGAGCTTATTTTCTGTTACTGATACATATCTATACTGCAGATGTTAAAATTTCTGGTGGTTATTTTCTCTCTCTTTCTCCCTTCTCCCATTTGATGAGGATATTTTTATAGCCTTTCTACCTAGAAAGACCAAAGAGTTCTTTGTAAATACCTTGTTTTTCTCTCAGGAGGAGTTATTTTTAGTTAACTCTTAAGGTTTCTTTCCTCTGTTTCAGGTTGTGATAAACAATGCAGCTGGAAACTTTGTTTCCCCTTCTGAACGACTTTCTGCTAATGCTTGGAGAACGATAACTGATATTGTGCTTAATGGTACTGCTTTTGTAACCCTGGAAATCGGAAAGGAGCTCATTAAAGCACAAAAAGGTATCTTAAATTTATTGTGAAGTAATATTATTACCTGATTTCCTTGCCTTCTTGTTATTATACTCAGTTTTGAGAGTTTGAAAAGAAACATGATTGTTAACTTTCTATATCATGTTTAGAAAGAAACTTCACTTTGAGTAAAGCCATGCTTAAAAATTGCACAGTAGAACTGCCTAGCAATTACTTCATTGTAGAATCTGCCCTTAATATCACAACAAGAGACCATTAAGTTGAGTGTTAAAATCTTATTGCAGAGTTTGTACTATTTGTAAAACATTTTTTAAAATCTAGAAAATAAGGCTTTGTTTAAAACATACACCATTTTCTTTTTAATCTTCTGCATCTATGCTTGTTTCATTGAGCAGCTGAACATGTGGTGTTTATTTAAATGAAAAGCAAGTTAGGATATCACTTTGAATTTTCCCTCTGTGCTTAAGTAAATAAAATTCACAGCTGTGGTATTTGACGTAGCACTAAAGAATATTACCTTTGAGATAATTTGAAAAAGAAATTAAGAACTGTAGTCAATGGTACCTTTTGTTTTTCCAGGTATAGCTCTTAGTTATAGACTACCTAGGAGTTTAATTCAATATCTTAACTTTACCTTAAAAGTGTGGTAGTTCTTTTGTATTCTGTTTAGCCAAAGGTTTACTTAACCAGATTATTGTCTTTAAGGTAATGTGCTTCAATGTTATATTGTGGACTATTGGAAGTGATTAAGTCCCCATCCCTGGAGGTATTTAAAAGATCTATAGACATAGTGCTTAGGAACATGGTTCAGTGGTGGCTTGGGAATGCCAGGTTATGGGTTGGATTCAATGGTTTTAGAGGTCTTTTCCAACCTAAATTGTTTTAAGATTCTATACAAAGAACTGCTTTCCTTTTATGTTAACTTCTAGTTATGAATTGAAGAACATTGAGCTTATTTTTTGATCAGAATATCATCTCAAATTGCATTTAAAAGCAGTGAGGTATACTATGGTTTTCCATGTGCACTCACTTCTGAATCCTGTTTTCTAGGTACAACCAGTGTGTTGAAATAATTATTTTGTATTTGCACTGTATTTCTTTAACTCCTGAATTAGTTTAATTTCTTCAAGACTCCTCTCCAGAAAGCATGCAGTGGATTTGTACTGTTTAATGATAACAGTGTAAAGTTAATGTTGTTCCAGTAAGTCTGTGACAGTTCAGGTCAATTGACAAGGTACTACCCGCATATATTCAAGCAGCACATGAAAAAAAAAAATTAGTGCTAATAACCTCACATTAAAAAAATATCCCTAACTCCGGCTCGTTATATCATTATAGCAAACTCTTGCTTTATGGTCTTCCAACTCTGTGTGCTCTGCTTTTAGACTCCTTAGGTTTGTACTAGTGTTTGAAGGGGATTTGTAATCTGCTAGTGCATTAATTATTTATGCACTAAAAGTTTTACGAAATGAGAGGAGTAAATTGGTTAGATATTGTCCATTTTATGAATATAGTGGAAATAGAAGTCATGCATGAACCAAAGTGCACTTTAAACTTCAGAGCTGTAAATTCATCAATCATTCTTGCTTCTTGTTAGATTCACCCAGCGCACCTCTATTTAACCCGTGTTTTAAAAAGTCTTTGTTTTAATGATGTAAAATACATGATTAACAATCAACTCTAGGTAACTTCAAAGTTATTCTGTGTTCTTTTGGTTCTGTTGACTTTTATTTTCGGAGTTTCTCATAAGTGATGTTACTTTATAAATGAGATCAGTGGTTTCTGGGATTTCTGGCATTTCTGTCAGTGCTTGTATATGGTTGTGTTCAGTTTCTCTTGTGTAATGTTAGTGTTATTTTTCACTCGGTCTCTATTTCATCACACTTGGTCTCTGTTTCATCACATCATTCTATCAGTAACATATATTGTTTTAGAAATATCCCTTGGGTAGCTATTCTAATTAAATTATTTTTAAAATACAGTAAGTAGAACAGTTATTTTAGTTACTGTGGTGTAAGTAGTGAACTGTCATCCCCTGTCCTCAATTTCCCAGTTACAGTAAGATCATACTAAGTCATTGATCAATTAGAATTTGTCGCCTTTTATAAAAGAAAAATTAACTGACAGTTCCAGTTTCACCTATTTTTCCATAATGCTTTTGCTAAATCTGTTCAAAAATATAACATATAAAAGCAAAATTTTTTTTATAATACAGTTTGTTGTGATAATAATGGGGAATAAGTTATAAAGGTTAACTTTGTCATAAGCTCTACCGCAGGAAAATCTGCTGATAATTCTTAAAAACTTTTTTTTTTTTGTACGGACTTTTAACTGAAGCCCTAAGCTGTATAATTTTATGATTATGCCAAACCTAATTGTTAAAGCTGATTATTTATTTGTTTATTTTAGCCAGAAATTGATTAAATGAGGGCAAATTACCTGCTTAGTGACTACTAGGCTAGGGCAGCTTCTAAAAGGACACTGTACAATCTTAGGCCTTCACTGCAGCTAGGCTGATCGGCACACGTAAATTCATTACCAGTAAGAGTCTGAGGTTTTAGACCTCTGGAGCCTAATCAGTAGCTACTTACACTTACATTGAACAACAGTAATAGAGAAGGGGAAACTGAAATAAAAAGGTTTGAAAGCAAAACTTCCAAGATTAGGTTTTTAAAGTATCATTTCACAACCCAGACTGAAATGGTGTCCCTAACACTTGAGCTGCAAACTTCTGTAGCACTTGAGGTTGCTTTTCACCTTAAGTTCAGAGTTTGATCTTCATGCGTTTTTTATTTGTTTGGTGTGGAGTTTTTGTTTAAGTGTTTTTGCAACTTCCAGGAGCAGCATTCCTGTCTATTACAACAATTTATGCAGAGAGTGGTTCAGGATTTGTGGTGCCCAGCGCCTCTGCCAAAGCTGGTGTAGAAGCAATGAGCAAGTGAGTAATATAGCAAAATGTGTATTCCACTTTTCACATCTTTAAGATAGGGTTACTGTCCTGTAAGAATGGAACTACTTGGTATAGTCCTTATTCCGTTATTTCGTAAGGGAACCTTCCAGCCTCCAGTATCCTAGCAAGAATATAGTATGCTGACAGCTTCTTGCAGAAGGATTAACTGCTATTGCTGTGATGATTTTTATCACAAAGATGAATAGATTATTTGTATCACAAGGATGAGATAAGGAAAAATGCAACTACTTCTTCTGGCAATAGCAAGTTCTAAAGCTTCAGTCATAAAATTTCTAAATCAAATTCTCTTGCATTCTTATAGGCAAGCTAACACTTAAAAGGCAGGGGAAATCTTCAAAGTCTATAGTCTCGGGAAAAGGTATGCTTGTATATAGGTGGAGTATAATGTTGCTTCACCTACCTTGTTTCATAGAGAAATGTGTTTCCTGCTGCTATGTTAAATTACGGTCTGTGGTTATATTTAATTCAGAATAGTATCTTGTGACATATCCATGATAATCAGCAAAAAAAAAGGGATTTCTATCATTAACCATAGGGCAGTCCTTCGTACCAAATAGATCCTCCTCTGCTTTTTGGCAGTAGCTGTTCAAAAGTTTGACAGTGTTTTAGTAACTAGAATTCTTTGTCAAGATGGTCTTGATTTCTATTCTATAGAGCTGTAAGCAAAGTATATACTTTTCAGACACTTTACGGCCCAGCTAGTACATTGACTGGAGCAGATGATATATCTGAAGTACTACTTATGCAGAGAAAATGCTGCCATAAAGCAAAATTATTCTACTAGTCCCATTTTGGACTGTAACTTCTGTTTTGTGTTATTTCAAGTGTGAGAGCTATGTTGAAAATGTTAGAAATGTGTACTTGTGTGACAGTCAAAAGATTACTGAAGAAGGATGGTGGCCTAGCAGTTGTTTGTCAAGGATTTTAGGTGCCAAAATTGTCTGTATGATATGTGAGGTGGAAATAATTACTCCTTGTTGCTTTATAATGCATCTATTAAATCAATGTTCCTCTGTTTGTGGGGGTTTTTTTTTCTCTTAAATGTGTTTGTTAAAAGCAAAGAAAACCATTAAGTAGAAATGCCTGTTTGGGGAAAATTCTTGTATTTACACATTTGGTTGGGTTTTTTTTACTGAATAGCATAATTAAATAATTGTGTTAAAAGTATTGATGTGTTCTGTTAATGAATTTTTAGGTCTCTTGCGGCTGAGTGGGGTAGATATGGCATGAGATTCAATGTGATTCAACCAGGTCCAATAAAAACAAAGGTACACAACATGAAGTGAAACACAGCCTTGAATGTGCTTCGTAGTACAGACTTAACTTTAAGATAGCCTAACCTTTTCTGTAAGTGTTAAAGTATGAATTTCCTGGTAGTCAACACCCTACTGTAGTAGGGTGAACAGGGTGAGTAGGTAGTGAACTCACTACCACTCAATAATTCTTTTGTAAAATAGAATTTGTTGAACTTCTGAAACTTGCTACTGTCTCTTCTACAACATTAACAGTGTTAGTGTTTCAAAGAAATGATATGTCAAAATATTTAATGTTGATTCTTATAAACTGTATGTACCTAGTTTGTCAAGTGAAGTGAATTCTTACACTTGCTGGAGTAAAAGTGCATATTTCTGCCTGAACTCCAAATTTTTAAACAAAATGTCTTATCAGTTCCAAAACTTCAGAATCTGTTTTAGGTATATGAGGAGAGTATCTCCCTATTTTTATTGAAAATCATAAAACTAGAAAGAGAAAAACTAAGTCAACAAGGAAATGTGCAGGTTTTTTTAAATTAGTCAAAAGGAAGACTGGAGAGAGTGAAGAAAGTAATCCAGACCAGCTGGAACAGGGAGAACAAGAAGGCAGTCTTGCAGGAGGAGAGAGGAGAATCTATTTCATGTTGAATCAAAATATTACAGTTATGAGCAGTGACTGCCAATAACGGTGATACATGTAAAATGTTTCACAGTTAGTTTTGCTGCTGTTTTGGGGGTAGAGGTCAGCATAACTTTTTTTTTCCTCTCCTTTTTACCTCTTTTCAACATTAGATGCTGCACTGGACAACCAGTTTTACCTTTTTTGACTGTGAAGAAAGATAAGTGGCAGTATAAGCAAGGTTATAAGAACACTGAAACATGACAAGATCAAACCAAAACTCCTTCAGACCTAGTGTATTGTGAGACAAGAGTAGAAGAAAAATATGTAATGACATTACTTCTTTATGTCTCCAGCTTCTGGCATTCTATGGCCCAGGGAGTTTGACGCTTTCCATATCTCTTCATATTGTTATAATTTTGATGGAATTTTTTTTTTTCTTCCATTAGTTTGTCCTGTTCCTTTTTGAATCCATATAAGCTTTTGGCATCCACTATGTCATATGGCAAGATCACTTTGATTTATAGATTTTCATAATTTTTGTCAAGTTAACTGCCTTAAATGTCAATATTGCCATCTCCTTTTTATATCCCTGATTTAAAATGAAAGTGTATACCCCCCTTGAGATATTATGTGTTCTTAATAAAGTACTACATTTGTCATACTGGTTCCAAGTTAAAATTTCCCTGAAAGCATAAAAAGGCAGACTGACTTTGCTTAAAACAACATATTGCAAAGTCTAAGCTCTTGCCTTAGGAGCTACATCCATTTCTTTAAAAAACACTGGTCATGGTAACAGCGGAAAGGAAAAAGCATACAAACACAATATTGTTAAGCTTATGAGCTGGTATTTAAAAACATGGCAAGAGAAGACTTTAATAGTGTGTGTACAGACATGATTACATGGAGTGCTTTAACTCTCATAACTTCAGTAACATAACATAAATGTTACTGATAAGTTTCTGATTTTGCCTGAGGAGGTGCTTTCCTTGTGGAGGAGCCAGGAAGAACAGAAAAACTCTTTCCCATGAGGTTCTAAGCTATTCAAATGCTAAGACTTCAGTGGCTTAGTTGAGTTCTAGCCATTGGTGCAATCTAACTGGACTTGATGCTTTTTTACCCTTTCCTTTTAGTTGTACTTACTGTGTGTCACGTATATTTCTGTCACTCTCCTGTTCAGCTTCTGTCCTTGTTCTCTCCTGCAGTAATTTTGAGTCTTACTTCCTCAAATGTTTAACAACAGTGTATATTATTAACCTCTTCTGGTTTTCGTAGATAAATGGTGGGTGACTCTCCCAGACATGTTAAATTCCAGCTTATCACCATCAGTAGATGTGTATCAGGGCAACAGGGATAAACTCTTTTTTCTGTTCCCTACTTTATTATCCTACTGACAAAGATGTAGACAGTTTACTCACAAATGTTAACTTCCACATTGTTTATGCAGAATCAGGTCTGTGGTGCTTTTAATTTCTTATATAGTGATAACCCTTCTTTTCTTTCCCAAATGTTTCTTTTAATTCTCAGGGTGCTTTTAGCCGCCTTGACCCAACAGGCGCATTTGAGAGTAAAATGATTGAGAGAATTCCATGTGGCCGTCTGGGAACTATAGAAGAAATTGCAAATCTTGCTGCCTATTTCTGCAGTGACTACGCAAGCTGGGTTAATGGAGCAGTAAGTTTCAGTTGGATCTCTTTTAGACAATTAACCTGTTGATGGTCTGTGTTTTGCAGATATTTTTAAAGCCCTGGTTTCAGAAATGAAACAAAAAGTGTTACTTTGAAATTCTTTACAAGAGTTATTACCCTTCTAATTGTAATGCATGGCAGTTCATAACTTCAAAAAGAACTTTTAAAGATTACTAAATGACATAATTTTGAACATTGTTTTTTCTGATATAAATAAAAAAAAATTACTTTCACAATTCATAACAAGGGAATGCTACAGAAAATCCACTATTATTAAATACACTGCTTATGCTTTTTCTAGGTTATTAGACTGGATGGTGGAGAATATGTTTCTATGGCAGGAGAATTCAATGATTTGAAGAAGGTATTAAGTTGCTTGCTTGCTATTTTACCTTCAAACAAATACTTAGATGTATATGGAATTCCAATAACATGCTCTTTTCTTTTCTTAGGTTACCAAAGAGCAGTGGGATATTATGGAAGCAATGATTAGGAAAACAAAAGGCTCTTAAAGTATGTAACCGTATGGTGGGGATATTTGGAAATCAACTACTACTTTTCAATTAATATCCAGAAGTAACTAATTGAGAAATAGCCTTCAAAGTCTTTTGTATACTGATTTCAATAAAATATTTTGAAATTGTTGTATTTCAGATATAGTATGTATGTTTTTCCAATCTATGTTCTAATCCATTGCCAATAGTGAACAACAGTTGTTCATTGAGATTTTATTGTCCCTTAGATTATGTCTTATATAGCCATACTGAGGTCTACAATTAACTTATTTTTTTAATATAGATAATATACTCAGATATATGTCTCTTAATATTGTAATTTCAGTACCATTTCAGGGCTGTTGTAACTGAACATAATTGTTAATCTGAGGAAAAGCAAAGATATTAAGTCTAATCTTAATACAGTAATAAATCCTAAACTTGCAAATAACAAAGTTTCTAGTCAGCAGCAGTGCTACGTACCCTGAGATAGGAAGTAACTCCTGTGATTGCTTAAAAATCTTTTAACTATCTTACTGTTTTGGTCTCATATTTAGCTGACATTTTCAGTCTGTTAATTATCTTATGCTGAACTTTAAAAATGTCATTTAAAGACTAGAAGTGCCTTTCTGAGGAGCTTGCTCTTTATCATGGCTAAGTTAATGTCCTTGAAAATGAGAAACTAAAAATTGTTTGCTATTACTCTGTGTGTGACTAGGGGACTCTCTCCATAAAAATGGTTTACTTAAGACTAGTAAAGGACATCATTTAAATTGGGACTGAAAGCATTGAAACCTCATTGATTGAGATTTACAGAAATCCCTAGTTTCTGTTTGCATTCCTAGACTGGTACTGAAGAAGCTAGAATATGGCATTACCTCTGAATCTCATCAGTTTCTCCATCCCTAATAAGGAAATGATTAAAAAAACCCAGACACTAAAACAAAAACAGAGCTAAACAAACAATATTCTATTGTTGTGCCTCTTTTACTGTTACTACATTTTCCAGATTAGGGAGTTGCCAGTTGTTTGTCCCTCCTGCTTCAAACTAATGGATGGAATTCTTCATAGAAGTTAATAGGCTGTATTGGATTTGCATCACAAGGTTTTGGTAGCTGTGGGGGGCTACATGCATGTCTTCTATGAGAAGATGCCAGAAGCTTCCTCTGTGTCTGATGAAGACCATGCCAACCAACTCCAAGGTGTTCTAGCTGCTGGCCAAGGCTGAGACATTCAGTAATGGTGGTAGTGCCTCTGTGATAACATATTTAAGAAGAGGGGCGGGGTGAGGGAGCTATGTAACTGCAGCTGAAGAGTGGAGTGTAAATATTTTGAGAGGAAAAGTCCTTGTAGACACCAAAGTTGGTGAAGAAGGACGGGGAAGAGGTGCTTCAGTCACCAGACCACAGATTGCCCTGCAGCTTGTGGTGAAGACCATGATGAGACATGCTCTCCCTGTGCAGCCCATGGAGGTTAACAGGAGCAGACATCTGCCTGCAGCCTCTAGAGGATCCTGTACTGGCATAGATGGATGCCCAAAGGAGGCTATGACCCTGTGGAGGGCCCACACTGGAGCAGGTTCCTGGCAGCCCTGTGGACCTGAGAAAAGGAGCCTATGCTGGAGAAGGTTTTCTGGTGGGACTAGTAACCCTGTGGGGGACCCATTCTGAAGGAGTCTATTCCTGAAGGACGACACCCTGTGGAAAGGACACACACTGGAACAGTTGGTGAAAAACTGCAGCCTGTGGGAAAAATTCACGCTGGAGAAGTTTATGGAGGACTGTCTCCTGTGGGAGGGACCCCATGTTGCATTAGGGGAGTGTGTGAGGAGTCCTTCCTCTGAGGAGGACAAAGCAGCAGAGATGGTGTGTGAAGAACTGACTGTAACCCTTGTTCCCTGTCCTGCTGTGCTGTTGACAAGGAGGAAGTGGAAAACTCGGGAGTAAAGTTCAGTTTGGGAGAAAGGGAGGAGTAGGGAGAAGGTGTTTTATGGTTTGGTTTAATTTCTGATTACCCTACTCTGGTTTGATTGGTAATAAATTAATTTCCTCCAGTTGAGTCTGGTTTGCCCCAACAGTAACTGGTGAGCAATCTCCCTGTCCTTATCTTGACACATGAGCCTTGAGTTGCAGTTTCTGTTCTGTCCAGCTAAGGAGAACAGGTGATACGAGTGGCTTTGGTGGGCATCTGTCATCAAGCTAGGATCAACCCACCACACAGACTCTGGCCTTTACAGCCTGAAATCTGTACTTAAAAAAAAATCTTTTATCCCAAACTCCAGACATTCCACACATACAAGTATGGACATAATGCTTTGTGCTTTGAAATTGGTACAGTGATTTAAGAGTTTGGAATATAGAAGCAATTAAAGAATGTCTTAATTCAGGTGTTGACAGTGTTTTTATCACTTCACCCATGGGTCATGCCATACTTAGAGATGCAAGCATCTGACTTTGGAATCATTTGATTGCCTTAATACAAAGCTGAAGAAAGCTGATGTATGTTCTGCTGAAAGGGTAGACTGTATTGGTGCAGGTACCCAAAGGTGGTGCTAGCTTTCTCCTTTCGGGAGATTGAATCCTGTGGGAGATTGAATGGAATCTGTGCCACTGATAATAAAACAAAGCAAATGTGTTTATCATAGCAGCCTCCATGGTGTGTCTTGAACATAACAAAAAGCTTTGTTATAGCATTTTGGGTTTTGGTAGGCCTACTGTCAAGTTCAAATTCTGACATAAAATCCATGTCTTTCCCTGAAAAGTGATTTAATTGAGAAGAAAGTCCCATATATACTGTTCTTTGCTCATCATCCTTTGCATATACTTAGATTTTCTCTTTACAGGACACAGTTGCATGTAAGGATTTGATGCTTGAAAAGAAAAGTGTTTAAAAAAAATTAGGAAAGTATGTTTGTGAGCTGCTGTATGGTCAGGTGTTCCTGGGTGATACTTAGCAGGGCATTGTCTGAAAGTGGGCTAATAAGAATAAATTCCCACTTGTGTCATGCATCTGTGGCTGTGTATGATTTATGTTATAGAAAAGTTTGTCATGTGATTGAAGTACTGGACTGAGATTGATAACCATGTTCAGTCTCCAACATAGCCACAGACTTCATGTGAATGTAAGTTATTTCTATTGCATCTGATCAGCAGGGCAGGTACACGTTGCAGCATTCTCTCAGGAACTGGTTATCTGAAACAGGAAGACTGGCACATTTCTTTTAGCTCACAAAACAGGTCCTGGATGGGACACTGATGGAAAAGATCGAGAAAAGAAGCACATTCCCAGGCTTAGACTCGGCAATAAGCCACATACTGCTAATTCATCTCTGTTTCCTACATTTAAAATAATAGTAGTGATACTTGGTTTTTTCAATCTTACCTACTTTTTATTTAATCCTACATGCTATTTAAAGGACTTTTTATATTTTGAAAGTAGAGGCATTTATTTGACGGGAAGGATGAAATTGAGAAAGAAGGACAAAGGAGAAAAGGGGGATAAGTCTAGCCCTGCTACAATTAGTTTTTTTCCCAAGTACATCTGCAGTAGGTACCAGTGTTAATGTAATGACAGCGCATGCCAGAAATCCATTATGTGACTTCAAATGCACAGACCCATTGTTTTCTGGCTCAACCACCACTGTAATGTTGCTTTGCCTGTCTTATGTTCTTTGTTTAGAAAGTAAACTTTTCAGAGCTCAGTTCAGGAGTGTTGCTCTTCCACAGCAAAAGGCAATGGAAAAGTACTTAAAGAAGTTCAAGTGCTTTCACAGCTTAAAGTGAATACCTTGACCTAAAATTAACAAATGAAAAAAATCTTCATCTTTCTTTTATTGCCTTACTTATCAGAGAGTTTTAGGCCAACTCTGCATCCAGGAGGAACTCAGTTTAATTCGTAAAGAACCTTTCAGGGACTGAAGCTCTTCTGAACCATCAGACTTAGTGGAACGTGTCCTTCAGGGGAGGGAGGGACAGACTTCATTTGATAAGGTCAGAGTACTGAAAGGAGGCCTCTTAAAGCCTGTTTTGTAAATAGATCCTGTGTCTTTATTCAATAATGGAGTATTTATTACTTGCAGAAATGGGTATTGCTTTTGAATTATATTCTTCTACTTGTTTACTATACAAAGCTAAATGAATTATTAATTGTAAAGTGACAACAAAACATTTTAAAAACATGTTATTCAATGACAGAACCAGAAAGCAAATTTTAAATTTTAATGAGGATCTATAATAAGAATAAAGTCTATTTTATCATGTCTATACCAATGACATCCATTTCAAACTCTGCAAGTTAATTGCTATTAGATTCCGAACATTCTGTCTTGACAAGGTCTTTACAGAGTGTTGATGCAGGTTTTAGATAGAGCATCTAATATTTTAAAGCATAACATGTTACTGGATAGTTATAAAATACTTCCTAATGTATAGACTTAGTTAAGTCAAAAAGCTTAACTCTGATTTAGCTGTCCAGTTCTGCAGGAGAATGGAATAGTTAATCTGGCTTGGATTTGTTTCCTTCATTAAATATGATGTTAGTCCTGTTAAGGACAGGAGAGGAACATTATTCTCAAGAGGTGAATCTTGAACATCTCAAGTTTTATGTTTTACATAAATGTAATTTAATTCTTTGATGGTAAAATAGCAGTACATGACATCTGAGTCTCAGGAAAAGGACAAGGAAAAAGCCCTATAGAAAGTACCTATCCTGGGTGGTATCTGGCTTGGCTTGGAAATTTCAGAAGAACATGATCAAATACCCATGAGCTTGAAATTGTTATGAAGAGGGCATGACATATCCTAAATTTCAAGAAGTGTCTAACCTGTAAACATGCTTTGCAGTTTTATTTTGTGCAGACCATCACAGTTGTGTATCACAGACTGATATAAAGCATAGTCATTACTTTTTTCAAAACAGCAAAAATGTTAGAAGATAGGATCCCTGTTCTGCACAGTCTTATGCTGACATACTTGCTCTAGGGCTAGTACACGCCTGACCATATCTCAGCTTGGCAGTGTTCTACAAGGTGCAGGAGAATGAAAAAATATCACTTTGTGTTATCATAATTTTATTGAGAAGAAGTTGGAGAGACAAGAAGGTGGTGGGATGACTCAGAAAGAAGATGATGGTATACATTGGAGATCACTAATGAGTCAGTAGGGTTGCAAAGGCAATTTAGTTTTCAAAGATCACAAGGAAAATCTTCCTGGAATCCAAATACCTTTGTTTAAAATTAATTTTGCATGACCCATCAGTCAAAGGTGTTAACACCTCCATGAACTCAGCTGAGAGACACTTGCAAAGGAGGATTCATTGTCCTTTTTCAGCTGAAAAGTACATCCTGTCTGCTTGATAGATCTTGAAATAACCCTCTTTATTTCTGTTGATGATTTACTGTCTTTGAACTGTCTGCTACAAGTACTTATATTAATTGTGATGAAGAAGTGGTGTATTATAATACAGACTTATAAACAAGATATGAAAATAATTTGAGGTTGCAAATGAAATAGATTAATTGTATTACCTCCTTGCTATGATGCTACAACTGTCAATCTTTGGTTCTCCTATTACAGGAAATTCCCTTTTTTTGAATATGTCAGTACTGTTGAGAATACTGCTATTCATTACTCTTTGAGAGTATTGACATTATTTACCAATTTGAGAACCTGCTTTGCAAGCACAAGATGACACAATTTAAGGGACCTGTATGAGATTCGACATAATTTAAGGGAACTGTACAAGGTTCAACACAAAATAAAAATACGACTAACTGTATTGAACGGGAACCAAGAGACTAACCCTATAGCTCTAACCTGTCACAGTGAAACAAGGCTCCACTTGATTGCTTTATTCAGTATGTGTGGATACATGTATAAATATAGTCATACTCTTACCTGTTATTGGAAAATGTCAGTGTGCGCCAGCTCACAATGCATGTCTGTGAAGCAGTTTTTAGCTAGTAACATCGCTGTTCTTGAGCACCCAACCTATTCACCAGAGGCAGTCCTACTGGCTCCCTCTTCCCAAAGATCAAAGGAACCCTTTGTTTGCCAGCAGAAGATGTGAAAGCAAAACCAACAGAACTCAAAAGCCTTTCAGAAAATGATCTGCGGAATTGCTTTGAAGGTTGGCAGCATCTTATGGAGCTGTTTGTCATCTCAGAAGCCAATTATTTTGAAGGTGATCATAGTTGATTTTCATAATTTGTCAAATAAAAGCATTAAGAGGCACAGTGTCTTTTGTGTGTGTGTGTTTGTGTTGGACCTGGTAGGTCCCTACCTGTCTATACTTGCTTTCAAGTTCATTGGCATGTGAACTGCTTAATTATCTTTCCATTTTTTCACACGCTGACTGAAAAGCAAGGAAATTTGTAACTTTCTGTAACTCCATGGAGCTTCTTGTGTTGTAGCTGCTAAACATGTAGTCCCACTTTAATCAAAGTAAAAGCCCGAATCTTTCATATTATAAATTAATATGCAGTCAAATAAAATTATCTTTGGGGTTTTGGTGTATTGGCCTGCTTTTAATTAGAACAGAACAAATCAGTTGATATCAGAGGGATTTGGAGGTACTTAGCACTTCAGAAAATCAGGCTATGTGTATTTGGGTCCCTAAATATGGAATCTGAGCCTCCTCGTAGACACAGCAAGTAGGTGTGGATTTCAGTGTGCCTCCATAATCGGTGATTATAACCATGAGTATGAGAAGAGGACTTAGTATAAACACACAAGATGCCAAATAGAAATTAATCAGGAAAAGCTAACGTCTACTGAAACAAAGACTTAATCCTAGTTTAAGTGGGGTCTAGCAGCAGTGTGTGTATATTTTGTGAGATGAGGTTAATTTTATGTAAAAGCACTGCTGGGTGTCAGCATCCTGACCTGTATTTGACATTTACACATGGAATATGCTGTCTAGAAATTTCTTAAGCTTACTGGGGTAATCTTTTCAAAGATAAGTAAGTAAATTGTAAACAAGGGGGGATTAGACTGGTGCTGTCATACCATGGAAGGTTCAGGATAAAACAGCGCAGCAGAGAACACAAGCCGAAGGGCATGCTTCAAGGCCTGTGTTCAATCCTGATTAAATCATCAGTGAAAATTAGCATGATATTCTCCAAACAGGCAGTGGTTTGTAATACAGCTGCCAGCTGGGCAGTAACTTTGGATTATGGGTGACTCCTAATGTGCACTGCTGGACTGGATTGTGGGCGCAGCTGGAAGTAGGTACTCACTATGCCTGGCCTGATACTGTTAAGGTTTATGTCTGTCAGCAAATACAACATTTGCAATGCCAAGGTTTCTAAAGGGCCTAATGGATCATAGAATCCCAGGTTGGAACGAACCCATCGGATCATCGAGTCCAACCATTCCTATCAAACACTAAACCATGTCCCTCAGCGCCTTGTCCACNGTAAAAGTTCAGTGCTTTGTGCTTTCAAATTAATTGAAAATCATCTTCTTGATTTGAATAGGAAACATGTTTTCATCTGTACATATTTACACTAGAATGAGCTAAAATTTTGCGCAGCATATTTGTTTACTACTTGTAGGACTCTGAGTAGTTATTAGCTTGACTGCTCATTAATTTATTTATTTAAATTAAGTATATATTTTCAGACAGTAAAATGGTTAGCAACCTCAGTAAAGTAGATCCCATGTAGCTACCTGCAGACAGTTTCTCTTTTTAGGAGGAATATGGTAAATGTGCCCCACTTCATGTAATTAAATTTTGTGGATGCTACTAGTTTACTTTCAATCTTTCTTTTGGTCACTGTCTATCAGCAGTTTACTGTCTTCCCTATCATCACTTCTCTTATTATTCCAAGCCTCGTTCTTCCTCTATTCTGACATTTTTAAGAGCTCTGCCCACAACTGTCATAGGGATTTTAAGACCTGGAGTTTTTGCAGCAGTTTTGACTCACGTGTGCTTGCTACACTCTGCTTTGTGTTGACATAGTATACACTGTTGCTAGAAGTAGGCTTTTAAACTGCTGTCTTTTAATTCAAGTTTTATTTATGAGAAGTAACTGCAGGCAACGTTCTGCCTGTAGGTGACTGAGACCTGTGCTCTGTGTGATCTGCAGCAGAGCCAGCTGGTGGGCAGCAGCAGTAGCAGGAGGGTGACTTTAGAGCAGATCTGTGATGGATAATTTACTGATGTGAAGACAGACACTAGTTTCTGTGATGTCTTTTTGTCAAAACACTTTAAACACTTCATCTTCTACTGTAACAATTTTAGCAGTCATGTATTTTTGCATACAAGTTTTTGTGGTTTTCCTTTACCTTTACTCCTTTGGAATGTTAAAATAAGGCAAAATCCAGGGTTTCAAGTGCACAGTATGAACAACATAAATCATTTATTGTACTGATATTCAGATTCACTGTTCCTTCACTTAACATATACATTGTATTTCACATTGCATAGAGAAACGAGAAGTTAAATCACTGTGCGTGGAGTGGAAGTAAAGTGGTGAGAATGAGCTAGATTAATCTTTTTCTTTTTGTGGATTTTTTTCAGCAAGGCCTCATCCTGCACCATGTACTCCTCAGCTTCTCAAGGCTCAGGCTGGAGAGAGCCCAGGGCCACTAAACCATTCCTGAAATTGTATTTAGTTGCCTGAGTTCACCTGAGGAATTCAAGAATTCATTTCAGTGGAAGATCAGTTACTGTAATCTTGAAGGATCTGAGCCTCATTGTTTGAGATGCCATTCAAATACAATGCAATCACTTCTGCTTGTTAGGTAAGACAGAGATGCATCTGAGAAGTTGCATGCAGCTATTCTCCTAAGTTGGAATTGTTTCCACAAGAGTTGTACATGGAGGCCACGTAGGTTAATTGGCTGTAATACACAGTCCAATTGCCTTCCTACACCAGTACATACTGGGAGCTCCAGCTTGGACATTCATGGAGTTAGCTGGCATGAAAATAGTGTAAAGTGAAAAGGGAGTCAGGCCAAAAAAATAAAGATGGAATAAGACAGGGCTGTTTCTGTATTATAGTTTCCATATAGAAAATACCTCTCTATCATAATAAAAAGCAGAGCCCACCACGTAAAATAAATTACTAAATTGGTATAAAATCTGTACTAGAGCTTTTGCTTCTTTTAGTGTTAAATTTTAATACTATTATTATAGACTAGTAATTCAGTGTAAGGTCCAAGGAGGCACATTATTTTAATAGTTATTTTGTCCTTTACATGGTATAGGAACATATATTTAGGAGACAGACAAACTAGACACCAAAAATCTTAGGATATTAAATTTAATTATAGATTACACAGAATATGATGTAAAAACAGCAATTTACTAGAATAATTATAACCTGCAAAATGTGAAAATAGTTTAGAAAATGGATTGTCATATTCTCTGACACAGCAATAGTCATGAAAGGTACACTCATAATATCATATGTTAATCTGTGTATTTACTAAACTACCTGTCATTTAGCCAGGATTCCAAGACAGATTGAAGGCATTTATTTCTGAAGTGCCTATGTTTAAATTCAGTAAACAGCTAGATTGAAACTGCTATATTTTTGTTAGCTACTGCATGGAGATCTATTCCAGATAAATGCATTGTCTATATGCTATGAGTTTGTAATAAGAAGAGTAGTTGAAAAACTTCAGAGAGCACAGGCCTGTAGGTGGGTTGTTTGACAATAGAATTTCACTAAGAAGTGCCTTGGTAAATTTTGGAGATCAGATATGCCAACATCTCTTTCCTATTTCAAATATAAACCATCTGTTGATGTTTTGTGTTAAAAAAAACCATTTAGTTGCAATTGGGAAAGAGCATAGACCTTTTTGTTATGTAGATCAAAAAGGAGAAATGTTGCAAGTGTCAAAGGATATGATGACCACAGCAATGTCAGCAGGTTTAGTTTTTTTCCAGCTGTGTTTATGAAAGCAGAAAAAAAAAAAACCAACCCCAAAACCAACCCTGACATATTTGAGTTTCTTTTGAATATACAGACTGGCCCAAACATAGACATTCTCTTTATCAATCTTATTGTTACAAAAACTGTACATTACAAACAGTATAGAAACAAACTGAAAGGAATGTGCCACACATCCTGGCTAATTTTCTATATGCAGTTTAAAAATACAGCCTACTCCCTTATAGTGCACAGTTATTGTGTAGATAGAGTACATCACTAGTTAAGTGGACATGATAGAATAGTTCTAGTTTTCCTCAGCACAGAGAATAAGAGCCAGTTCTGCTCGGTAAAGCTTTCCTCCGTCAGACAAGGCCATGATGTTTTTCTTGTATGTCGCAAGGTTGTTAATGTCTAATTCCTATTTAAAGAACAGACAATACTTTATAATCTTGTTTAGTTACCAGCATGAACAAGTCTGCTTCCAATTGTAGAAAATGAAAAAAAAAGTATTCTCAGCCTATCCAACAGTAACACATTGCAAATGATGTTTATATATTCATATGTTAACCATATTATAGCCAAATGTAAGGATTGCTGATAGCTTATTTCTCAGAAGCAAGCTTTTGACAGTTTTGCTATGTAATCAGAGCTTCCCTATTGCAGGATTTACACTGCTATGACTTCTGTCAAGATTTTTTAGTTGTACTTTGACTTCAGGAATAATGACTTAGAAGCTCTATATTTACCTTAATTGGGTGTATTAAAGTGTCCTTAAAATCCAAATTAAATCTAATCTCCAAAGGGAAAAAAAAATCCCTCTAGTATTACCTTTTTGTTCTTTTCACAGAGATCCTTCAGCAGTGCATCAAGTTCATTTTCATCTATATAGCCATTGCCATCCTGAAAAATAACATTAAAGATAACTTTAAAAGTTTATTTTTCATGTCAGAGGTTAAGGCTAGTTTTGCACAAATTCAGAAAATAAGTAATGCCAAATTACACAATTAATAAAAAGTTTTTCTGAAGACTTACTTGATCATACATCTCAAAGGCTTTATTGAATTCTTTTGCACACATTTTGACACCCTAAATGCCAAAAGAAATAAACAAATCTGTGAATGGCACCAGTTATGTGTGATGGATGGTAACAAATTACCTTAAAAATCAGAATATTCATACCTGAAATTTAATAAGAAAATTTTCCTGCACAGGGAGTAGTCTTCAGAGAGAAAAAACAAAGATCAAAATATTTAACTTTCCATAGCAGTGATTGGTAGATGATACTTGATATGAAAAAATACATAAGACTTACCTGGCCAGTTCAGTAAGCTCCAACTTGCCATCATTGTTTGCATCAAACATCCTGAGCTGAAGGAATATAAAATTTTACATTGATAATCAAAATTAATCAACATAGTGAATAAAGCAGTTATCTGGAAAACTTAAATTCAATTTACTTAATGCTGAAATTACAGCCCCATGTTTTAATCTGTCACATTTGCTCTCATATATATTTATTTAAAGCACTGAAGAAGTAGTTTACAGTAATTAATTTTACTGCAAAAGCCTGGTTAAAAAAACAATCCTGATCCTACTGTAAGGTAGGTCTTAAACTGCCTACAGTGACAAATGTCCCATATCAGAAATGTGCATGTAATTATTTATAAATGAGAGAAGTGTTCACATGATAACAGTTCACTTTGCACTTCATGTCATGATCTGATAGCAGCATAATTATTCTATATCCATAAAGGTGAAACACTACTCAGGTAAATTTCTAAGGAATCCAAGGCATGAAATTCCTTAGGCAGAAAATAATAGACATTTCATTCAATTGGCTGCTACGTCTAAATATTTAAGTAAAAGCACATTTTGTTTCTGTGATATATTTCTAGAAGCAACCGAACAGATGCTGTAGATGCGCACATTTTGTTGATGGTATGAAAATGGAAAGTTAATTGTCTCCAAATTTAAATAAATTATAGAAATAAAGATATTAATGCAATTTAGCAAAATATGTGTAAGCTATTTATAATAATTTTTAATCATCTGACTGCATAATTTTCCTTTGAGCCCTTGAAAGCATGAGCTCCTGCTGCTTCAATGGCATGAACAACGATATTAGAAGTAGATGGAGACGTTACACCTGCATGGGACTTTCTCTCCCAGTTTTTATGTCTGTATAGTTCCATTTTTCTACTTGCAAGTATTATTTTGCCTTGACTATATAAAAGAGTCTTAAAAGCAGCAAACTGTACAAAACATTGTTAGACGTTGTACTGAAAACATCACCACCTACGCTCCATCCCATCACTTTCAGTCACAGTAATTTTAGAAGTAATTTTTAGATAAGAGGAAAAGCAGCATCCTGTACTGAGATACATGTATATCCTTTTAAAGACTGAATTAATGCCATGAAAAAAAGACCCTGTTTTACTTGTCTAGTACACAATACATGGCAAAGGAGACCAGAAATGAGACCAAATCTATATACATTTATTTCTACATAACACCTTGGTTACTTTTAACATTTCCTTTCCTTGTTTAAAGCTTCTGCCTTGCATGCATTTCCCATGCAAGGAGATTTGATTTTTGGGAAGTAAAGCAGTTGCAGCAGTAAAGTCAACAGATTCTGTATTTTGATAACTTGCTAGTGGCTGGCTGTGCCATGGCCAGCGGCTGCTCGGGACTGCATGTTTTCTATTAGTCGTCTTTCTTAATTTCTGAGGAGATTATGGGAGACCTGGCCTTATAATTTCTTTCCTATTGTTATTATTTCCTTATTATTTCTCTCTGCAGAGGCCAGAACTTAGAGCACACTTGAAGATGAAGGTCAAAAAGCCTCCTGAATGAAAGGATACACTTTCTCTTCAACAGTGAATAATCAGTGACAATTCTAGGAAAATGGTTTATACTGGTACAACAAACCAGCAGACCTTGTCCAGGAGAACCACAAGTTTTGACCAGTCATTCTCAGGACAGTTTGAGGGCTACTGTGTTTGCATAGCATATTTTTGATTGATAAAAATATTTTAGAATGAAAACAATGTGCTAAAAGAAGAAAATGTTATGATGTCATGCATTTCATGAAGACAAGAGTTCTGAGGTTTTTTTCTTGAAGTGTCTGCTGAGAAGCCAATGCTGTTCCCTACCATGAAGCATCATAGCAGTGCGATGGAAGGAGTGTGACTTAAGGCCAGGGAAGTGGCACTTTTGTTCTAGTGTTCACCTAAAACATCAGTTTCTCCTTTTTTGAAGGTAAGAGAAGCAAAGTATATTTGTAAATCTGATAAGAAGTTATCATGCAGTGATGGCTTTTAGGACAAGACACGAACACTACAGCACCATAAGAAGGCAAAACATAGGAAGTAACTCAAATTTAATTTTATCTAAAGATAATAATTTGATTAATCTTACAATTTTTCTCCTATGGACTGTGAAGACTTCAGTTTTACAACTAATGGCACAAGGAGGCAAAGCCAGGGTAATCTTTTTTGCACCATGAATACGTATGGTCTAATACCAAGGAAATTAAAAATTCCTGAGCATTTTTTTAAGCAGCACTGCAAACTGCTCATCAAAGCTCTGTAGCTGCAGAAGTACTTGAAGCCCTAGATGCCGCTGTCATCTTTGTTGCAATGACATAGTTCACCTGATTAGGACCTGGTGGGGCTCCAGGTCACTTGGATCCTGCAAGTGGCTAAAGATAAACAGAATTTGGATTAATTTAGTCTTGTTGAAATATGCCTGTAAATATTCTTACCATTATTTCTGTGTATTCTGTTAGCTTTGAGTCTTCAATCTGCTTATTTGCTTTCTGTAATAAATCTTTCAAGAAGCTCTGTTAAAACAAATGGAAGAGTAATAGGTGAATTTTTATCTACAGTGTAAATTGCTCAACTTGCTAACTTCAAATTAAGTAATGGGAAATACTATTTTACTCTCACTTTAGTACTTTGTACTGAAGTTCATAATAAGTATGAAAAGAAGTAGTAATTTAAAAGCTGAAAATATAACAATTTACTTTGATCAATTCAGGTATACTGCACAGTTTTATTTGGAAAAAGTAACTTGGAAAACTTTCTGTGTTGGATACCATTTGTTGTATTGTGAATTTGGAAAAAATAGTTTGGCTGTCAAATATACTGCTTCGTAATCAGCTCGATCAGTAAGCTAAACTAATTAACCTTGAGCCTCCTTGAAAACTTGGATGTCTAATCACTTCTTGCAACACAGGAAAAATTTTACAGAAAAGATTAATGATTAATCAAGTTTTCTCCTTGCCTATGGCAGTACCCAATGCTAGAAGTAAACATTAACTTACGTTGCTCCTTCCTATCTTGTACTTTAAATGTGTGCAGCCATTTTCACTGTATTTTTCTGAATGAGAACTTGATATAGTAACACATGATTTTAAACACAAGACATTTTTATTTAAAAAAATAACATTGCTTCCACCCATTCAGTGGTTCAAATTTCTGCACTATATCTGTGACTTTAAAAAAGACATAGTTTATTTAACAAGAACATTACAAGGCCTGAGATGTCTGAATGCCTGTCAGTGCTCAATGAAGTATCTAATTACTGTCATTAGTTGGAATGTTATTATCTATGTCAAATTTTAGGCCACATTTCAAGGTAGAAAATGGTGTAGGTTATAAGAAAATCTATTTGTGCATAGATGACATTCTTGAACTTGAATGCAAACATGTCAATAAGTAGGGAGACTAATACCTACTGTAGTTCTTCCAGTCTTCCCCTCTCCATGCTAGAAGGCCTTCTGGTAGTTTGTATTTCACAGAATCAGAGAATCACAGAATCACAGAATCACCGGGTTGGAAGAGACCCACTGGATCATCGAGTCCAACCACTCCCACAAAACACTAAACCATGTCCCTCAGGACCTCGTCTACTCGTAACTTAAACACCTCCAGGGAAGGCGAATCAACCACCTCCCTGGGCAGCATATTCCAGTGCCTAATGACCCTTTCCGTAAAAAACACTTTGTTTGTACTTTTGTACAAATACTTTTGTTTGTATATGAAGAACATGTCTGCATAGTTGTGAGTGGACATTATGGAGACATTTAATAATACGTGTTTTGATGCAAAATAGAACTGGAAAGGATATTGAAAAGCTGTCCAGTCCATCTACATGTCTCATGACAGGATTTCTATATCTAAACTGCCTGAGTTGTTATCCAATCTGAGCTACTGCCTAACTATGCTAAATACAGTGATGGTGAGTCTACCTCCCCCTTAGAAAGCATATTCCACTGCTGTTGCTATTGTTAGAAAGTTTTCCTGATTTCCAGCTTAGATTTCTCTTACAATGTTGCAAGTGGGTGTATTCTTACATAGCAAATACTTAAAATGCTTGAGCTTATCAAGAAAAATTGATCTCAAAATAAAATTGGATATGTCTTAATTTCTACATGTTAAAACAGCCTGTTTCTCTGAGGCAGACAAAATCTGACAGCACAAGAGAGATGAGACCATGAGAGATCAAGTCAAAATGTCTTCGTTCTTCAGCTGGTCCTCAATCAGCCCCGCCTTCTTAAGTCTATTTTAAGTTATAGCAGCTGGTAACAGTCCTTAAGGCTTTGTCTAACAGCTGGAGAGTTCTACATGCATGGCCTCCTCCTGATCCTACCAACTTTAAATACACCAGCCTGCTGCGATCAGCCAACAGAAAGAACAGGCTTGTCTGCCTGAGTTTTACCTTGAGGCACAATCCTTGGCAAGTGTCACAGATATCAAACTCAAAGAAGAAGGGAAAGGGGAAAAACACCTATGAATTTTGTGATACGTATTCCTCTTCGTAACAGAGGAGCTATAAGGATTTCAGTTTCATCTTCTGGTGCTTTGGTTAGTAAAGCTTATATATTCTTTTAAATAGCATATATGAGCAAAATTCTCAAAATTAGAGGGGTAAACACTTCTAGGTCTTTCTCGGCTATAAGTATAAAACTACAGTAACTTATCAAGTGTAACTGAACTGTGGAAAATGGCACCTTTCTACTCAGAGTCTGTTGTGTAAGAGCATTTCTTATATGCTGAAAGGCTGAGAGCGCTGGGACTGTTCAGCCTGGAGAAGGGAAGGTTCAGGAGGACCTCATCAATAAAAATAAACAAGTCAAGGGAGTTTGCAATGAGTATGGAGCCAAGATGGTAGCCAGTGACAGGACCTGGGGCTATGGGCACACACTGAAACACAAGGGGTTCCCTCTAAAGATCAGGAAAGTAAATAAGAACTGGCATAGGTTGCCCAGAGAGTCTCCATCCTTGGAGGTATTCCAAAGCCTGCTGGAAATGGTCCTGGACAACTGTCTTTAGGTGTCCCTGCTCGAGCAGGGGGTTGGACTGGATGACCTTCAGAGGTCTCTGCCAACTCCATGACCCTATGACTCTGTTATGTCAGCATCTACAATTTTTTGTTATTGTAATGACTAGGGAGGTGAATCACTCTAGTTTTAAGGTTTGTTAACTCTGCAAGGCTAAGATGGCTAATGGAATAATCTTGATTCTGATCTTATTTGTGCACGTTAAAGCTGATACCAAAATCCCACCAAGTTAACCAAGCAGCAGTAACACAGTTCTAGTGGTGTTAGTCTAACAGTACTATGGTGGAAACTGTAGGGTGACATGATGCTTGAGAAAGCCTAATCTGTCCAATTGCAGAGTGATTATGGTAGCAATGCCTTTAGGAAAAAAAAAACAAACACAAAACACCAAAAGAGCCCTCCTCCCTAATATACATAAAAAAGAACAGCAACCCCTATTCTCGTGTCATGTACTCATGGGTATTGGTTTACCTTAAGTTCCTCAGAATCAATGAAGCCACTGTGGTCGCTGTCATATTTTCTCCATGTCTGCAATCAAAATATTAATGCTTTAATGCTTTATTTATGGCAAATGAACCTTGGATGGTTTAACAAAAGGCAACTTTTCATACTGCACCTGCATGAAGTCTTCGCTAGACTTTAGCTGCTGGCACCTGAAGAACAACAGGAAATTCTCCTCTGTCGGTAATACCTGAGCAAGCTGTAACAGAATTTAAGAAAGATTAAATTTTGATTCTTCCTAAGTCCAGATGAGCCTTTAAAAGGGTACAAAATTCTTTGTGCTCACACTGCCCTATTGTGGCCCCCTAAGAATGTTGATCCTGTTAGCTAAAATGTTTGGAAGATGCTTCTGAAAGGCTTCTGGCTTGTTTTGCCATGTTTATCAAGGTGAAACAGAACTGAAGTCTGAGAGAAGGGCGTGAGACAAAACTTTACCAAAGAGGTAGTTGGGGAAAGAGGGGGAAAAAAAATCACGAATGCGGAGTTAGGTACTGTGGTGAAAGCCTTGGAATTGGCATGAAAGGAAAGCATAACACAAGGAGGTTTAGAAGATAGGTGTGAAGGACCATGCATTAAGAAAGTGAGGAAAATAGTCTACTCACACATACCGAGGAAGACTGACATGAAGAACACATGTAAAGTAAATAGAAAAATTTATGGAAAACCCAGGAGAAAAAAGAAAGAAATTGGTGAGAGTAAATGGATGGCAACTGGTCAACATTCATCAGGCACAAAGATGTGTTCAAGAAGAGCTATAAATACCAGAAAAAAATCCAAAAGTCTTTTAGACCTGCAAAATCAGGAGTGGGTCTTCCAATGCCTCTGCTCTACAAAAGGCTTTTTTAAAATCAGACATTATTGTACTGATTATTGAAAATGTTCATTTACTGTAACTCAATTTTGGCAAGTGACAAATGTAGAAGATAGAAAGTACGCTGTATAATTTAGTTTGAAATCATGATTTGTTTTTAACAAAAGCCAAATATTTTTTACTGTCCTCAAAATGCATAAAATGTGTTTTGATTAAAGGAAACTTTTTACTTGAATAATAGGCCAGCTGTGCTTACTAGGAAGAGAAAATGGAGAAAGATTTCTTAGCTGCATTCTTTCACGAAAAATGACATTTGCAGACTTCCTGGAGACCGATCTTAAAATCTTGATTTTTTTTCCCCTGCATACATTTCACACCCTCACATCCCTCATTATGCCTATTTCAGTACTTTGCCTAACTGCTCAGGCTTCTTTATTGGGTTCCGGTGGTGCCATAGGTGACTTCAGCTCTCCCTCCCACTCTACAGGCACAACAGGGGATGGAGACAGATCTCTTGTTTCTCTAAAATTATCTGTGCAAGGAATCAGCTATATTGTTTTAAGCATTGGCACAACTGAAAAGACACATCAGAGCACTCTCCGTACAGAAATGGTGTGGCTGATGACAGGCTGTCAGGCCCATCAGAGTGTTCTGAGTGCTTTTGCTAAATCTCTAAGCATCAGGCTAAACCAAATTAATGTGTTTTTGTCAGCAGCTTTCAAAACCTACTTCACTATACATATACATATGCATTACACATAAGAAGTATGCATTTACACATGGGTAAGTACATGTTCATATGTATGCAGCAGCTAAATATGTGTAACTCAGTAGTGATTTGTGGGGGAAAAAAAGTCTTTATTTTTCCCAGGACAAGGTTGTTTTGATTTTTTGAGTAAATCAAAATTCCTACTCAAAACCAAATGTTGAATGGAAGAATTGATTATAATAATAAGAGTTTGGAGGAAGGGACTGATTATGATGATGGGAAAGGGCTTATATGTGAGGAAATTATAAATAATACCTAGTTTGTAGGACATCTATAGCTAGCTGGTGAATTTTGCAAACATACAAGTAAAATAGTACAAGTTGCAAAGGTAAATGTAAAATAGTAACTTTCCAAAGAAACATTAAAAGCTTCCTAGCAGTACCAAACTGTATTTGAGGTACAGAATATATTACTTCAGAAAGAAAATTACCTTATTTTAAGCTATGCCTCTCACCCTTTGTAGATCTCGGGGAAAAACACAGGCTGTTACATTACAGAGATGTACTAGCTCAATATCCTGTATCAGCTGAGGCTTCTACCAAAATACGAAGGCATTCATGCTTTCTTTCTCTCATACCTTTCAGTGTAGTAGAAAAAAATATAGCTAAAGGGAAGTTCAGTTCTCCAAGCTCACGCATCAAATAGCATTAAATTGCTTCTTGTAGAAAACACTGCATTACTGAAGGATAAGGAGATGATGTGGAAATGGGGTCAGCTTCCCAGTTAGACCACAGAGAGTGAAGATGGACACCTGGTGCTATATATAATGAAGGCTTCTTTGTGAGGATATGCATAGGGTGATTCCAAAAGTCTTATTTGGATAAGAGTGTAGACCACTACGAGTTTGTGTATGGCAGCAATAGTGGTTTAATGAGTGTTCCTGTGAGCTCTGCTGTTTTTATTGAGAATGTTGTCTGTTTTGGCATTGTGAGTAATAAAAGACAACCACAATGCTTGAAATTGTCTTGACTCCTGTCTGCTCAGCTGCAAGATGAGGCATGTCTTTATAGGTTACCTGCAGAAAAAAGTACTCTTGATACTTAAACCAAAATCAAACTACTTTCTAGAATTCATTCTCTGAGTAAATTCTGTTGATATTTAATGCTATTTAAAATTCCTTTCACCTAATACAGTCAAATTGCTTTTTAAAATACTGTAATAGAGAATGAGAGTACTAAGAATATTTTAGGCTAATAAGTAGTTATTTTTACAGCAGCAGTAAGCTTCATATAATTTGAATGTGGAATTCCCAAAATCCTAAGTTTTGAAATGCTGGGTTGCACATCCACATTTTAGTGTAAGCATTATTCTGAAGGAGTACAAAAAGTGAATCAAAGGTCCCTTATGCAACGACAAGCAAGTGGACAGATCAGAGTCTGCCTTTAGCAGATTTTAATCTTATGCAATTTTAATTTTATGCTGCTTTGCATGTACGACACATTTTACCTAAGTCCCATCAGCACTTTCCAAATCAAGCTTCATGCTGATGTAAGTGAAATAAAATACAGCTATTGAGTTAGGAAACTGTTATATTAAGGGAGAAAGACCCTTCAGTCACTGAACTGGTACTGTCACTATTCAATGGTTTCTGTGGATGCTGAGAATGCTTGGAACTTCACTGGGGGTGGTGAGCACCATACCAGACCAGGCCCTATCAGATTTGCTCACATTTACCCACTAAATCAATAACAGAATCAGAAATACAATTTGAAAGGTAAAACTTTCACCTATCTTTCTTAAGCAAAGAAACACAGTCTTTTTCAGGCACTGTCTACACGTTCTTGCATGCAATGCTTGCTCATACATGTATTCGAAAATACTAAATTAAAAAAGATTCTTCAATATNTTACATGTATTCGAAATTAAAAAAGATTCTTCAATATCAAATGAAAAAGTATTTGTTAGTCCAAACCCAAACAATTAATACAATCATGGAATCATAGATTCTATGATTCTACAATTTATTCTCCAAATTCATCCCTTTTTAGAAAGCAATTCATTACTTCAAATACTAGTTCTTTTTAGATGTAGAACTGTTTGAGCAATGTTAAGAAGTAAGATGAATTACAGCTGCAAGTGAACAAACTGTTCATATTTCCATGATAGTTTAGTCATAACTACATATGCATTTAAACACGTAAATGCAAATCAGAAGTGTGACAGAGGGGAAAAGCTACCCCCTTAAATAATCGATACTATATTAGCAGTGATACTTCATATTGACTTTTACAGATTCAATTCAGTCCTCTAACTTAAAATTATCTACTGACCCAAAGTTGGTCACTGTGGAAATTTTGCAGATCTGGCTTGTTTCCAGCTATTTCTTAATTATCTCTTTAGGACAGGTTTCTTATTATCAGAAAAAAAATTAAATAGCATTTAATAATAAACCCACAGTCTCATTGCACTTAGAGTGACATGACTTTTCAAGCTTAAACCCACTGAACTCTCCTTTACAACTTGCAGCACTAAGAGTGAAAGAGAGAGAAAACACAATATTTTCCTCCTACCTAGCAAATTGTCTAAACTATACAATTGTTGAACCACTGTATGTGCCCTTTTTAGAAAGCAAGAGTAAGAATATAGGAATTTTCTGTCTGAAGTTCTGTTGAAATTCAATAAAGGAATTTGTAAGAGAAGTTGATCTTTCACAAGTGGGAACACAACTACTCCAAAAATTTTGTTTAAATTTAACATGATTAACCTGCTTTATTAGCATATATACGTATTTCTTTAGAACAGACTATATACAATGATGGTCCAACTGCATTCAGTTGTATGATATCCTCACTATAGGAATGGTTATTAATGCAGTTCAAAATTATGGGTAGAAATAAATCTCATTTACCTTTCACAATTTAAGTTCCTAAAATAAAGCTTTATCAGATTTGCAGGAAATATAAATTGCTTTTCATGATTATTTATACAGAATAAAATGTGTAGTTAAATGAAGAGTAGTGAAATGTCTGGAGAAGGGTAAGGAATACCTCACTTGTTGTTAATGAAACATTTTAGTGAAAAAATACTCAAGATCTTAAGACAGAGGAAGAAATTTTCTGTCTAACAAAAAATAAAAAGTATTTACATGTTATCTTTCTATGGCAAATGTATTTTCTATAAACAAACATGTCAGTCGCTTGTTATAAAGTAACTATCTTACCTCAACTATTCCTATTTTTCCATCAGTAGTCTTCCCATATTGGTCCACAAAAGCTTTCATTTCAGGTGTTAAATCCTACAAAGTTACAATGAGAGAATCATTACTTCAAGATGCAAAGAAACGTACATGAACTTACTTTAATATCCTGTTAGTTGCCAAATAATATACTATATTTAATGAAGTACTCACAGTTACTGCAGCAACATTCCTCAAGTTTAAATTATATTATTTTTTAACCACGAATAGTGTCATTGTGTTCAATTTTACTTCCCAGGGAATTATAGTCAGTGTGGATGATTGGCATCTAAATACATAGAACTCCTATTTTAGTTTACAGAATGAAAAAATTATAGACAGATGTGCTGAAAGATGTGTATAAGAGCTCCTTTGTTTAAGAGGATGACAGTGAAGCTCAGTGGCAATTATTATGCAATTTTCTCAGTTTTCTTTTTTAAATTAGCAACTTGAAGGCAGTGCAAAATCTTTCAAAATAAGGAACATTTCAGTATAACACATCTGAACACCAAAATAGCCTTTCCATA
>WAAB01008376.1:104786-168517 GCA_013389865.1 Piaya cayana
AACAAACTGTTCATATTTCCATGATAGTTTAGTCATAACTACATATGCATTTAAACACGTAAATGCAAATCAGAAGTGTGACAGAGGGGAAAAGCTACCCCCTTAAATAATCGATACTATATTAGCAGTGATACTTCATATTGACTTTTACAGATTCAATTCAGTCCTCTAACTTAAAATTATCTACTGACCCAAAGTTGGTCACTGTGGAAATTTTGCAGATCTGGCTTGTTTCCAGCTATTTCTTAATTAGCTCTTTAGAACAGGTTTCTTATTATCAGAAAAAAAATTAAATAGCATTTAATAATAAACCCACAGTCTCATTGCACTTAGAGTGACATGACTTTTCAAGTTTAAACCCACTGAACTCTCCTTTACAACTTGCAGCACTAAGAGTGAAAGAGAGAGAAAACACAATATTTTCCTCCTACCTAGCAAATTGTCTAAACTATACAATTGTTGAACCACTGTATGTGTAGAAGGAGTGGTTATCTTTGCCCTTTTTAGAAAGCAAGAGTAAGAATATAGGAATTTTCTGTCTGAAGTTCTGTTGAAATTCAATAAAGGAATTCGTAAGAGAAGTTGATCTTTCACAAGTGGGAACACAACTACTCCAAAAATTTTGTTTAAATTTAACATGATTAACCTGCTTTATTAGCATATATACGTATTTCTTTAGAACAGACTATATACAATGATGGTCCAACTGCATTCAGTTGTATGATATCCTCACTATAGGAATGGTTATTAATGCAGTTCAAAATTATGGGTAGAAATAAATCTCATTTACCTTTCACAATTTAAGTTCCTAAAATAAAGCTTTATCAGATTTGCAGGAAATATAAATTGCTTTTCATGATTATTTATACAGAATAAAATGTGTAGTTAAATGAAGAGTAGTGAAATGTCTGGAGAAGGGTAAGGAATACCTCACTTGTTGTTAATGAAACATTTTAGTGAAAAAATACTCAAGATCTTAAGACAGAGGAAGAAATTTTCTGTCTAACAAAAAATAAAAAGTATTTACATGTTATCTTTCTATGGCAAATGTATTTTCTATAAACAAACATGTCAGTCGCTTGTTATAAAGTAACTATCTTACCTCAACTATTCCTATTTTTCCATCAGTAGTCTTCCCATATTGGTCCACAAAAGCTTTCATTTCAGGTGTTAAATCCTACAAAGTTACAATGAGAGAATCATTACTTCAAGATGCAAAGAAACGTACATGAACTTACTTTAATATTCTGTTAGTTGCCAAATAATATACTATATTTAATGAAGTACTCACAGTTACTGCAGCAACATTCCTCAAGTTTAAATTATATTATTTTTTAACCACGAATAGTGTCATTGTGTTCAATTTTACTTCCCAGGGAATTATAGTCAGTGTGGATGATTGGCATCTAAATACATAGAACTCCTATTTTAGTTTACAGAATGAAAAAATTATAGACAGATGTGCTGAAAGATGTGTATAAGAGCTCCTTTGTTTAAGAGGATGACAGTGAAGCTCAGTGGCAATTATTATGCAATTTTCTCAGTTTTCATTTTTAAATTAGCAACTTGAAGGCAGTGCAAAATCTTTCAAAATAAGGAACATTTCAGTATAACACATCTGAACACCAAAATAGCCTTTCCATATCTTTGAGTGGCTTTTTTTCCTGAACAATGGACGCTATTTTAGTCCTGAAAGAACTCATCATATCGTATTTGTCACTGTTTAATATTTGGTTATCATAGAAACAGTCAAAATGTCACTGCCAAAATACAGAAAGATAGATTTAGGAGAAATAGAACTTTGAGTAGTACATTAAATCCGACGGAGTAAAGCCAGCATAATTGTTCACATAAATTATACTCCTATACATGTGTTCTCGAAAGGCTATCCTCACTCTAGGCTATAGCAAAGGTTAGGATGAATATCTAATTGTTTGGTGTCAGGCTGCAACTTGACTTGCCTTGTTTGAGAGGCTATCAAACTTCAGTACTGGGTAAACTTCTAACTTTCTTTGTATTTCCTACAGGTGTGAGCCAATAAAACCATGCATCAAGGACCAGGATTACAATAATATTAAAATGACGGACAATTCTGTGGTTACAGGTGAAGCAGTTGTTGGAAATTAAAGGCTTCGTTTCCATAATAGATCTGATTATATAGAATCCAAGTGATTCTCTCACTGGAGACAGAGGGAATCTCAGCTGTACGAAGTCCATTGTAGTTTGTCCCCAATTTCAACTACCAAAGGTAACTAAAATGTCAGTTCCTTGTAGCTGATGCAGTCACGACCTAGTATCCTATTTCTTTCAAAGTCATCCATGGCAGGTTAGTAATTTGCCATAGCTTTAATTAGAGATGTGGTTATTAATACAAAGCACTTCAATGTCACCTTTCATCTAATGATCCCAAAGTGGGGACAAGTTTGCTTAGCAGATAAAATGGAGAATTTAGACACCTGTATTTTAATAAGTCCTGGTTAAATATTTTACTAATCTTTCCAGTAGCAGCTCCACAGTGCCAATCAGTGTCCAGCCATTGAAGGAGGCACAGCCAATTACAGTTAAGCAAAATGAGATGCCTGTTCTCTACAATTACTTGGAAAGCATTTGGGTTTTGATGTTTGATGAGTTGTATTATTCAAATCAATGTTTTCAGTCAAAAAAACCTGTCCTAAGTTTAACCAAGTCTAGTCCTAAGCTTGATACAGATGCAGAGCTTAATGTTTGAAATCAACAAACTAGCCCTTCACACCTCAGTCTCCCCTTTTAAGATTTAAGAGACACTTACTCAACCATGTGGAACTGCAGGAAAAAAATAGCTCTTTTTCATTATGATTTGAAAACGCAAGGATAAATGGCACTACAGAAACACTTACGTAACTGTATTCATAAATATCTAGTAAATCATGCATTTCTGTGGAGAAATATTGTCATTTTTTATAAATGCAGAGAAAGTCAGAAACAGCTGTGGAATAACTCAGCTGAAATCCACCTATTGACCCTTTATCAACCTCCATGTTAGACACTTATACCTCACTGCTTCTTTTGGCAACTGGCATACCTAAAAAGAGGAGGTGTTGCACAAATGTGGACACAATAAATAAATGAAAGCCACACAACTTTTATCTTTAAAAACGAGGCATTTTGTTTTCCAGCATGTCTGAAAGTTTAGCAGATCAACTCATAATCTACCATAACACATGAAGCAAAAAGACAATGTTTTATCAGAGAAAAGCCCAAGACCTAAAATTTCCAGGTAAACATCCACCCTTGGGGTTTAGCATGAATCAGGCTGCATGCGACTGCCCTGTCTGAGAAACAGCAAATGAAAGTACAAGCTTACTGAGTGGATTAATAAAAGGATTAGAACAAGAACATAATTAGAACAGTTCTGTAGCTGGAAAGGATACTGGGAAATGTTAAACCATCCTGTTCAATGACAGAATCAATGTGATTCTTCAATGCATATGGCATGACTGATGTAAAATCCAGCTATGAAGAATGCATAATTGAATATTTCAAAAATAGTCAGCAGGAGAGTGACCTGAAATACAGAAGTTAATGATGACAAAGAAGCTTTGGGGTGTTAAAAGAAGGACAGCCGAGGAAATGACATATAACCTACGCTAGTTTCTCAATGTGTCCCTTCTGGCAAAAGAACAGAAATTTGAAGCTACTGAATTAGTATCCCATGAGACAAGACACGAACTAATGAGATGCTTGTTTGCCAAATGAGCCTTCAAATCCAAGAATCAGCTTAGATTTGAAACCTAAGACGACACATATCCATACTCCAGAAAAAGATTTCAGGGATGAAGGTAACATCTACCAAAGGCAGAGCCAATGGATCAAGCACTGAATTTGATGTCACAATTGTAGGTTGTTCATATCAGCAGAACACTCCAAAAATAGGTTTGAATCAGAGAAATGGGAAAGGAAAACTTAATTAAGCACTTGAGCATTTTTAGAATACTGTGTGAGATACAGGCAGAAGCTGTGTTTCGTTGTTGATTTTTTGGGGTATTTTTCTTCTATAAATAAGACATAAACGACATTTGTAGCAAATAAGAATAAGGTTTCTCTGTGTAACTTTGAGCAGGCTCTGTTTTGAAGCAGAGGTGCACACTTACTTTGATAGAGAAAAGAATCTGATCTTAAAATGCTAAATATTTTTTTTCCTTGAGCATCTAATTAATTTTTAACTACTGAACAACAGATCAGCATTTCAACTAAGAATGTCATTCATACTAAATATACACAGGCTTTAATATTTTCTAACGGACATACTTAAGTTTCTTGCACTTTGATATAGAAATCTGTTCTGATTTGTAAGGTGTCAAAATCGTATTTAATCTTTTGTGTGACAAAAGGACTTTTTCCCTCTCTAAAAGACACACTTCTTTCTTAAATTTTTTGGGGTTTTTTTTTTGAGATGGTTTGGTTTTTAATTTTAGTTTAAACTCACACTCACAAAAATTAATACCTATATGAATGGCTGTAAGAATTAACTGGTAACAAGGCTGCAGTTATATTAGAGGCACTTCTCAGAGACAGATTTGCAGATATGTAAATTTCCACTTATAAAATTAAGAATAAAATACAATTTTCCACAAAATAAATTAAGATGCATTTTTTCCTTTTACTTCTAAAACACAGAGCAACTTCTAAGGAAAGTTATAGAAAACATATTGCTCAATTTGGAGATATTCTTACATGAAACAGCAATTTATTTCCCCCATGCATAGATGCCATTCACTTAAATTATAATTTTATTTTCTGTTATTCCAGAAGTCTCTTAGCACAGATTGACTGAACTTTATTTCATTAGGTTATATATTTGAGTTTGATGCTATGTCGCTTGCTTTAGAAATCAATTATTTTAAAGGCAACTTATTTCTTAAAATCGTTCACTTCTGTTTTAATTCAAATCTTTACATGGATTCTTCCATTGCTTTCTTTCCCTCTTTCTTTCCCTCTTTCCTTCTTCCTTTCCCTCTTTCCCTCTCATGTCTCTTTCTTTCCTACTTTCCCTTTTTCTTTCTCTCTTTCCTTTTTTAAATTTCTTTCTCTTCCCCCCCTTTCTCCGTTTTTGTTTTTTTTTCCCCATGTGAGTTTAGTTTGGAGAAAATTTATAATTCGTGCTTTAATAAATCAGGCACAGAATTCTTTTGATGGCATTGCCAAAAACTTTGCTGTCCTGTGAACAATTTCAGCTACTAGCATTTGCTACTTCTACTCCCCGCATACAAAACTGGTGAAGGATAAAAAGTAGTTAGCAATCATCTGCAGATATATTTACTGACCACCAAGGGGCAGAAATGCTTTTCAGCCCATACTGCCCATTAGGTATGAAATTAAATAGAGTCAAAGTAACATGAAATACCGTTTTTCGTTTGGTTGTTTGACTGGTTGGTGGGTTTTTTATAAATATATATCTGAATCAATTAAGATTAACTGCAATGGGATAAGGTCCCATCCTAGACAAAAAGATAACGTCCATGCATTTACTGGATTTGTTTTAAGCACTGCAAGAAGCGTCAGCTCACTGAATGTCAGTGGGCCCTGCTCTCCGAGAGGTGGGCCAGCCTGACCTTCCCAAAGCAGACAATTTACTTCACCGGCTACCTGCCACTCCTAACCGAGCTGCTTTCCTTTGCTCGGTGAGACGAGCGCATGGACCGTGCGGCAGCAGAGGAGAACAGAAGGCACCAGGGACCTGGAGTTTGCTCGAGAAAACTCTCTTTCTCCCACAGAAGGCGAAAAAGCGGGGCGAAAAGTTAACGTACCAAGCCTGCCTTCTTCCGCGCCTGCTGCAGCTCCTGGATGAAGTTTTGTAGCTCCTTCCCGTCCATGTACCCATTGCCTACAACAGAAAGAGTTAGGGTCGCAGTCACCGCTCCCTCCGAGCTCTCTCGCCCCCCCGCCCCCCTCCGCGCCCCCGCTGCCCCGGGGGGGAGCCGAGCGGTCACCGTCGGAGTCGTAGTGGTGCCAGATCTCGAAGAACTGGGCGGCGGAGATCTCCACGCCCTGCAGGTGGGTTTCAGCCGTCATGGCGGGCGGCGGGGGGCGAGGAGCCGGGGGCGGGTGCCGGGGCGCTGTCCGCGGTGCTGACTCTGCCCGCGGCCGGCGCGGCGGCGACGGCGACGAGAGCGGCGACGAGCTCCGACGGCTCCTGCCGCCACCCCGCCGAGGGCTATTTATGAGGCCGCCACGGCCGGGCCACTCCCCCCCCCGGCCGTGCCCTCCCTCTCCGCGGGGCCCGGCTCGCTCTCCCCGCCCCGTGCGGGGGGGTCGGGAGGTCTCCCGCCGGCGGCAGCGGGTGTGGGGCCGGCCCTGGACGGGCGTGGGTACGCTGGTGGCCGGCGGAGGCCACCGAGGGACCGCGCGGGGTGGCCCGGGAGCTACCGCGGGTCCCTCGCCCGTGAGACGGCGGGGGCGGAGGGCGACCGCGGGTCTCCCAGTTTAGCCGTTGAGTGTCCATCTGGGAAAGGGTCATGGGTGTGGGAGCGTGACTAACAGCGCTGCGGGATGTGCGAGGAAGGCAGATGGGACAGCGTGTGGGGTGCAAGGAGTCTCCTTTGTTTACACCATTTGTCACTGTTCCATCCCCAAACCAGACCTGCGAGACTTGGTTAGTAGGCTCTTCCTTTCCCACCACGGGGGTGTGAGGGACGCTACCACCATCACTGCTGACTGGTGTGAGGGGACAAAGCAGCTTACCAATGATCTTCCTTTTGCCATGCGGTAACGTGGGATTTTAGGAGTAATAGTGCTTAAATTCCTTTTGGGAGGATTCATTTTAGTCATTAGGGTTAGCTGGGTACTCTGAAGCACTGAAATTTCTTTGGCCCTGTCAGCAACCTACTGTAGATGCTACACTGAGTTATCTTGATTTGATGGCCAAGATGACCAGCTGACAGGTCCTTGTCAAATACATTAGGTAGTATAGTAAGGATGGAGGATGAGTACAGCTGCGAAACCTGTGAATCTCCATGTGTTGAGTGGCTGACATGAGCAACAGTAGGGCACTAGCATGTTAGGGCTCACGTATAGCACAAGGATAAGAAAATGATGAGATGCTGCAGAACAGAAGACAGCAAAATGCCAAGGAGGACGGACAACTCAGCAGGATGAGAGGTAGATGCTTAGTTAAAGGCTGACATGTCCTGAGAGGGATTTTACCAGAAGCGGTGCCTGAAATCTTGTATGCATTATGGAACAAGATGTGGGCATGACGATTAAGTAATCATGAGACCTTATACTTGATTCCCTCCATCTTTCCATTCTCCTGTTTCTCCACCTGTTATGTACAGCTTTCTCTCATTGTGTTGCTGCTATTTGGCTGTGAGTTCTTCAAGAGATACATCATGTTGGTCTGTGTTTTGTGGCCTGCTGAACAAGGCAATGACTAAGATGAATAACATGAGAATTTGATCATTAATCCATCCAGTCCAAAATCTTTGTGAATATTAGTGAAAAATGCTCAGAATAGTTTTACAATCACTAATATCACTCTACAGTTGCAAAAGAACTGAAGGAATTTTACATGTTTCCTTACAACCAGGCTTTGTGTTTTGCTATGTAAAAAAAGAAACTAAAAACCTCATGGTTGGGTTGATTTCCCATCTAGGAACTCTTTTTCAGGCATGGCTTTCTCAGAGGAGTAGATTTCAGCGGCAGCCAAATCCTGAAACTTGTGTAATCTACCTACATCTTGTCTTGAAAATAAAAATTGAAACTAATACATTTCCATCAAGTAGTAATGATGACAAGAGAGAATTCATGAGGGTTTGGGGTTTTTTTACCAGAAGCAAGGACACGTCGGAACACTGGCCTTGACAAGCAGAAGCACAGTGATTCGAGCCTGGGATTATCCTTTGTACTTGCCAAAGACAACAGGGTGCCAGTGACGCAAGGGCACTGGAAGGAGACAAAGGTGGATCTGGCACTTCCATCGTTTTAGATAGAAGAGGTCTGTACCAGTGAGGCAACTTCTTTTTTTTGCCAAGCGTATTGAATTACTCCATTCAGTGCAGAATTTCAGCTTCCAGCAAGCCTGCATGAATGGAAACAGAGCAGTGAACCTGTTTCAACAATCTTCTGACTTGCATCTTCTGTAGATTTCTCTTTGCTGCGTACCATTTTCCAATGGCACATTGAAGCTTGTACTTTTTACTTTTTCCCGACCTAGAAGTCTGTAGCTTAGGGGGAGAGAAGAATTCATAATTGTTTGAGGCCAGCCCAGTCTTGTCCACCTGAGTGCTCAGACTTTTAATGAACAGGAATGGTAATGTTTACATTTTCAGAAGTTCTTAGAATAAAATATTATCACATATAGCCAGGAGGGTTTGGAGAAAGTATCTCAGGAACTTTCAAAATGTGCTACTTCTCCACACCAGGAACATGTATAATTGTGTGCAGGTAAGATACTTGGACACACTGATCTCTCATTGTGCTAACATCTGCAAAATCAGTATTTTCTACAGAGCATGGAAGTATCTTTGCATGTTCTTTGTGAAACAGTATATTGAGGTGAATGGGTTTGTGAGTTCTCTCTGCTGCACTTGAAATGATCCTGCATAAAAGTAACAGACATTTCCATGCAAAAGTAATCACTTATATAACTAACTGCACACCATATTTTCATGATTAATGAATTACCACACCACCATTCATATTTAATCCCACTGGACTCCGCTTTTTATGCAAAACTAAATCAGAAAATGGTCATTTCAATTCCAAGAATCTATTAATTTTCACTGAAAGAAGAAGCACTAGAAAAGATTTTAAAATGCAGATATATACATGATATGATCCATAACCAAATGAAGTCCATGCAAATGTTTCTAGTGACTCAAGAGGGCTTTATGCAAGGACAAAGTTCTCCATATTTTCAGAAATTATATGTGTGGTGATGTGCATATATATATATTGATTAATTACTTCACTGAGAAGGCTAAGCCTTGTCATTCATTTTAGTTAGTGCTGCTTAAAGTACTCTTTACAAAAAATGAGCCAGATCCATATCTGGCAGAAGCCAGAAATGCTACTCTGAAGCCATTTGGGAACTTGATCCAGAATATAAGTGACTGTGATTTTCTTAGAAAACATTTTTGTTCATAGCTGTTCTTCAAATGCTTTTAATTAATATTTTTTGATATGTCAGTTTTCTGAGACTTCCTAGTTTTGACTACTGGACTTCTTTACTCTCTGAAGACTGCCTAGCTGTAATATCCCAAGGGTTTCTTAAGATGTGTGGAAATCAAATATGCCAATTATAATAGCAACCCAACCTAAAATAGCCCCCAAATAAAATCAAGAAATTACAAGATAAATAATTCTCATCTCAGAAAAGCACCAAAATTTCATCATCATGTCAAGCATCGTGTACTTGGATTTTGATTATTTGAGACCAAAAGAGACTGAAATGTAAGAGCATTCAAATGAGAAACGTGAGCAATGCAGATGGTCCCTACTACAACTGGAGTTATTTACTCAGTTATTCTCTGTCCACCATCAGAATATATTTACATTTCATTCAGTATTTGTATTCTTTCAAAGTTAAAAAGAAAATGCAGCATTGAAGTGCACACTGTAACTTAAAGTGTCCTAGACTTATATACTCATTATGGTAAGCCATTATTTGCACAGAAAATACATTATGTAAACATAGATTTACATGGATCTTAACTGTTATTCAAATACAAGATAATATAGAAGTATGTTTTTCATGCACCAGACAAAATTGTCCAAAATAATTCTAAGGGCATGAAATGTATTTTAATATAAGTCACAATTTGGCAAGACATTTGTAAATTCAGATTACAGCACATCCCAAGCCTTAACCTGCTAAATTTAGGGCCTAACTAATCCCCTTTTACCTATTTTATACCCTTACAGTCTCATCTATAGCTTTCCAAGGAGCAGTGTTCTGATGACAAGGCAATGTTCACGATCAGATTCCTCAGTATTATCGTGCCTGAAGTCCATGCAACTATGCTTTGCTATATGTTTGCTATATGGACTCGATGACCCAGTGGGTCTCTTCCAACCTGGTTGTTCTATGATTCTATGATTGTTCTATGTTCCTACCCTGCAAGATCCTTGGAAACATTGCAACATTTCGTTCTTCACCTTGTAGCTCCACTCCTTCAAGGACCACACAGGCCTCTTGGGCAGCGCTGGCTTTGCACCTCCCTCTAGCACAAGTTCCCAAGGGCAGTGAGTGTGAGAGCCTGTGGCTCCAGGAATGGGAGAAGGGCATTCTTGTTTGAAGGAATCCAGCAATGTTAGTGCTACGGTTGCATGAAAGGCTATACTGGGGTGCTGGTATATCAGTGCCACCAGGAAGAGCACCTGAGGTCGACGGTATCTGCTTGGTTCTCTACAAAACTATAGATCAAAAAGGAAATCCAGAAGAAAGAAAGAGAAACCATGCAGCATTCTTTTATTTAGCTCCATCTTTTCCAAGATAATGCTTAACAGTGTTTTATTTTCTTGTATTTTGCAGGCAAATACCTGCCTGACTATGAGATTTAGAAGAATCTCAGGGATGACCTAACTCACACAGGGAGAAAGCAGCTTGAGGATGACCTAACTCATGCCCCGTGAAAGCATGTCCTCTTGTCCACCTGCCATGATCCCATAATACCTTCACATTCATGGGATCATGGCACTGTGAAGCTACCATTACCACCAAAGCTGTCATAAGGAAATCTTCAGCTGTTCCCTTGAGCTTTCTGCATGGCATGGACTGAGTGGGGATGAACTGCAAGCTGCCTAAACTCAGTGCTATTTCTGAGGGACTGATCCAATGTTGATTAAAATCAACTTTTATCCTTTTTCTGATTTCCAACCAGCTTCAGTGGGATTTTTAGTGGCCTATGTTGCTATATGCCAAACTAGGTTTTTATTATATTCTTACCATTTGAATAATATGTATTTGTATGTAATTCCAAGCAAATTTAGCACAGTTTAATAGCCTAGCAAGTAGTTAACTGGACTGTTATTGCTACTGGTGGTGCTGATGATTGATTACCAAAGCTTTCAGAGTCCCATCTTGTGAGATATCTCACTGAGAGACTGTTGGAAATTTATGATCGTGATTTAGCAGGACTGTCTGTCATTTGGGGAGATTCTAGAGCTCCTGTGGAGTATTTAGGGCACTTTCACTTTACCCTATCCACTCAGAGTCTGTCTAGCTTATAGGGTAATATGCTTGCTTTGGCTGAGCATTAGCTCCACAACAGGAAGAGAGGTAGTTGTAAGTCAGTGGTCCCTGCTCCCAGAGTCCTCACTTCCCGAGCACTTTTTTTTTAAAGAAACTTGAGCTGACAGCTGAAAGGAAACTCCATAGTACGCCCACACGTGCCTCATGTCTGGATAAGCAGGGGACCAGGGCTGTGGAGTGCGCTCTGTGGCATGTCTGCTCTGCAGCCCAGGAACATCCATGGGACATTATTCTACTTGGAGAAAAAGCTGACTGTGTGACCAAAACTTGAGTGTACAGCTTAGGGATATGTTAGATCTGATGGGATCCAAGCAAAGTAGTGTGACTAGTCAATCCTCTGAAAAGAATGGGAGAAAAATGCTCTCCTCTCTTTTCCATACTTCTTTTTAACTAAAGCTAACGATTTTGAGAGAGCATGAATCAGGAGAAACAGAGTGTGTGTCCTAGAGGAGTTATGCAGAATAAAAACACACTGCTAATTTGTAACTAGGAAATGCAGTGTTCTTAAGATTGAATAAAAAATTAAAACTGGAGTTTTTTCCTGTTTGAGCACACAGTACAGACTTAACCTGTCGAATTGGTGTGCTGCAAGGGTGCTACCACAACATAACAACTACTTAAAAAAGTATTCATTTTAACAAACTTGGAGAATATGAAGGTCTTTAATAAGTAGCCTCAACCTTTTGTAAATAATGGAAGAACTTGTGTTATCTCATTCCAAATTCTTTTATTACAGTTACAGGTCAACCCACACAACTTCAAAGCCATAAAATTACATGGTGAGAGTCTCAAAGTGTAATATGGAAAAAACCAATAAATAAAGCAAACAACATTATAAGGTGAATAGGTTCATCTTTCAACTCTGCTGAACTCAAAACTAGCTCAGCAAAAGTGACGCAAGTGCCGTTGTAATAAAGTTCTCAGTCACTGTGTGCTGCTGCACAGCAATGTGATCTCTTGGTATGGAGAGAAATTTGTCTGATCAACAATTGCTGTGACTGTAAGTCTACAGAAGCAAGTGTGCAACTCTCTTTACTTTTTCTGTGCAAAATACCAGCAACTGTAGTTCAACTGTAATGTCCATTCTTATGTATGGCTCTCACTGAAGATAAATGGCTGGCAATCTTGCATATTAAAAGGTGAATAACTCTCCCATATACTACTGATCTCTTAAATGATGTGAGGGATTTTTTTACACAGACTGCAGCATTCTTCTATTTTTTTTTTAATTTTCCATATTTCCACCAGCTTATCTCTTATCCATAGAACAAAAAATATGTGTGATTTTATCAAGAAGATAGAATGTTACATTGGGAAGGCAGTGCTGCTGATAGACTTTTCCATTCCTCTGATCTATTTTAAAAAAGGAGAAAGTTCAATGTTCTTTAAAAATTTAAATAATTTACTTTGTAAATGAGTTCAAGATCAGAAAAGAGGAATTTAGTAAGGAATCTCTTTATTAATTCTCTAAGGCATGTCACTTCTGAAAAGAATTGACAGCTACTTCTAAGTAACTCCTGGAAATGATTTCAGCATCTGATAAGCACAGTGGCTTCTTGGAAGCTTGTAAATGATACATTAAAAAGCATTTACTTTGTTTTGTATCAAAATTCGATCCATTCTACCTGTCTGTTCCTGTGTTCAAGATTATAAGCTTTCTTTCCAACAGTTCATAAGTTAGCCGTTTATCAAAATTGTCCAAGGTTTGCAGTAAAACTATGATGAGGAGGTTTGATATAAGAGTTGGACCATTTTCTGGGCAAAGATCATGGCCTGGCCTTGTGATTCTGGAAAGAAGTGACATTTACAACAGCCAGAGAATGGAAAATGTTAGCAAGTTAAAGCAAACAAAAGCTATGCATTAGGCTTTCATAACATAACAGTGCAATATGTCCAACCTATTATCAGTTTACAACTTTAGCCTCACAGCCCTCTTTCTGAACTCACAAGGTTCTTTGTTATTTCTTGATCAAGGTCAGCCTGGGCTGCAAGGCTATTCCCACCGTGCCTCATACAATACCAGTGTTGTGGGAGCGAGCAGAAATTTAAGGGCTATGCAGTCCAGCCTGTTGCTTTACTTCTCATCAGTGAGTGGGAGTATTTAGTACCTACCATAAAAAGATTTTGGAGTGCTTGCTCTCTCTTCTCAGCTAAGGGCTGGAAATGGTCACCAGCAGAGCTGCCAGCTTGACCAGATGGAAACAATGTAAATCAGGAAAAGTTCATTCTGTACTACCTACAGACTATATAGCTACAGACTAAGCAAAATGATGACATGAAAAAGTATGTGCTGTGGGCATACTAACTGAGCAGATTTTGCACTAAAAACCACACAGGAAAAATTTGTCGTGAATATTTCAAATGACTTCTTTTCTGTCAGGGCCCAAACTTACTTGCCCAGGTGTTTTTTCTCTGTTTCACTGGATTGCACCATGAGACAGACCTCAGCTCCAGGTTTATAGTCCTCCATCTGTTTGTGAGAGAAGCAGAGGGATACTCCCAGGAAGCCTCTTGTCCCACTAGCAGGAGTTTTGCACAAGTTTTTTGTGTCGTCCACCATTAGCTGCACTAGGGCTCTTCACCTGGAGTATGGAAATCCCACATATTCAGGTGCCTGGGTTGGCTCCTGAGTGCCAGACAGCCTGCAGTGAACCTGTCCCGGATTTCTTGGGAATGGGAATAGTAGCCAGAGATTACCCAAAACTTTTCAGCAATGCTTTGCTAGCTAAATTCAGGTGCTCAGTTTCAGAGTTACTTTTTTTGAAACGTCTCTCCCTCTGTTTCTCATCATGTCCTTGCTCTTCCCACAACCTGGGGGACAGTAAAGAAGAACTTGTCTCTGTGCCATGGGAAATCATGGAAGGCAAAAATGGCAGATAAAAGGTATCTTCTCAAATTGTAGATGGCCTGAAATGATATGTGAATCTACGTCCAGCAAATGCAGAGGAAAATCTCCCAGAAAACCACAAATAGCTGAATAAACCAACTGATACATAGTAAAACATGTGAGCTCAACATCAGCAGACACTACAGTCTGGCAGAGCCTGGGTTGGATCTGAAGGAGGCCACAGGAAGAGATTAACATTCTCCTTCCACCTCTACGGGGTGAATTTCTCCAGCCAGATATATACAGATTCAAACTACTCCCATATTGGTGCAGACACAGCTCCAGTAACTTCTCTTGAAACCAGTCTGCAAACTGAAGGACAGACTTGCGAGAAAGTAAGTATCTCTGCTGACACTGAGCTCCATTCACAATCAGTAGCTGTCCTATGGAACTCATGCCTGACTTATGCCTGAGTACCCCACATACTTTAGAGTAATCTTGCTCTGATTTTCCATTCAAAATTGTACTTTCTCATCATATCAAAAATACCCTATATGCCTTTTGGGCTGACCTGTCCCCTCTTCTCTGTGATACTGCTTAGGGTACAGATAAGTGCAGGATTTAGACTATTTTGCATGGCTGCTGCTATGATTTTGAAACAGTTAAAGCCTTTACCTTTGAGGAAAGTTTCCTAACTTCGGTGAGTCTCTTCAGCACTTATAACAATCCTTTTTACCATATATTTTCCATTGATGATCCAAGTCCATAGAGCAGGATTAATCTTTAATCTTTCTAATTAATGTTTCAAGTAACCTGAATAAGTATTATTAAATATTGCAAGCCACATTTCTTCCTTGTATGCAAGGACCTCATTTCTTTAACTCAGAACAATGAGGAACATATGTATGTCTGGCTAGTTGATGTTTTGTATATTACTATAAAAGCTGTAGTACAAAGGACTCCTGTAGTTTCTTTCATGGGACTCGTATTCTTTCCTTTTGCTACCCATCTTCAAGGTCATCTGTTCCTAAAACTAATCTAAAAAGCAGATGCAATTCAAGAAAGTGGGAGGAGGCTTTGATTTCACAGGATAGCATAGTGGGCAGGCTGGATTCTTTCAGTGAAAAAGTCAGCGGAAGCTTTCTTAATGGTGACTTCATTTCTTCAGGGGGAGATCACCAGTAATGACAATTCATGGTCTCCACTCTCCATGTATTTAAAAAACAGTTAATCATAGGCACACAGAAGCAGCATGATCCTAAAATCAGAAAGTATCTAGTATTTGGAAGTGGAAGCCATGGCCCAGAGAATCCCACCAGAAGTGACTCCCTTGAGAGAGCAGATAGACTTAAATTTAAGCAGGACTTTTGCCCTTAACCTTAGTGCAGAGCATAGCGAAGAGCTGCTTCAGCCTGGGAGGGGTCTGTAGACAAGCTGGAGTGTTATATGAAGGTCTTTAAATATTAAGAAAGAACCTTTTCCTTTATCTAACATGGTTGTAGTATACCAAGGTGTATAGTTCCCAGGACCTTATTTATCCTTCCTCGGTCAAATGCATGTGGAAAAAGAAAAATACGCTTTTGGAAGGCAGAATGATGGGTGCATTTGATCAAACTGGTCTGCTTGCTGGTTTTACACACAGAGGCAGCCCCTACTGCTTGGTGTGTACTGCAACCTATAAACATGGATATTTGTCTCCTGTACTGGGAGGAGCTGACTGGGCCACTGGTAGCAGGAGCTGAAAGGGCCAAGTAATGTTAACTTTTTCTTATCCCAGTGAAGATGGTTGCTGCCTAGATCATGTCTTATATCATCAGAAAATCTAAGGAGTGTGGAACTCTATTTTTAAAAGTTTATTTAAAGAAGAAAGGGGACCAAACTTGTTTATGTAATAAGGGAATATCCTAAGACCTCTTCTGAATGAGCTACATTTTCTGCCTGCAATCCGGCAAAATAAAAACCTAATTTTTTTAGTGTTTGAAACTTCTTAGAGAGGAAAGTTTAAGGATTCTGAGTCTTGACATTGTGATACAGAAATCTTTGAAGATCTCCTGAGATTGAATAAATTTATTAATCATGTAAGCTAAATGAATGTCCATTGTGATTTTTCTGTGCTTTGAACCAAAGTTGCTAATAAATGCAAGAAAACAAAGCCAAACAAAAATGCAACACTTTGCAGCTCAGTTTTTCAAATGAGTCTTTCTTTCCCCTAACAGTAAGAAAGTCAGCAAAAGAATTGTGTATATTGTTTTGTCAGATTGCTCAGTATACTTCAATTTAGGGATTTATAGCATGCTCTGAAGTCTGTATCTAAGCACCTATGAACACACTGACTTTCCAGAACACAAGTGCACATAAATTCTACAAAAGCAATGGAAGCTATAGATATTCATGGAACCTCATGAAGGTTTTTTTCCTGCAGGTAGGAAAGTTCATTATAATCATCATCAGTTTTAGGACCTTTGACGCTGTGTACTGTAGGTGAACTTCCTAAACCTCCTAAGTGGAATAAACAATATTTTTATTTTTTATCAAAGCCATAGGTAATTTATATTAACTGCAAGGGCTACCAAAATATGTCCATAACTGGGTCTAAAGGGTCTTAAATTTAGGTGTCTGACATTTCATTTAACTCCACTGGCCCCAAGCTACTACTTTGGAAAGTCTGCAAATTGCCCATCTCTACAGTTAAGTGCAGGCTAGATACTGATCAGAACATTATAAATATTAAGGTCAAATCTTCCCATAACAAAAAGAAAGGAGATGAAATGAAGTGAATTGTCTAAGATAAAACTACTCAGATCAGACATAGTTAACTTGAATTGCTGCTGAAGATCTATTTTAAACTTAAGATTAACAAGTTTGTATTGCTGCGGGCATCACACTGTTAACACCAGTTGCTGTCCCGGACATGCTCTTTGGATTAACCAGGCATGAAGTAACAGAACCTAAATATAGGTTTCTATTTTTGTCAGCAGGTGTTATCCTTACCAGGTAAAATTTCTTATTCCTTCCCTTGTAGCATATAAGGTTTTTATACAGTCAACTGCTTTACAGCAGAGAAAAAGCTATTAGGGAGTGGTCACTTGTAAGTATTTTACATCGGCAAATAGGAGTATTTGGAACCATGCCAGGGAATTTGATGCAGTTATTTTAGTAGCTCTCCTTGACAATGCTGAAGTCTTTCTAATGCCTTTAAGTACATGACGTTTACAAAAATGTGAGTTAAATCATTGCTTATACAATCCTTTCAGCTTTCAGGGACTGCTAGCTGGGGAGATGTAGTTGTACTTCTGCTCTAATATCAGCTTTTCCATTTTTCCCCATCCTTATTTGGATCCTGGTCTTTTTCTAAACAAATGTTTTTGTACGATTCAGAATATTCTGGGTTTGGAAGGGATCTCCATTTTTTTCTATTTTATGAAAACACAAAAGACAAAAAACCCCACCTAGAATGTGTCAGCTTCTGTGGTTGTTAGAAAAGAACATTGATTACTCTTTGTTGTTTTTCTACTCAGGGTCTTAATTAGGAGGAAAGTAAGGAGAGAGGTCTTTTAAACTTTTACCAGAAAATACCCTGGTTTGACCACTTTTCTGCAGCCTTGTCTCAGTAAAGCATCACATTGCCGGTACCAGGTCACCATGCTCAAGAAATCTCACCTCATTGGAGGGAGTCCCAAATACCATTGCCCTAACACTCCCCCAGACCTAACATCAGCTTAACTGGCTGTTGGATGATCCACAGCTGGAGATCCACAGGCTGAGCAAAAACAGTTTGAGAACTGCCATGGCACCTCTGTGGACTAAGGTGGCTGGGTTAGGTGAACTCAGTAACTGAGTTCAAGGTGGACTCTCAGTAATTAGAGAAATCCTTCAGCAGCTCTAATGCCCACTAGGAGAAGTAGAGGAGGTCGGGAAAGTGGTGAACCCCCTGGTCAGGAAGGCACAAAAACCACCTTAGTGCCCCCTCATTATAATGATGAGCAATGCCAAGAGTTCTCTGACTTAAAGCTATGTGTTTGTGTTAATGGCTTGAAATCTCAATTTGTTTATTGCACAGTAGTCTGGATTTTCTGTTGGATTAGTGACTAAACTGCTTGTAAATAGATTGGCCATCTTCTTATCTCCACTTGTGCTAAAGAACTGTAGATTTGGGAAGGCAGAACTGTTTCTTAAAAGCAAAGATAATAATCTAATAAAGGAAAGGAATTCAGAAGTAGAGATAAGAGGCAATCACTTCTATGTTACCTACTATTATTTGTAATTTTCTGGCATTGACAGATTCAAGACTGGCACCTAATGTGGCGGGGGCCAAATGAACTTCACGAACAAATCAATACAATTTCAGATGAAGTTGTTTATTTAGGGTTCATTCGTCGTTTATACAGGACAAGCAGGCCAAAACATCAGGTAAACATAGATTGGTCCTTCTGCTCTAGCAACTAGCCCCTCCTGGCAACCGCCTATCCCACATCTCTTTGTTGCTAGCTTGAAAACTCCTGCCCGCATCCCCAAACCAATTCACTAACATAACACAACAAAGTCATTCACCATTTTTGTGAATTTCCCAACTCCGCCCTGCCAGGGCACTTAAATAAACAATTCCCAACAGGCACCTGCACTAAATTATGCCTACAAAATCAGTGCATGTATCCCATTTCCCATAAAACTGTTGTTTCCTCATTTGTATGCTGACAGAGCTTAGAAAGCTACAAATTTCTTACGTGTGTCATTACAGATGTTGTGTGCAGAGCAAGAGTCTTGACGTGGCAGGAAGGAATCTTGTTTTCTCCAGAGGCTTTTGAGTAAGGCATGAAACATATTTGCATGGGGAGACGTAGTGTGCACATTTGTCCCAGTGTTTCCAAAGGTATCTCTTAAAGCCATACAGGTACTCAGTACTACTTGGATAATTTGAAATGGAGGAAAGGATTAGTCAATCTTCAATGCTACATGACATAAAGTTCATTATTTACACGTAAATAGAAATAGCTACAGTATTATACAGGGTTGAATTAAATGGTTATTTTATAAGTGAGCTTCTTGCTGGTGCTTGGCATCTGGTGAATGATATTAGAGATTTTACCATGCTGGTTCTACCTTCCCATAACCCTGCTGCTGGGGCTTGCCTGACAGCCAAGTATGCCACTGCAATTCTCATTACCTACCAGAATCTTGTCTTTCATTTTTTTCTGTATAACCAGCGAACTAGAAGTCACTTGCGTCTATAACTCACATTTGAGAATAAGAACATAAAGAGCACAAGTAAATTTTTCAAGAATTTTTTTCCTATTTTCATAGATGATACATAGCTAAATGCTCAAGAAAGAAAATTAATGTTTATCTTGTTGTGTAGGGTAGAGCATAAGTCTACCATCACGCTGGGCACATGGGCCCTCTTGCCCTGAGACCCCTTCTCCAGAGGCTGTCAGACCACCTGTTGCATGTCAGATCTCAGCCTCTGGTGCTGCTTGTCTCCAGCTCAGGAAACTTGGTAGCACAACACCAGATGATACTGATCTTTTTTTTTTTTTTTTTTTTTTTTTTGTCTCCGTCAAATCCCTCTTTCTTTAGTAAGGTATGCATTGAGCTGGGTAGAGGAGAACAAGTCCCAGAACTCCAGTGGCTCTGGTCTCCAGTGAGACTGAATTGCTATGAACCCTGGTAGAGCAGCTATTCTTACTTCAGGTTTTATGTCCCGCTCTGTGTTCTTCCTGCATCACCAAACCCAGTAAGAGCAAGTTTGCTCTCTCTTTTCTGCCCATGTACTCAGTTGCAGGAGTGAGTTCTCTCACAGCAGATGGTGGGCTACAGCAGTCTCTCCATCCTTCTCCCGCAACTATGCTACACAGAGTGGGTAGCTCTCTGTTCCTGCTGCTGGAGAAGAACATCATCCCAATGTACGGGCACTCACCTGAGCGAGAGGAGAGACTGGAAGAGAGACCGGAAGAGAGACCTGTCAGGATATTCCCACTCTACTGCTGTTCAGGTGGTAACAGAAAGCAGGATCAAAATATGGGTGTCCCCATGGCCAAAGAAGCATCGAGAGAGTAATTCTTATCTTCTGTCCAATTAATATTTAATCATCCTATATAAAATGAGTGGCTCCAACAGGAAAAATTGTAAGTGGGCCTTCTTCCTCCAGCCCAAGAAAATAGGTTAACCTGAAAGTGAGAGTTTTACTCCCCTGAAAAGTGTGAGGCATGATGGATTCAAATCCTTGTTGGCCAAGAAGGAGAGTATAATCCAAGCTTCAACACCCTACTGAATACTTCATAAAAGCCAGTGGGTAAAGACCAGGGTGTGAGAGTTTCCATTTTTTAATGGAATCATTTGCCCACCTTGCCTTGTGTTGCAACAATCCTTGACAAATTTTGCAGGCTGCGTTCAAGAACTCAGTTCTGTGGCTGCTCCATTCTTAAATCTTCTCTTTATTGTAAAAACAGCCATACATCTTCTGAGGAAAAGTGCTTTGAAGTGCCCTATCATTGTACCAGATAACCAGCCTTTAGAAGATACGTTGTAAAACCCTCAGGACCAAGGTGGTCCCCACCAGATCAAGCACTTTGAAAATTTCCACTTGGGTTGTAAGAACCTCATGTTTCTGCCTTTCAGCCAGCCCCCAGTTCTGGACAAAAATGTCAGGATATTTTCTGATACAAGGTTTACAAAGTCTGCGCTGATGACTATCTTTAGGTAAAGTACTAGCCTGTTAAGAAATTGTATACTTATAGACTGCAATTTACAATCTCAAAGTATTTTTGCTATATAAGTATAGAATTATAAGAAACATAGTTTACTTTTACAGTCAGTAAAGCCTGTTCTCAGGTACAGTGCTCTTAAGTGGCTGCCAATCGCTAACATGAGACTTTAGACTGATTTTATCCTTCTGACGTGCAATGGAACAAATATCCTGTAGTTTGCAGATAAGGATCACTCCAGGATCAGTTTCAGTTTGACACAGTTGTTTCAAAATTCACCTTGGGTATATTTTTTCACTTCAACTTTATCTAAAAAACTAATCTGCCTGGCTAATAAGTTAAAGAGGTCAAAGGAATCAATGGGGTTCATTTGCATTCATTCAAACAAATACATAACTATTTTGTTGAATAAGGAGTTTCAACTCTGGTATCCACAAATACCTAAAGCAGAACAAATATAATTCAGTGAAAATATTCTAGTTGTCTTGTTATGAATTAACATACACTGAATATAAGTATTTTTACTATTATGAAGATTTATCATTTGAAAGTGATCTCTGGGCAAGTAAAATGGTACTATTGAAAGGAAGGATGATCAAATAGCTGAAGTACTGCTGTTAGATTTAGGAGGTCTGGGCACAGTGCTCCCTGAACTGACTCCTTGAATGGCTCTGGGAGCTCTTCAGATCTCCAGTGCTTCGGTTTCCTACTCATGAATTTTCTTTCTCAGAGTAGTTTGGTGAAAATGAATACCTTAGAAGCTAAGGATGTCAGATCTTTCAGTTGTGCAATATGGTAAGAATAGAAGACCAATACAAAAGAAAAAAGGTCAGTCTCTTTGAAATGGGATAAAGAAATGTAGTGAGAGAACTGGAAGAGATGACAAGGCTTTTTGTGTTGAAACCCATCTTGTTTTTCCATGACGTGCTAAGCTAGGTCTGGCTGTAAGATGGAAGGCTACAAGAAACAAGATTTGAAAGCACTTTGGGCTTTTTTTCCCAAACTGTGCAGTCCTTAATCATTCCTGAGACTACTGAAAAACTGCACCACATTTTTCAGGAAATTATTTTATGGATTTAAGGTAACAGAGGCTACAGAGCCAAAAGGGTTCTGACTGTTCCTGTAATATTTGCTCAGGAGAAAAATATTAGGATTTTAGGTCCCACTCCTGCTGTAGTGCTTCTGCTTTTAATTGTAAGGGCATGGAGTGGTAGCTGGCAGGACTTTATTAGTGTCAGTGAGATAGCTCTGGTGGGAAACAAAACTCTTCAGAGCAAGTCCCCTTTATGCAGAAGTAATGGATGTGTCAGTGCCGCACGGTTCAGTGTCATATGGAGAAACCTGCACTGTTTCTGGTGCTCTGGCTGGGACCACAGAAGCCAGGTAAGCTACACCATCCAGTGTGGAGTGCTGCACTGACATGGCCCTGCTGGGATAAAACGGTTTCATTTGCAGTAGCTACTAAATGTGAAACCCTTTTGGCAACTTTTTTAGAATTCCTAAATTATGAAAATATGCTTTTCAGATCATCTACAGTAGTTTTTTAATTGAAAAATACTTGATATATACTGCATAGTCAATAGTACTCAGATGTTTCCTCCTTCAGATAAGCATTCTCAACCACTAGCCAGACAAAGTGTTTGTCCCCCCTTTTCTATGCAGAAAATAGATAGCTTTTATAGCAGGGAGGAGATGTCTTTTTTCCAGCCCACAAAAAAGCCTATAGATGCATAGATAGAGCCCTCTCATGCTCTGATTTCAACCCTCTTAGGACAAAAGCAACAGCTAAATACAGATCTCTACATCTTATAGCTGCAGACACCAACAGGGGAAGCAGATCTCAAGTACAAATTTGAACAAAAAAAGGCTCTTTTATGACTAGTTTATGAAAGAAACAAACTCAGAGGAATATTCAGGAATATTGTGACACTTGCTCAGCATTAATCAGCACCCAACATAACAACTAGAGTCAGAAGAATATTGCCTGGTATAACACTGAAGGCTGAAAGGCACCTCCATTTCTCTGTAGACCTCAGTTCTTACCATTATGGGAAAAGATTTAGAGCTAAGAGTCACAAATAGGAAAATTATTAAGACACCTTGTTTTTGAGATTTTCTGCTTTGCTGACTTAGGTACCTTTCCCTCAAGTACTAGTTTTTACATCTCTCAGATCTGCTGCACTATTTCCAGCCTGTATAAGCCGGGCAGACTCCCCTCTCCAGCCGCATATCATAGAGCTGGAGGGCAGTTTTCTAAAATCCTTTGTGTTTCTAAACCTGTGTTTGTATTAATAACAATAGTTCAAAACTGAAGGCATTCAAATATTGTCTGTCTATAGAGAAAGAACTGAAACAAATCTTTGTTTAACTAGGTTTAGCAGCTAGGCAGGAAGGAATATTTTACAGAGCTCCAAGAGTTTCCTATTGACTTTCTCTGTGCATCATGCCTTTAAATTTCCTCCTTCTTAATCAGTAAAGATTTAAGGACAAGACTCCTCAAGCTCTTTTTATCTCTAAAACAAGTTGTGGTTTTAACAGGAGTCATTTTAGGGGTACTGAAGAAGAAGGAGGGAACATTGGACTCTGGGGACACATTTCCATAGGGTAATGCTATTGAGCTGCTTGATTTGTGCACATCATTGTGCCTCAGGATGAAAGCCAGGGAGGTATTTGGAAAGCTACCTACTCATTCAAAGGGTTTAACTGAAGTTTGCCATTAGCTGCATGTACACACAAAGTACTCATTTGTGTATATAACTGCCCTATGCAGGTTTTTGGCAGATGTTGTGCCCTTACCCTGAAATATGGCTCTTTGTTCTCCTTAATGAGCAAAAGCCGTTAATACCATGCTGTGTTTCTGATGTCTTTTTGCTGGCCAGTACTCAGTGCTCTCTTTCCTCCAGCAGAAGAAGGAATAGAAGCAGTGCTAGCAGACCACTGCACCTCCCACTTCTCTGGTACTACACCCTGGCAAAGTGAGGAGATGTCTAGGAGGAAGGGCCATTTTCTTTTAATCAATTATTAACTGGTAAGTCACCTCGGTCAGTCTTTGCTCAGCAACTGAGTGAAAATGATGACCAGGTTTTTCAGTAGACCAGACTTACCTGAACCCAAGTTAAAGGACAATCATATTCTGTGCAAACCTACTGAAAAATTAAGCAAGTTGCAAACTGTGGAGGAAATGAGAATAAGCTCACTTATATTTTTAGAAGTGCCCTTGTCCAGACTATCATGAAGACAGGTATACGTGCAGTACACTCATTTTCTCCTCAGAAACAACAAAGGAGTGGGAAAAAAGGCCTTCTTGTGACAATATATGGCAGCACTGCAGTAAAGAATACTCTATTTAGCAGATAGATGTTATCTAGCAGATTATGTTAGCCAAATGTAACTACAGAGTACCAGCTTGGCACAGCACTGTTACTTGTGCAGCTATTTTACTGTGAGTGACACGGTTGCTAATATGTGTAGTCAAAACACTGATGATGTCTTCATCATCATCCTAAAACAGAGGAATACACAGATGCAGTACAGAAAGAAATCCCTCATTTAAACTCTTTTTTTTTCCCTGGGATAAAATGCAAAGGTACTCCATTACTGTTTCTTTCCTCACAATAAATCTCATCTGTTAATTTGATAAAAAGAAAAGTGTGGGATTTTTCTCTAAGTTCCAGTTTAATAGTCAAACTATTTAAGTATTCTGACAAAGGTCACCAAAATATGTGTGTCATTAAAGGAAGTCGGGTCAAAGTTTTGGGTTTGCAATGATATTGAATGTTAAGAAAGCATAAACCAGTTGACCTGCTGGGAAAACTAAGTTCTGTACATTCTCTGGAAAAGCTGATACATGTTCTCCAGCTGCAGTTCATGAGTGACACAACACACAACCTTGGTGACTTTTAACAAGAGGACTTTTTATGGCTCTGCAATGAGCTTTCTTGGAAGAAGCCCTCTGGGACCTCAGATTGCTAGTGCTCCTGCAAGTGTTTGCTACAGTTTAAGTGGGGACCTGATGTAGACAAACACTGAATGTTTGTTAGAGGTAATTAAATATTCTTAGAATGCTAGATTCTGAAAAAAATACATCCGTGTATAATTATTCATGATTGTCTTCAAAAGAGAATTTGCTATAGTCACCAAGATGTACAGTTAATGTACAACAAATTAATCTAAACCTTATTCTGGTAATGTACTTGTCTTAAACTTACATAAGCGTTACTTTCAGGAAAGAGTTTGCTTATGAGCTTCCTACCACACTAGGACTTATTCAACAGAGAAAAATGGGAGATGCATACAGAGAACTGTGTGAGGGTGCAGTGCTTCTAGTTCATCAAAGATATTGCATAGATTAAAAGTCCTTCTTTCAGCAGCTCCAGTGTGTTGCTGTCTTTCCTATACATAACAAATCTGCTTTATAGAGGGTTATCTACTTTGCTTTATTTTGGACCAGAAATGTGTTTTGAAACAAATATCTCTACTCATGCTTGCTCTGCTTTTATTCCTATCGTGAAAGACATGAACTGTTTGCCTGAATCTAAAGTGGAAAATGCTCCCTAGTAGCATAGCTAATGCACTGCGGCCATAAACAGGTTTTCAGTCTGTGAGACTGGACTAGACATGTTCTGAAGAAAAAGGCAAACCAAAACCCTGTGATGGCTGCTATGTAGATGTTGGGTTCTCAGAATCCGTGACTTTACAATTCTGTTTCTACTGATCCACGCTATTAGATAAAACAAATACAGACTGCTTAATTAGGGCCATACCTGCTAAAAGAAATGAAAATTTGTTGCTACTTCCCTTGCTGAATGAAGCTGGCAAAGCTCTTGTTTGTTCTTGTGTGTCACTTGTTTTCTTCTAATTCAGCCTGTTCTAATCCTTTCCTGTGTTTAATCAAAGTCTTGCTTAATGAAATGCAAGTGATAACATCTCCCAGTTCCATGGAAGTAAAAAATGTTTCATAGGTGTCACTGCAGCCTACTTCAAATACCATGGGGTTCTTACACAGCAACGCTGTTTGACCTTGGCTGCCTTATTAATGCTGGTGACATGAAAGTAATTTTTAATCCTGATCCCATGTTGGCTTCTCCAGATTGTAAAGAGAGTACTTTATTTGTGTTGATGAAATGATACAGGTGGATCTTAGAAGTTCTAATTTTAGAGAAAAATGGACTTGAAATGAGGAAGAGGATCAAGCTACGACTGGAGATCGATAGCCCTATGCAATTAATGGACTAATAGACTGTATTCATAATAATAATAAAAAAAGTCTATTCAGTTACTGGAGTTCTGGAATTATTTTCAGTGTTAGTCTCTGATATATGGGTAAAACCTTTTTTTCTCTACTGAAGTTGATAAAAATATTCCATGTATAATCAGAAGGCCAATGGCATCTGGCTTGTATCAGAAATGGCGTGACCAGCAGGTCCAGGGAGGTTATTCTCCCTCTGTACTCCACAATGGTGAGACCGCTCCTTGAATCCTGTGTTCAGTTCTGTGCCCCTCAGCACAAGAAGGATGTTGAGGCTCTGGAGTGAGTCCAGAGAAGAGCGACAAGGCTGGTGAAGGGGCTGGAGAACAGGCCTTATGAGGAGCGGCTGAGAGAGCTGGGGCTGTTTAGCCTGGAGAAGAGGAGGCTGAGGGGAGACCTTATTGCTCTCTACAACTATCTGAAGGGAGGTTGTGGAAAGGAGGGAGCTGGCCTCTTCTCCCAAGTGACAGGGGACAGGACAAGAGGGAATGGCCTCAAGCTCCACCTGGGAAGGTTCAGGCTTGAAATAAGGAAAAAATTCTTCACTGAAAGGGTCATGAGGCACTGGAATGATCTGCCCAGGGAGGTGGTTGACTCGCCTTCCCTGGAGGTGTTTAAGGAGCAGGTGAATGAAGTACTGAGGTGCATGGTTTAGAGATTGGTGGGAATGGTTGGACTTGATGATCCGGTGGGTCTCTTCCAACCTGGTGATTCTATGATTCTATGACACACAGACCATCTGTTGGAAATGAGCAGCTTCTCTGACTTGCATAGTGTTTTGTGCATAAACTCTAATGCACACACTACTCTCTTTGTGGAAATAATATACATCTCTACCCCATATTTATATGTCTCTGTATTTCTATATATAATTTAAGTGAAACTGATATAGATTTTAGTGGTAGTAGCAGCATCATCATTTGGTAGAAAATTCTTAAGTGTGTGTATGTCTTTGCAAGGAAAATACTTCAGATTTTCTGCAGATGGGCTCTAGCTAATACCACTTTGCACTGCACTTATATGCCTTAGAACACAGATCAAGTTTTCAAACTGCTGATGGAGCTGAAACAAGTGTCTCTCTTCAAATTAATTTCACTTCCAAGCCATCTCAGTGATGCTGCTAATGAATTTCTGTCTCTATGTATATGATATTTCGGAATGTCTATCACCAGGGTATCTAAATGTCATTATAAATTTAATGAACAGCTGCTGCCCATTAAAAGTAAGTGTAACTTCTATTGCTTAAATTAAACTAGTTTAAAGGAAAACGAACATTTAGGTTACGCAGGCGTTGCTGCTATTTATATCCAAAAGTCAGATTTCTCCTAAACTGAGGGCTAGTTTCAAAACTGCACTTTTTTACCACTTATTTTGCCAGGAAAAGCTCCATAAATTGGTATCTAAACTGCAGAGAAGAGGTGCTTACTGTCGCCGTTCTGGTCATCTCTATAAAGTGGGTATTCATACCAGAATATTGAATGATCTTCTTACATGAAAAACTTCCAGCATTTGCCTTCTATATTGCCAATTGATGATACTGTTCTGAGGTTAATTGGGCCATTCAATTGTGTTCTGCCACTCCGTCTTTCCTTAAAGGATTCAGTAAGATTGTCTGCTAAAATTCCTATTATCTCTGCAACAAATCTTAATTTTACTACTACTGCTCTAAGAGCAGTGGAAAATGATTGGGGCAGCTCCACAGCAGAATCAACAAGTGTCTTTGATGGTTTTTTTGAATGCTAAATTGCCAGAACTCACAAGTGTGTTCAGAAACAAATTTGGTCAGGGTAAATTTATCAGGATAATCATAACCTTTCTGACGGGTAATTAATAGCAGCAATAAAAGACCAGGTTTGTTTCACGTAGGACTGCTCTTCATAAGTGACTGAGCAAGGTACATCTCCTACTTATGGAGCAGTGACTTGACCCATACAGGCAAATCATCCCCTTGCTACCTCCTTTTAATTGTAGAAAATCTATTTATTAAGGCATAGAAAATGGACATAATTGGAGGGACCTAGAGGAGTATATCACACATGCACAAATATTGATAGCATCTGTGAGTCAAGAGGAAGTGATATTGTAAATAAGCCATTCGGCATCCTTCCTCTTCACCGCTGAGTATCTTGCATCACTCCACTCTAGACATCCACATCATCCTCTCCTCTGCTTAGTTCTGCAAAGAGCAACTCTGTTAAGGTCTCTTTGCCTGTCTTGGGTGCTCAGGAAGCTTTTCTGATCCAGTTGTGAGCTGATTCTCCTTAGAGATTCAGCTACATGAAGATGCTGAGAAAGCAGGACTTGATAGTAGAGTCTGCCGAACAACACTTTCTGCCCCATCTCCTCTCATCTGAAGGATTTCCTGTAGTGTTTCCTAAAACACAACATTTCCCAGCTTGGGGAAGAGCAATCAGGCCCAGATCTGGCAGTTGAAAAACAAATGGAGGATAGGTGAAGATAAAGGATGAGCCCACAAATCTTTGGCCTTGTGATAACTTCCAGAATGTTGCTGGAGGATGTGCTAGCCTGCCCTCATCCCTGGGTAGGTGCCCAATATTCACAGACACACAGATGAAGTGAGACCTCTCACACAGTTTTCAACTGTCTGGAGGCTGCTCAGGGCTGGGGCTGGGTCTGTCGCTGCTGCTTTGCTCCCCGTCTCCCTGCCCTGCTGCTGCAATGGGGATCCCACGGCACCCTGAGCCCTGAACAACCCCCAGCCCACTGGAAACTGTGAAAGGACACTCTGTTATTCAGTATTTGTCAACGTTTCCATATTGGTTTCAGTGCATAACTGTAATTATCAGTAACCTCAGAAGATTTTTGACACATCTGACTGAGGAGATCTGCAAACAAATTTCCTCATATTTTCTGTCGTCTGCCTGCAGTGGGTGGGCCCTATGTGCATTTTGACTGCACATCTCATGTAGAAAACTTGGCAGAAGTCAGGTGGAAGATCTCTTCTAGGTCCAGAAAGGCTGGGGCTATGCCAGATGACAGTGGATCCAACACAGTTGTCCTCCACAGTTTCTTCCATGAGCAGAAGCACATTGATTTCACTGTTTTATACAGACAGGGAAATATGATCCTCCCTTCCAATAGCACTGATGCTTCCCCTTGTTTTCTCCTGCTGTGGTTATTGGGCTATTGCTGGCCTCATTAATACACAGATCCTGCAGATCCTCTTCAACCTGACATTTGCCACTTTTATTTTGAGGAGAAATAAATGCACTGGGTTTCTTTATCAACCTGGAGAACCATCACTTTTGAGTAGCTTATATGAGATACTCCTGTAATTTCTTAGTCTCTGGGAAATCATCTTTCTATCCTTATGAACTTTAACTTCACATTTGCTGCACTGCAAGAGAGAGGTTGTGGCTTTGTGAGGTGATGCCTGATGCCCAACTGTGCTGTAACAGAGCAGATGCAGATCTTAGTAGGGTATTAAAGATTTCATGTGGCATGGTGCCTGAAATGGAAGAAGGAAGGATTTTGTGGTCAGGAGAACTTTCCAATCCCTTGTTATTTTTGTGTTATTCTTTGCTGGTTTAGAATGATCGTCTCAAAGGATGAGATACAAAAGACAGATAAGAAGGCTTCAGTATACCACAGCCTTTACGTCAACTGTTGTGTCAATCACTCCCTCACAGATTTTCTTTTTAATTGCAAATAATTTAGTAACAGCTAGGTTTGGTTCATCCTTTACATGCAACTTCAAGTGAACAAGAGAAATGATTCAACTATCAATAACAGCACTCAAGTGCCAGTAGTGTATAATAACCTTTCACTCCAGGCCTTATCAGGCAACAGAGGACTAGAAACAGAAGCTATTATAAGAAGAAGTCAACATATCCAAACATCCTTCTGTGACTAGAGAAAAAACCCAATTCTTTTACACATCATGAAGCCATGAAAATAGATGACTGCCCTAGAGTAAATGTTTTGAAGCATATTGTCAATGAATTGAACACTTTGATATAAGATAAAGTCATGTTGAAAGAAGCCGTTGAGGTGCTGTTGTATGACTGGAATGTAGGAGTTGGTGGTTTTGACCAAGTTCTTCAGGGAAGTTGAAGGAGTTAATGCAGAGTCTCTAACATTCTTGAAAAAGCTCTGAGAAATGCAAAAATCCTTAATTCAAATTTCATTTGATGGTTGACATTGTGTAAATGGGTCTTTTCAGTAGGTTTCACGTGTGTGTCATCTCTCTGCTTTGGATGAAGAGATATTCCTTCAGCTGGCAGAGTTCTGAATCTGAAGACCCTGAGCTCTATTCCAGATGCGCTGTGTAGCAGGAGTGACTTTTAAAGTTGCTATATATACACAATGCATCCATATAAAATACACTTCTGTTCATTAGTCACACTGAAAAAATTTTTCCTTCAATGGAAGTTATGCAGTTCTACATCCTCTCCAGCCACTGAAATCATTGTCAGCATGACCTTGGCAACATTAATGCAACATCGAGGTGGAAGATCTCAGTGCCAACTGCATAGCTACTGGGTATGTAAAAAATAAAGATTTAACAAAGCTGATAGGCAACTCGTTCTGTCCCTCCCCAACAGATATACTGTCATAACCTTGTCACCATCTGGTTTATTAATGGAGGGGCAAAGTGATTTACAGAGTCATCTCTTCCCTGAGGAATTGTTTAAAGGACTGCTTAACTGAGACAACTAACATGATGGACAGAACAACTGTTATTTTACCTTTCTCATAGCAACAGGATGTTTTCTTAATTACACGCAATGGCTTATGAGCAAAATACTAGTCAAAGACTTCTGGGTAGCCTACTGAATCCTGTTTAGTGCCACCCTTGAGGTGTAAAAATGAAGTGTTAGACAATTCATAGCATTAAATACATTTTGCTGCCTCAAGTAGTAATTGGTTTTGTTTAGCTCCAGAAAGGTTTGAAAAATATAGTAATTTTTTTACATTGCAGCAGCTGCACTGGTGTGAAACATTAAGGAATTCTGCATGGTTTTTAATTATTGGCCTCTGGTTTCTAGAAGTCTTCAATGGAAATAGTTTCCATTTGCACTCTGCTACTGTATTTGACTTCCTTCAAGAAAACACAGTATGTCTGAGCCAAAAACTTCATAGCTCATTATGAAAACTAGGGTCCTGGATTTTAAAAGTAAAATGGCCATTATGTTTATCTCAGTCCATCTGCAAAACCTTCATTCAGGGAAGTGACATTCAGAAATTCCTGTCTCAAGCTTGATCCATTGTGTATTCCACTTCAGAAAAGCTATCAATTATAGAGAATTTAACAAGCAAAAGATGTGTTGTCCCCCCGCCATCTACCCAAAAAGTTGAATTGGAACAGGAAAGACAACATCATCAAGCAGAATGCAAGCTATTAAAGTAGCTTCAGTGTACTTAAAAAAAGCAATAGAGTAAAATTATGAATGCATGTAAATTGCTTCTAGCCAAGTACACAGGGCACTGGAAAATCCTCTGTAAGGGATATTATGCTTTATCTTGGACACGTGTATTGCTGCAATTAGGTAGTTTGCTCTTTAACTTGGAAGCGTTAAGTGTCTGGACAGTAATTGTATTCTCAGTTCCCTGCTGGGCAGTCAGCAGGAACAATCTTACCATTCTCCTTTATGAGCCTTTGGAGCCATAAACACCTCCTCAAATTTAGTGTGGAGCTCTGTAACCAGTTCAGCAGTGAGTCCATTAGAAATCTAGCTGCAGAGAAAGAGCTGGAGCAAATATACTCCTCTGGAAAACCGTATGTCTGCCCTGTACTGGCTGGTGCAGGCCTCTAACAAGGACTGACAACAATTTTCTGCTTCAACATCACCATGTAAGACACTCAAGGCAAGCAAGAAGAGGAGTAGAAGTCAGACAATAAGAATCAACCAACATTTTTTTTCCTCTTGAAGTGCATAGGGAATCCTCAATAGGTTGGTCCCACACAGTTCTTGTTAGAAATACTTTAAAAATGGCACAAGGTGATGCTTGGATTTTGACTTCTGTGAGGTGTTCATTTCTGTGTGGATGAAGGCAGACATTACAAACACCATAACCATAACTGGCCCAAAATTTGGCAGCTTCAGCTGGAACCCAGAGCTGGAACCAAAACTCTTAGTACAGAGGCAGTTCTTTCTGCATCAGGGTTGTTTGGAACCAGTGCATCTACCTATACAGGGAACTGACCCTGATGTTAATCTTCAAAGGTAAAATGGGAGATGCTGGTCATCTGCACCACTGTTTTATGAGTGCTAAATTCACTTGAAAATATGAGCCATGTCTTGGAGGATTGAATGTCTTGCATATTCAGCTCCATAGAATTTTCTGCTGTCTGACTGGGGTGGTGTGATGAACTGTCATCTATGTAACAAGTTAATAGAAACAGATTTTTACAGGCATGAGACCCCACAAGTGTGTGATGGGAGAGAGCAGTGCGTGTTTATATATCAAACTGCCACAGCATTAAGCTTGTGATCCAAAATGTGCAATTTTTCATATTCATTTTGTAAATCTGACATGGCCTATTTCCATAGGCACATAAGCAGGAATACACACACCTTTATTATGTGAATGTGCAGCTGGCTTCCTTGTAAATACCACCTTTCTTTCTTCATTCATACATTTGTGAATACCTCATGGGACTATGGAGAAATATTGCTCAGCAGCAAGCATGAAAGGACAAGACAATTACCCCTTCTGTTCTGATGGACAAATATGATTGTACAGGTTTCAGATCTAGGTGTTTAAACCCAGATTGCCTCTACACTGATGGTCTTTTGGAGACAAGAGATAGGGAAGCAGGAAGAATTTCACCACAAAAGGAAGAATTTCCTGTTCTGCAGCTGGAAAAGACATATGCTCCAGGCACATCCTGTCCACAGACCTTTAAGGAACAGTTCTTCCATCTGCCAGCAGCTTATAGAGCACTTTAGAGTGCCTGCACTGTGAAATGGTGTTAGAAAATGTTGCTGGACAGTAATTTTTTTTAATCTATTATGCTAGCTGTTAAAGCAGTCCCCAGTGCAGCCCAGGCTAGCTGGCACTCTTCCATACAATTCCCAAGAAACCTGGGTGTCACTGAAAGCTAGAGAACATTGCCAATATACAAGCTTCTTGGAAGCCAAGGAAGCTATTTGGTGAAGGAGAAAATGTATAATACTAGTGTAAATGTAGCTGGCTGGAGAGCAAGACATCTATTAGGGTAAGCCTCTATTAGAGGATCAGTAGTAAAGCTTTAAATAACAGGTGCTCTGCTCCTTGTTTAATAAACTGTATTCCTACTGCTGAAGCAGTAGTGATTTGGTTTTGGGAAGAGTGGATGAATCACTGAATTTGTCACTGGGGACAGTTTTGTAGGGGACTTTATGTGTGTTAAAGTCAGCTCTCTATAGTGTACGCACAGGTGAAACACAAGGACTGTGATCCCAAATGTAAGGTGGAAGAATTCCTTGAGGGCAGGAAAAAAGCAAAGGCTGATACCACAACGGGTGAGTAGGAGGGGATGAAAGTGCAGGAACATCTGGTTTGCTGAGGCATCAAGCACATCATGACTTGTTTGTTTTCTGTTACCTTATTTTCCATCAGGTTTGCCTGATTAGCCCATCTGTTGGGTCATCTGTGGAACCAACAGAGACCAAGCAGAGCTTGAGACCATTCCCTCTTGTCCTGTCCCCTGTCACTAGGGAGAAGAGGCCAGCTTCCTCCTTTCCACAACCTCCCTTCAGGTAGTTGTAGAGAGCAATAAGGTCTCCCCTCAGCCTCCTCTTCTCCAGGCTAAACAACCCCAGCTCTCTCAGCTGCTCCTCATAAGGCCAGTTCTCCAGCCCCTTCACCAACTTCATTGCTCTTCTCTGGACTCACTCCAGAGCCTCAACATCCTTCTTGTGGTGAGGGGCCCAGAACCGAACACAGTATTCAAGGAGCGGTCTCACCAGTGCCGAGTACAGAGGGAGAATAACCTCCCTGGACCTGCTGGTCACACCGCTTCTGATACAGGCCAAGATGCCATTGGCCTTCTTGGCCACCTGGGCACATCGCTGGCTCATGTTCAGTTGGCTTTTGACCCCAGGTCCTTCTCCTGGTAGCTTTCCAGCCAGGCTTCTCCTAGTCTGTAGCACTGCACAGGGTTCTTGTGCCCCAAGTGCAGGACCCAACATTTGGCTTTGTTAAGCCTCATGCCATTGGACTCAGCCCAGTGGTCCAGCCTGTTCAGATCCCTTTGCAGAACCTCCCTACCCTCCAGCAGATCGACACTTCCACCCAGCTTAGTGTTGTCTGCAAACGTGCTAAGGGATGAAGACATTGAACAGGGCTGGACCTAGCACTGAGCCCTGGGGAACCCCACTTGCCACTGGCCTCCAGCTACCTCCACAGCCTTGCCCCCATCCAAGAGTCTAGTCACTTTGTCATAGAAGGCAATCAGGTTAGTTTGGCAAGATCTGCCTTTCATGAACCCATGTTGACTGGGCCTGATCACCTGGTTCTCTTGCAAGTGCTTCGTGATAGCACTCAAGATCACATGCTCCATGACTTTCCCTGGTACTGAGGTCAGACTGACAGGCCTGTAGTTCCCCGGATATTCCAGCAGTGATTCACTGTGAGCATTGCCTGGATGCGGCTTCATAAAGCTATTATAATGTAATACATGCTTAAAGAAATTGAGTGGCGTCTCATATGTGCTTCTTGCACTGGAGTTTGCTGAGTACTGAAGCTCTCACTGTGGGTGTAGAAAGTTAGCGTGTTCTTGCAAAGGAATCCTCCTCCCAAATATTCAGAACACGATGACTTAGCTAAACCAAGATGTAGCATAGGTAGGCAGTGTCAAAGGAAGAAAGGGGTGGGTGGAGGTGACCGGAAATTACACTTGCACTGGGAGTTATGTTTAGGATCTTCTGTACAATCTCAGAGTGTAAATGATATATGACTTTCCACATTCTTCTTATTAAGAAATAAATCACAAGCTGATTGAGATCACTTTGGAATAATAGAGTAAGAGCTGATTCAACAAATGAGACATGTCTGGAAGTGCAGAGCATGAATTTATGCATCCACCCAGTGTAACTAGATCTCTATTCCTTACCCACTCATTATTCTCTTTTCAGCAGAGGTCTTATGCTAAAAGAGAAGAGATGACTGGGAGAGCAATATCTTCTCTAGAGAAGAGAAGACTAAGGGACCTTATCAATGCTTGTAAATATCTAAAGGGTGAGCATCAAGAGGATGGGACCAGACTCTTTTCAGTGGTGTCCAATGACAGTACAAGGGGCAATGGGCACAAATGGGAACGCTGGAAGTTGCACTTGAACATGAGGAAGAGCTTTTTTATTGTGAAGGTGATTAAGCACTGGAACACACTGCCCAAAGAGGTTGTGGAATCTCCTTCTCTGGTGATATTCAAGTCCCACTGACCAGAAACTGTATGCATTACTGCTCAACCTGACCTAGGTGAACATGCTCTAGCAGGGCTATTGACCTAGATGATCTCCAGAGGTCCTTTCCAACCCCTACCATTCTGTGATCCTGGAAAAGTCATGACTGGTTTAAACAGAGTATCAATAAGAAAAACAAACAAACAAACAAGTTAAAACACCCCTTTTGGGGCTCCAGCTTTGTGCTCAAGCTGAAGCAATTGCAATCAGGATGAGATGCAGGGTGAGGCAATAAACTGGGGAACGCAATGCCTTTTTAAGAGATTTGTGAGTGAAACACTATAATCTTCCCCAATCTGCACACATTCACACAGTATAAAACACTTGTGACATCCTGAAAATAAATCAGCCCAATGAGATAGGGAAGCTGAGTACCAAGTTATTTATGCCCCCTTCTTGTTGTAAAATCTGGGGAGTTCAACAGCTGTTGGAAAAGATAACTCCCTGATATTTTCTAATCTTCACAGCTGAGGCTGACTTCCATCTCACCTTCTAACATAAAGTTTCATTCTGCACTACTAAGAAAGTTATCAAGGCTTATGTACAGGAAACTGATGTCTTTGCATTTGCCTTCCTATCCTGATGTCTCTTTTCAGGGGAAAAACCAGCTGCACTATTTACAAAGCAGTTACAGACACTGCAGGCATAGCATAATGTCCAAAATTTAGGTTACCACCATCAACAGTATCGTGGAATGTGTTAAGGGCAGAGAGGCATTATATATGCAAGGCAGTGCAATACAAGATGACATTCTTGCCAGTGGTCAAAGCTATATTGTTTGTATTCCCACTAAAGTTAATCCATTCTTTTTTTAAAATTTTTTTTTAATTGCCAGAAAATGTTTGATTATGGTTCCTGAATGCTGTGTACAGTGATGGATTTTTTTCTTCCCAGAACAGAAATGCGAAAGAGTGAATTATTTTGAGCTCCTGTTCTTTACTAACATAATGCATCTTCTTCAAAGAGCTCTTTGGATACTAAACCTGCAGGTCTTACTTTCTAATCTGCTTATTTATCAGAAAGATAATTTGCTTAGAGTACAGTGAATGCTTTGAGTGACGATTAAAGCAAAGGATTTCCTCTGTCTTTCAAGTTTAGATCATTTTAAGACCTCCAGCCTGAAATCCCAGCACTCTAAGTAGAGTTTTCCAGGTGTGTATGGAATGATTTTCTATCTCGCAAAACTGCTGCCCAGCCGAACTGCTAAGACCTAGGGGAGGTTGAAACTTATAGAAGGCAAGGGCTGTGCTCATGGACCTGGAGAGCAAAGACTGTTTGCTGTAAGTCTTAGCCTAGCAGGAGGACAATTTGCATATAAGTTGACTCATGCTCTTTTTGACCCTGATATTATGACGATCTGCACAGCATGAAACCTCTCTCATAAACAAGAACAGATATCATACGGTATCATAAAGCCAATATTTTCTTCAAAGATAAGGAAAGAGGTGATAGTAGTGACAGACTCAATTCCTCGGTTTCCTCATGTAGGAAGAACAGCTTTTCAATGTCTTTTCAGTTTTAATCAGAAAATAAGAGTTACTGAAAATGTAAAATATTAAAGAGAATTCTGTTGGGTTGTTTCTGCTGTCTTTTTAAAAAAATTATATCTTATATCCCTCCTTTCTTTGTACATTTGACCTCTGCATACCTTGATCTTCAAACATTTCACCTTCTTTTGCACTTTCCTAAAGCTCTAAACAATACTGCAAGTGTAAAATAGACCTAGTTTTCACGTAGTCTGAGATTTACGATTAGGAGTTTGAATACTTTCCTTTTATAGTAGGTGAATCAAATCAGATTCAGATTGGCCACAATCAGATGTTTCTATCATCTAGAAGTCATCTGGAGAACAGTGTTAGATGCTTCCTATGTCTTTCCTGGTGGAGAGTGTCTCATCACAGAAATGTCTGATGTTATAATTAGAACTTTTGTTGGCAGTTTCAATAGGAAGACCCAAGCCAAAAAGAACTAGAGATCAGGCTACTTTAGCTGCAACAATCCATTTATCTATGGAATCCACTGTTAACACAGGGCTTGCCAGAAGAAGTAAATTAGCGGCTTTGCTCAGGTGTACTGAAGGTGTCAATGTGGTATCTTGAGTTAAAGGGCAGACCACCTGATACTGAACACTGCCAGACCTGGTTTCTTTAAACAATGAAGAGAAAAGGGAGCCGGATTGAGGCTGCCCTCTACAGCTGTATTATATAAGCATTTATCATGAACTGAAGAGCTTATTGTGACCACATGGCAGTGGGGCTCTCTGTGCACTCATGGGGCTCCCTAGGTAGTCAGGATAGACAGTGATCAGGAAGGTCAAAATAAAGCAACCATGCTGTTCCTGGCAGTCCACACTGTCACTAAGCTGGATATTCCATGGTCTGCATTGCCCTGAAACAAGGTCTGCCTCTTGCTGGTGGTGGAAGGTGCAAGTAAATGCTCTGATTCAGGTCCTGATGCACCATAAACCCAGCTGAAGCTTTTAGCTCGCCACTTGATATAAGGCTCTAACAACTGCACTTCATGTTGTGGATGCTTACCTTCATGCGCTAAGTTTGGGTTTGGATTCTCTGTTTCCCATGGATATGATATAAGCAGCCACACCTCAGTACTATGTTGAAGCCTAGTTCCTCATCTCCAGTTAAATCTTTAGTAAGAAATTGTGCTGGTCTCATTACATTCCAGTCTTACAAGGTTATAAGTATTTCTCTGCACATTTGGGGTCTGTGTGTGTGGTTTTTATTACTTCATCTTTTCAGTGGTGTTTACGTGGTCCCTGCCCAAGTTCACATCAGGATTAAACATGCCATGGAAATGCCAGGCATAAGGCAAAGCAGATTTAAAAGGTCTCTTTACAGAGATACTAAGACCTTAGCATTTTGCAGTATTCCAGCAACTGCATTAAATAAGATTATATCTACTCTGGTGAAGATCTTTCTCCACCAAATTCAATGGGAATTGCCTATATTATGCTTAGAAATTTGACTTCACTTTTGTAAATAGCCATAATTTCAGATGGAATATTTAAACTTTCCACAAAGAATATAACTTCAGTAATGATACACAATCCTCTTTTTCCTTCCACGGCAAAAGTAGAATAACTTAAATGAAATATTTGGTGGCTGGTTTATATTTTCTGACATATTGAAGTAATGTTAAAAAGTCCTTAATTTTTAGTCTGCTGAACACAAAGACATCATTGTAACCTTTAAGCTTTCTTGGGGCAGCCATTAACATGCAAATCTAGAAACAGCACTAAAAACCAGGTTCCTAAGTGCTTCATTCTAAATCTATGCTCTGCAAAAGACAGAAGCCTTCTGAAGATTATTTTGACTTTTCTGTCTGCAGTACTTTGCATGGGTGTAATGCCATTGGTAAACCACACGACTATTACAGAAGACAGAACGGAAATCCTAGATCGCAAACCAAATTAAAAAGATACCAGCTTGATTCCCAGCAGCACTATGGATGCATTTGTGGCATTAGTTGATTTACTTCCTAAAGGTGGTAAACTGTTCAACTATCTCATCTAAAGCTAATTTCAGAGTTTCCACACAGTACTTTCTACAGTGCAGGGAAATCTCATGATTCTCTGCAGCTTTCAAAAAAACCCACAGATTCACAGACTGATCTGGACATGTGGTTTGTCAGTGTTAGTGCTCCTGGAGTTAAAAATGTTGATGGTTTGTGTTGCATTTTCCTGTTACCAAATAACAACTTGTAAAGATGAACACAATTCCCTTGAGTCTGTCCCCTCAGTGTCTCGTTCTTTGCCTCTGCATCACAAAATATTACAGTATTACAGTTTGGTCATTATGACTGTCTCTTGCTGGTCTGTTTTTGTGCAGGTTATGTGGGGACATACCCAAAGACTGCTTTCTGTTACCTGATTAACCCCCAACTTCACCAGTGAAAGTTCTAATGATCAGGGAAGAATTCTTTTACACTTAGCAGCTTGTGACATAACTTAGGGTTTTCATTAAGCCTAATTCAGAGGGAAATGCAAACTAAAACAGTTACCAAACTTCCTCTATCTCAGGTCTCCCATTTTACAAGAAGAGAGTGGGGATAACATGCATAAGACTGGATCAGGAGACTTTGAAAGAGTATCCAGAATAGCAGTGATTCCCAGCAGACAGATTATCTCACTATAGGAACAGTCAAAACTGCACAGTTTTGTAAGTGATTTATGGATCACTCTGCTTTGGGAGGCTCTGCAGTCCTTTATGGCTGAGACTTTTAAGTATTCAACACTGAATATATTCAGTCAGTTTTGTAGGATCATACTCAGAGCTGTCAGACTGAAAAGGGCTCTCTTAGATCTATGGAAACAAACTAGAGAGTGGGAAATAATATTTAAATGCTGTCTCAAACAAACATTTAATGTGAAATAACAAAACATAAGCTGTTGATATTTAATGCAAGAATGTGTAGTTTTGGCTCATGTCAGCAAAACCATGAGAAGGCACTGAACCACTGAGGAGTAAATTCATTTAGCTAAATTTAGAAACTCCACAAAATGACAGAAATTCCCATTAACTTCAATAGAGCCAAGATTTCATGCAGAGCTCCTAAATTTAGTACAGAATTTGAAACATAATTAGCAAAATGGGAGTTCTGAAATGGTGGGAATGGCTTTATTTATTTGCTCGCTAACTCTTATTCCACTATAATTTGAAAAATCTTTCACTAGAGGAATGGTTCATCTGTTCTTCATGCTATTTTCTTAAATCTTGAGAAGACTTTTGAGGGAAGATTTCCCCAAGTCTTATATTGCTAATGGGATCTTAGTGTGCTTCTTGAATCAATAAAGGGTAAGTTTCTTTCAAAAATCTGATTTTTTTTTTCAGACTACTGACAATGGCCTATTCCCTGCACCAGTGTAGAGAAAAAGACATGCATCCTTTGTCAGTGTGTGAGAAAAATGTAGATCTACATTTTCATCCATTCATGTTTGGCTTCCACTCAAACATCAGAAGGGATTTCTTGTTTCCTCCATCAGCTGTAAACTGGAACAAGCTTGTATCTTTTTCCTCTTGAAAAGGCAGTTGTCGGGCAAATGATTTCACAAGAAATAGTGCTTGTATATACTCTACAGTCAGCTTAATTTTGTACATCCTCAGACTGTGAATTGTGCAGAACTGGATCTCTATTAGCTGACATGTTGCACGCACAACCTTCATTTAAGACAGCTTAGATACAAACACTAAACATGCTGACTAGCCTGTATGCAATTTCACCTTCTTTTGGGATTTTTGTGGGGAAATAAATTCAATAGGCAGACTGTGAATGAGTCAGTGAATCTTTGTGCTTTTGAGGGCAGGTCAAGTAATATTAAAAGGCTGACTAGGTAACTGTGGTTACTTTGTTTTTTTCCTGAAGCTTATTTCATTTACAAAATTTTGTTAGGACATTTTGTGACTCTAATAGCAAGTACATAAAATGCCCTAATCTAAACGTTCTATGAACTGTATGCATACTTACTGCTGAGCTCTGTCCCCAGCAGCACCCAGTAATGCAAAGCTTGAAGAATACGTGTAAGAAACAGACATGATTTATTGATGGGGTTTTCTCGTATATCTTCCTGGTTATATTTCCTCAGTATATTCTGCTTCCCTATCATAATTTCTCCATTTCCAGAAAAAGCTGCTGTTTAGAGATCCCTGGAACAGAAAGTTGCACCTAGTCTACACTATATTAAATCTCCTGCTGAGTGCACTCATATTTTGGCCCTCCCAACGCCCTCTGGCAGAGTTCAACCATTCAGCTATGTCCCACATGAAAGAGAGCTTCTTTGTGTCTTCAGCGCACTGCTTGATAACACTACCATTTTCTGAAAACCTGAAGCACTTGAAAAAAGTACATCTCATAATAATTCTCTGTAATAAAGAAGGCGTCTATCCAGGGAGCTACTGATTGCCTACTGGCATACAATTAGAACAAGGTGTATAGTACCAAAATCATCCTCTTTCTAATTTAATGTCTGGCTTCCTCTAGGACACATCTAATTAGGGGATTTCTTGTGCTAGCAAAATAGAAATTGATACAGAACTGTCTCATAAATAACTCTCAGTTTCCCCATCTCTGGTCATTGCACCTGCCTTCTTTGCAGCATATCTAGAAGGTGCTGAATGATTGTTTTCTTTGCCGTGGTAAGCAGAGAGGAAGAGGTGCCTCTAGCAAGGTCTACCACATGCTGACTGGGAAAATGAGGCTTTTAGAAGTTCTCTTTGTCCTTCGCTCACCACATACCCACCTCACTTTCCAGAGGACAGCAAATGTATCTTTTTTTTTGGTAAAGCAATAAAGCATTTTTTTGTCACCTTATCTTTCTCCACATGCTTCATTTAGCAGAAAAATAATCCAGCAGCAGCAAGAAAGATGTGTTTGTGTAAGTGACCTCATTCCAGCAACCTGGCTGAAAGGACCTCTCTCCTTCTTAGTAGAAGTTGGATAAGTTTGTTGTTTTTCCTTTGTTTGTCTTCAAGGAAGGCCAAAAACCTTCAGTCCTGAGCAATATGAAAACTTTCTAATGGGTGGTTTAGTTTTCCAATACAGTTATGGGCACTTTCGTTGTTGTTCTTTTTCTGAAAAAACAAAGTTCCTTTACTTACCTTAGGATACTTGCTCAAAACCAGATTCAGAGTCTTGCTAGTCAATTTAACAATCTTGGATTTGCATTTGACAACAACCCAGCATTTACTGTTAACACCTCTGCTTTATCTGTCCTTAGAAGCCTCCAACACCTTCCCTCCTAGGATGCTTGGTAAAGAGCCAAGCTGAACATGATTTTAGGTCTAGCTTTTCATTCTACAAACTTTGAACAGATGCCAAAGGAGCTGTGCCTTGTCCTTGTGATTTGTGGCTTCCTGTCATGAACAGGTCTGAGCACTCATCTGGCTTCTGAAACAACTGCAAGACAGGGAAAAGGCAAAATGTCTATGTTTACGATGCAGATTGTCATTTCATGGATGTGTAGCCGTTTCTGCCTGTGGCCACACTAAGGAGTTTAGGGACTGTATAAGCCCAATATACAACTGGCTTCTTGGCTGAAAAAGTAGTTACTCATAAATCACTTTTCATGAGTGGAAGGCATCACCACTTGCCCTGCAAAAGAATTGTGTCTGGTTCTGGAATCCACAATCTAAGAAGGATTTGGAACTGTTGGAACGGGTCCAGAGGAGGGCTACATACATGATTGCAAAAGTCCTAGCTAAGAAACCTGCCGCCCTTTCTTATCATAGAATCTTAGAATGGTTTGGGTTGGAAGACAATCCTGTTCCAACCCCCCTGCCATGGGCAAGGACACCTCTCACTAGATCAGGCTACTCAAGGCCCCATCCAATCTGGCCTTGAACTCTTCTGGGGATGGTCGGCTTCCTTGGGTAACCTCTTCCAGTGTTTCACCACCCTCATCATGAAGAATTTCTTCCTAATGCCTAGACTAAATCTTCCCCTTTCCAATTTGTAACCATTGTACCTCATCCTATCATTAAATACCCTTTTAAAAAGTCCCTCCTGAGCTTTCTAGTATACCCCTTTCAGGTACTGGAAGGCCATTATAAGGTCTCCCCAGAGCTTTCTCTTCTCCAGGCTGAACAGCCCCATCTCTCTCAGCCTGTCCTCATAGCACAGGTGCTCCAGAACCACCGTTCCTGCAGAACAAACCTGTTCTAGGCAGTTGTAGGACAGAGAGGACTCAGGCTTGTCCTTTTTCTTTAACCTTTTTTTTTCATTCAGATTCCCCCAAAATGCGTGATATGGTTATGAAAGAAGCAGATTGTCACACAGCTTAGCTACTAAACAGGTAGCAAACGATTTAACTTGTACCAGGGGTGTATAGGTCTAAATTCCAAAGGCTAGTCTGCATGGACTCAAAACTGGCAACAAGTTTTAGAACTTGCGCTTCTATCTTGTGAAGAATCTGATACCTCTGCAAGTGCTGGTACTCCTGTTCTTGAAGATAGGGGATAAGAGGCATCACATGTCATGGCATCTTGTTGCCTCTCCACCGTTACTATATACTTTGTCACTATGTCAGTGTCCTGGTGCAGAGCAGAGTATGCCATCAGGGCAAGCACCTGGAATTCCCATCCCGATGAACGCAGAGGTCTAGGAAAGAGCCTGATGGACTAGGATACTCCTAAAATAAATCACATTTCCCCACATAAAGATTTCTTTATCACAAGGCATTACATTGCAGTGATGGATGCCTCAGATACACTTACATATGTTAAAGATCCAGTTGCAGCAGCCAGGAGGGATGCATGCAGCCTCTAAAGCTACCCTTACTTGCTACCTTTAAGGAAAGGCAAGCACAAAGTTGCCCACTGCAGACCTGAGAACCTGGGTTACTTGGAGATCCCTCAGTCTCTTGTTACATTTTAGAACAACTGGAAATCTTTCAGAACAAAGCATGTGATTAGGATGAGTGTTTAGAAACACAGATGTGTACCCTTTCTTCCAAAGACTCCAGCTGGCAAACACAGCAGCTGCTATCTTTCTCCTTGTTCCTTAGGCTCTTGTGAATCCAGCCTGTGATTTTGACCTGTTTCCTGGTGCCCCCAGAGGACTCGATCCACAGCTAGTTTGGACTATGAAGACCCTTCTAACATATAAACCACTTCTCAGACCAGGGACCGTAAACTTCCCTGATTTACAGACTAATTCCTACTTCCACTGCCAAACAGTGCCTTCAGTACCATGGAATATTTCATACGCTTCCACTTGGGAAAAAAACCCAACCCTCTCCAACTGTCTTTTTTTCTGGAACATTTCTGGTAAAATGTCCCCTAAAGTCCTTAATACTTTCCAAGCCTGAAGAAAACACATAAGTGTGGTTTCCCTAGGAGTGGAAAATATTCTGCTGCTGTCCATATATCACCCAGGAGCATATTGCAGTGTGAGGTATGCTTAGGTCTTGCCAAAGATGGAAAGTAGATGGACAGATTAACTACTCTGGTCTTTGCTGAGACATTTGGGAGAATTACTCTCCTTTCAAATACATTTTTTCATGCATAGTTTATTTTTCTTGCTCATTATGCCTGAAAGGTTATAACAGCAAAGTTTTGAAAGTATTTGGATGGCTATGCACTTCGTGTAGACCTGACAGGAGAATTCAGTTTAACCAAGCCTGAACAGTTGATATGTTTCCCTAGCCCTTAGTAAGAACTGTGCTTTGGATAAAACTTTAATTAGTTAATGATTTCTTGGACATATAGTTTTGGGGTTTTTTTTGTTTGTGTGCTTTTTGAGGATCCAGAAGATCTATTTCTGGTCTTGGTATATCTGGGCAGTTTCTCTTGAATTCCACTTTCTCCACACAACTTGTAGCTTTCCAATTCTGAGGTTCTGCTGCAGACCTGTAATTATTCTTTGGCTGAGGTTGCACTTGAAGGTCACTAGGAAACAATTCCTCATGTGCATTGCAAATGCATACCTATTAGGTAGGTTTAACTAGTAATTGTCACATTAGCTCATTTCTAGTTCTAAAAACTGCGTCTCATAGAATCACAGAATGGCTGAGGTTGGCAGGGACCTCTGGAGGTTATCTAGTTCAACCGCACTGCTCAAGCAGGGCCACCTACAGCCAGTTGACCATGACCATGTCCAGATTGGTTTGGCATATCCCAAGGATGGAGACTCCGCAACCATTCTGGGCAATCTGTGCCAGTACTTGGTGACCCTCACAGTAAAAAGTGTCTCCTGAAGTTCAGACACTAGTTCTGTATTTCGCTCTTCTTTTGTATTTCACTTTCTGCCTGTTATCCTTTGACTTCTTAATTGTTCTGACTGCAATTCAAACTATCAAGCTCATTGTGTGAAGCTGCAGGGTGTTTTTGTCCTTCCTTTAATCTCCCATGACTCACCTTAAACATTTCTTGTGGTTGAAGCTTCTCTAAAGGAATTCGGAAGATGAAGAGTTTGTGGATTCTCAACTTCCCTCACATTTAAGGGCTAATATGCTGCTCTCACCTTTCATTTAATAGACTGGATTTTGTTTTTCTAGTACATATATACAACCAAATGGAGCTCAAAGCATACATTAGAACAGGAGATTTCTTGACTAGCAGTCACTTTAAAAATTGAAGTGGAAATAGCAGCTGTGACTGTTCCTATTTAAGAGAAGTTTTAGCACTGCTTGCCTTTGCATTTGAAGCTCCAAGCAATAGATGTGCTTTTGTGCCTTGCTGAGCCCTGCCGTGCCCTGCTGAGCCCCCTGCAGCTACTGTGCAGTCCTCTGAGTTTAAAGATGCTACAGAAACAGCAAGATCAGAAGACATCTAACATAGGGTCCATTCCGTACTGAATTTTCCACTCATTTTCAATATTCAGACCTGAACCACGAGGTTGTATACTTTTTTGAAGGTACTTGTCTATGCAAATTCCAGATCAGCACAAGTAATCATTTGGGGGATGTAACAGGCTAATTTATTCCTGTGCATGTTTTATTTTGTTCCCATTTAAAACCTAACATTATTCTTTTGCATTAAAACCATTATCAGATTTCTGGAGTTAATGAACCAGAGAGACTAGAACACAGAAAATTTTCTTCCATTTTCCAGTTGGAAAAATGTAGTCATTGAACAAAAAGACATCACTAGTTATTCCATGAGTCTAAAAGGTTATTTACTTATATATGGAGAAAAGTGAAGGGAATGGCAATGTCAGATAATTAGAGCTGGAATGACATATCTCAAAAGGAAATGTACAAAGTTTAGAGGTGTGAGGTATTTGCAACATTAATTGATGTACGTATCTCTGGTTTTAACATTTCCTCCAGCTCCTAAATGCGGTGAAAGGCACAGGCTGAGGTGCTGAGCCTGTTACATCTCTTTGCAATGACACAGCTCCGCCATGGGCTGCCTGCCCATGCTGCTTAACCAGGGTGAAATGTCTCCAGGATGCTTCATGAAGAAGGTACTGCTGGAACAGGCCCTGCAGCTTCCTTTGCAGCTACTCAGTTGTAAGCTTATAGTTAACTCACATCTATGGATATGGATATGGATATGGATGCAGGTGTAGATACATCCTAAATGAACCCATTTACCCTCAGCAAAGAATATTTAATGTGGTCACAAACAAATAGTGTGTTCTGATGACTAAGGAGACATTAGCAATGGAACTGACTAAAGCAAAAAAATCTTTTCAATTCTATATCCAGTGTTTATTCTCAAAGCATGGATATGCTTTTCAGATGTTGCATTAGTTACCTGAGCTCAAGGTACTTGAAACTGCTGCAGAAATTTCTGGAAAGATGCAGAGTGTGCCAACACTTCTTTCTTCAGTGTGGCACTGAGATACCCAAGCTTTTCCTCATAAACCCCCCCTCACTGTTGTTAAAAGCTGTGGGAGTAAAAACCCTCACTATGCTTAAAGGATTGATTTAAAAAGAGGTCTCTTGGCAGTTTGCCATTCCTTGATATTTGGGGATGGGGACAATGATTGAATCTGCACTTCAAGGGAAGACAAGTTGGTGCCACCATCCTTCCTGCCCTATAGGTCCTGCAGGCAAGTGTGGGCATCTGCTGTGCAGGAAATCATCTTCACCATGGAAGTGACTCCAGTTGTCCATACTTGAAAACAAGTCTGAATGACGAAGTATGTAGGCAGGGAAAAAAAAGTAGTTAAACTACTTAAACGCCTGTTGGTTTGTATCTTTCTACATTTCAAAATATTTAGTTTACATATGATGAAACAAACCCAAAACCTGCAGAGGTTTCTTTAAAAAGAGTACAAGTTTGCTGTGAAAATGTTGTTAAACTTTCAAACACTAAAACTTTAACAAGCACCAAAGAGTTCCATTTTATATGAAAATGGCATCAACTTCCCTGAGTTATTCTATTTACTTGTCAATGCTAATCTATAAAAACACAGACCAAAATGAAAAATTGCTGAAAAAAATCAGTTGTAATTGAAGAGCTATTTTAATTGAAGAGATGTTTACTTGATCTTATACACTCTTTACAGAGTAAGATCCTGAGATGAAGGAAGCTCCATTAATTTAGACAGATGAGTTCTGTTTTGTTCAACTAAACACATCCCAGAGAGCAGAAGGATAAAAAGATTTAAAGCCTCAACTTCACCAAGGCTAATATCCAAAACATTTTTGTTTTAGAAGTTTATTAAGCAAAATAGAGCTAATTTCTGCACATCTTTCCTTGGAAAGTAATATTGTTGAGCTCATTATGCCTTCTCTCACATCAAAGACATGAAGAAATTGGCTCTGTTTGAGCCTTTTCCTGCTGCAGGGTATCTTAGCTGGGCAATGGGGATTCAGTAGTGTTTTATTCATTTTAATACCTTACTCTTTAAAATTTAAAGGCATTTTAGTGAATCTGCTGTTTGCAGAACATTGTGCGAAAGACAACAGATATTGTAGCTGTTTCTACAAAAGGCCTTTATTCAGATGGTTTTTAGCATTGCGGGCTTAATTTCTTTGAAGTCACTCATAGTTCAATTTACCTGAAAAAAACAGGACCTTGCTCTGCTTTATGGTACAGAAACAGCATCTGAACTTGCATTTGCATTTGCAGGAAGAGTTTATTTACTCATGGATTCTCTGTCAAGCAAAATGTTCGCTTTTCTGAGACCAGATTTCATCTAATTGTATGAAAGAACAAACTAAATTGTTCCTTCAGCATTTAAAAAGTAAATTCCCATACTAAACTTTAAAGAAGGTGTCTCAGACCAAACCCAAGAGAACTGTTTTCATTTAGTACTCATAACACTGTTATTAGTGAAAGGTATAAAATACAAGATTCTTGTGTGTATTCATAAGCTAAAATGCTTTACTTCTTTCTTCTTAAGAGAAAAATATTTTCTGCAAGCCAAAGAAAAAAAAATCCTAACTTGTCATCAAATAACTGGATTTGATATACTGTGTTGGTAATTAATGCCCAGAGGTGACTACAAGGAAAAAGTATTTTTACTACAGTGGCTTGCACTCAGTATATCAAAAATAAGAAATTAGCATGTGAAAAAAAGGAGATCTTAAGAGATACTGGGAAAATGCAGTTAAAATATGCATGCATGCATTCTTGCTTTTTTGTATGCAAACAAACAGATCTCCTTATTCTTTTTTATTATCTCCCAGAAAACTTCACTGCCATGAATCTCTTGGTCATGGTTGTCCAGGTAGGAGCAGATGGTGGTCGTATTCTTCACCAATTTCCCAATTCTGCTTTAACAGCCAGACCAGCCTTCAAGGAGAGTAATTAGACCACATATGACCAACTAAACCTTAGACCAAATAATAAGATACAACTTAATTAATGGTAGTAAGGTGATACTTGCATAATTAGCAGTCCCAAATATCAAGATGATAAATTTTGCATACCATTTTCAAAAAATGCAGGGCATCTGTGGAACTTGGTGGGGTTTGTGACCCTCTTACACATCGAGTCTTGAAGCAGCTTGAAGTATGCTATTAGCTGGTCCACTTGGAGCATGATTCTTGTTTTCTTCAATACAATAATATATCCATTTTATGGACTATCCAGTAATGTATATTTATAGGTAAACTGTCCTTCCTGTAGGATACCTATTAGGGTACACTTTTCAACCTGCAGACCAATATTCATTCTAGACATCGAACTTTACTGATGTGTTTCTAAATGTGGTTCAAGATAGCTTAATTTGGGTCCCTTGTCAGGGTCCCTCAAATTTAAATTCTATAACTGTAGTAAAAAGTATATATCTAGGTGCGTGCTTGTAGGTAATTATTTTATATCTATGTATGACACCTTTCTATGTGTTCTTAATGTATTAACATATAATTCTGACAAAGTCAATGGTGGTTATCAAACTTCCTTAATTGACTTGATTACCTTGATTCTCTTTGAGCCACAACATACCACAGACCTCTGCCTCAAATTCCTGCTGGATTTAGTGGATCAGAAAAAGCAATGGACCAAAATGGTGATAAAATTCTTTTTTAACTTTAATGCCAGCATCAGGGGCTAAGAGAGGATCAGGAAGAGTGTTTGGTAAGGGAAACCATCATGCTGTAATCCATGAAAACAAAGGATTGCTTTGAATGCATCTTGGAAAAAAATAGGAATTTTGATACACGCTGAGTTAGGAAAAGGGAGAAAATGAGTTTAGACACTGAAGGAGTTTTTTTTGTAAACAGCCACCACTGCTCAGATGGAAACACAATGCATTGTCATGTGGTTGTCTTGAGACAAAGTTGGATTTTTGTGATCTGATATGGAAGTTGTACTACTATGTAACTGTTATATAAACTAAACTATTATTAGATTATTGTTTATTAACTGGTAATCTTTATAAACAAATGGACAAGTCTAATCAGCATTCACAGTTGCTGGATGTCTTGTCTGTTTATGTAGTGGATTTGAATGTCAGAGTCTGAATATTTGAAAAGACATGGAGCTTTTTTTCAATGCATTTTTGTTTTCTTGTTATGGTATACTTATGTGAGTGGGTACAGAAAATTGCCAGAGCATGGTGATTTAGCCCCTTCATTAAATTTAGTTATGCCTAGGCATGAGTGACTACTTCCACTTTGGAAAGCAATGGAGGATTGAGTCTCTGACAATTTATTTCAGTTCCAAGTCTGAGGAATATGAAGAATTTCTGAAGGAGAGACATATTGAGTACAGGGATTCTTTCATTTATTATCCTCAGGCCTGTGGGAAATAAAACATTTTAATTGCATTTGAAAATTTGTTTGCGAACTGCTGACCCAGAAGGATAGCCCTGGAAATAATTTGTTATAGGCTTCTTAGTGAACTACTGTGTGAGTTGGCATGCATCAGAACTGCCCAGATGCCTTCTGCTGCTGGAAGGAGAATGCAGTTAGTTGCTGATATCCTCTGAAAACTAAAATTTGATACAAAGCAGTTCAGCACTGGAAACTATGAGAAACATAATTCAATTATATGGCAAAAAGTAAACAGCGCAGGGCATGCCTCTGAGTGAGGCTGCAGGAACAGGTTCTTTGGGGATTATCATACTTTGTTATCCAGAACGATTATGTCAAACTGTGGATTCATGTAAGAGGAACCCCCAGGAGCAGAGTGGTGAAGGCAGTTTTAGAGCTACTGTGTGCTGCTGGGCCAGGGAAGAACATCCTAGCCTTTGAATCATAATTCTAGATAGCAAAAATTTTTGTGTGTCTCTTTAGCAAGACTTTGTAAACACATACTGGAAATAGATAAGCTCCTATGCTCTGACAAGAACTGTATAAGGGGGAACTAGGGAATTAGAAAATCATTATTTTATTTAGAAGATGAAATATATGTTTGTCTTCACATGTAAACATATTTTGTAACAACAGGAGAGCATATACTTGCTTTTAGTTGTTTAATGAGTAGAATCATAGTGCTTTTTCATGTCCTCTGTGCAAACTCTCCATGCACACAGAAGATGACAGAAAACCTGTATGGGTCAAAGTGTTCTCTTATTTGTGTCTCACATCTAAAAAGCTCTCTGTCAGCCATGAGTGAGAACGTGTAGCTTAGTAGAGTGACAACTGTAGCTCAAGGTAGAGCAAGGTATCTTCTTATGAACTCCTGGTGAATATGGCAATATCCGACCATTCCTGAGGGAGTCTTGGTCTGCTCGTAGCCTGGTCCCTTCTGTTGATTGATGATGGAAAAGAAAGGTTACAATGATCTCACTTCTAAATTTAACTCCCATGTGTGTGCTGTAGGAACAGGTCCTGTCATCTGTAGACGGTCTGGTCAAAAGGAGACACCCTGAGAGAAGCTGCAGCAGACAGTGGGAGGGCTCCTTTTGCATGCCCATCCTGGATCATTTGCTGATATACAAGGTGTGCCTGGGTAGTCTGAGCAATAATAAATGGAGTACGAAGTGTTCCCACAATGTAATTATGGGTTCTTTTTTGTTTGTTTGTTTGACCTGAGTGGTAGTGCAAATGGCAAACTTAAATTTTGTTTTTCCTTTTGCTACTCTCTCTCCTACTAGCAGTGCTCACCCTGTGGGCCATGCACGAGCCACGAGTGAGGATGATCTTGCCTCAGAAACCAATGCCACTAAAACCCCATGGCTAAAAATTTCATGACACAGCTAGGTAGAGCAAGGCACTGCCCAGCAAGGCATTGAAGATGGAGAAGGTGGAGGTGATCACAGTATGGCATGAAAAGGCAGCTTCCCTGAGCAGTGGATTCTTCATATGTGCTCATTTCAGCATACTTGCCAGCTTGCAGAGGACTCCTAGACCTGAGATTTTAAGAAAAACATTCAACCACAGGACTCTAAGCTTTATCAGAAAGTTTATGTGTTGTACTTCTCCCTGTAATTTGCACCTTTCAAACTTCCCTCTATTCTAAAATCTCAGCAGAAGCAAAGCTACTATGAAGAGTTTCTACACTTCCTGCTGTGCTGCAAAGGAAGGCATCACTGTTAGTTTTAGAAGGAAATATCTGAACACAGAAAAAAATGGTTTTTTCTGTAGAAAAAATTCAAAGTAGAATTGAAATTATTTTCCTCATGTCAGCTGAGCATTAATCTGCCTCTAATTAGCTTGTATGTGTGCATTGTATTACAGCATATGTAGTCCAGTGAAGGAGCCTAACTTACAGAGCATTGAGCTGGACTCTTCTCCCTGGTGACAGGGGACAGGACAAGAGGGAATGACCTCAAGCTCCACCAGAAGAGGTTTAGGCTTGACATAAGATAAAAATTCTTCACTGAAAGGGTCATTAGGCAATGGAACGGTCTGCCCAGGGAGGTGGTTGACTCGCCTTCCCTGGAGGTGTTTAAGGTGTGGGTGGATGAGGTACTGAGGGGCATGGTTTAGAGGCTGGTGGGAATGGTTGGACTCAGTGATCCGGTGGGTCTCTTCCAACCAAGTGATTCTATGGTTCTATGATTCTGAGTTACTTTTAACTACATATCTCCTGAAATATAACTGTGGCTTAAAGAGGATGCAGGTCAATATTCAGCAAAGTCAAAATGTAGTACTTCAAAATTTCTATATTGATATCATCCAGAAATGGGATTTCTTTTGCCTTATTCAGTATAAACCCAAATATTAGCAAGTATTTACACTATAAATTCTTACTTTTAACAGATCAAATGTGTATTAACACTCAGCTATGTAATTTTACCAGAAAATAAATCAATCTTCTAGCATATTTTACAATGACAAAATATGCATTAACACTTCAGGCATCCTAATTACTTAGACCAAATTACAACTCTGTGATCAGGAGCATCTTATCTGTCTATAGCAAAATAGAGGAGAGCCCACAGCAGTTGTGTGAGGGTGCAGGGGGGAGCCTCCACAGTGTGGCAGGTATCAGACTTTGTTCTGTGCAGCTGTTCTGGACGGAAAACTCAGACCCAGTAGCAGGGTTTGGCAGCCTGATAGATTTTATAAATGGATCAAGAGAGTGACATTACCTGGTTGTCTGCAGGAGCTGGTAAGTGGATCTGATCATGCCAAGACACTTGCAGGCATGTATACCTATATTCCTGTTTCATCTGTGCATCTTGAAGTCATTCTCAATGCTAGACTCCTATTCTAAGAAGTCTTCAGGCCACCTCTCTAGAGATGTATCTCAAGGAGTGCTCTTGAGGGCTGTAGATTTCCACGTTTCAGTGTAATTATATTGGTTCATGCAACTTATTTTCTCTTACTTTTCTTTTACTGCTTTATATGGGTTACCTCCCTTTTCTCCGCAAAGTAATTCAATTTTGATTTTTGTCTTAAAACAGCATAAGTCTTTTCTAAACAGATAATTTGCTAATTTTCCCCTGAGTTAGAATACAATTTCTTTACCTTCATCTATATTGCGTCCCAGGACAATTACTTGTAAAACACTCCACCGCACCTAACATAGCTGGTTCCCATGCAAGACACGTGCGTGTTACAGAATTAGACAAAAGAAAGTAAACTGGGGCAATATAGCTGATAATGCTGTTTCCTTGTGAGGTTATGGAATGTAGCACTGTGTCCTAATAAGAGAAATTTCTCCTTTATCAAGGGAAAGATATTTTTAACTGATTCTTCTAATTGACTTGCAGTAACTCCTTATATGGAGCAGTGAATGTTGAATCATCTCAAAATGCACCTCTCTGATTTCATACAAAAAAAATCTGTGAGGAGTAGCTATCATATTTGTATGCTAAAATGAAAACTAAAAATGTGGATTTTGGCTTTAGATCTGACATGAGTCACTGTAGCATAGTTTGAAATGGAAGGAAGGAAGGAAGGAAGGAAGGAAGGAAGGAAGGAAGGAAGGAAGGGTCTGTCCTTTTTAACTTCCTGTCCCTCTAGCTCTTTCTATGAAGCTCTGTGTGCGCATGTGATATGGAAGAGAGAAAACTGACTAAGGGTCACAAAATTATCCAAGTGATAATTTGGATCTGGATTATTTTCTAATTTCTGCAGCCTCCACTGTCCTGATTTTGCTGAATGGGAGGCTATTTGTTTTATCATTCTGTTTTAAAAGGATTGTGAACAGCTGAAAATCCCTGTAATCTGAAGTCTACCTGATCCTTACATGAAGAGGATGCAATGGGAGAGGATAGTTTCTGCCCTTGATGAAAACTTGCGAAGGCCAACCTTTGACCAAAGAAACAGTTGTCAAAGAAATACACTCACCACTCTTGCTCTGTCCCCTAATGCTCTACAGAGATTGTTTCCCAAGGTGTTAGTGCCACCTGAGGGGAAGCAGGCTCTTTTCAATCACATGTCAGGTTACAAAACAAAGATGGCAGGTAGTAAGGCATGGGCTGTCTGCCGCTTGTATGTGGATACATTCTTCTTATATAGTGAGAGTTTGCAAGCATTTCCAAGCAGCAGAATGCTTCATGGTTCTCCCTCTGGGACAGATTGTTCTACATTACCCTTTCTTTGAGCAGAACCTTGATGTTATATTTTAGCTTTATACAATCAAGAAAGAGTTTTTCTCTGCATAAATTTTATCTTGTGTTCAACTGATTTGAAGGTAGTGAGAAATCTATTTTCTTCCCTATACACAGAGGATTTACCTTGCAACCTAAAACAGAGCAATTACTGTTAGGTGCATAAATTCAATCCCCTAGATAAAAAGAAAATATTAGCTGCTTGGTTATGAATTAGGTGTGTTATATATATAGAAAGCCTGTCCCTGGGCAGCTACCAAATGTAAGAGCAATCCATTCTCCATGAAATGCTCAGATTAAAAAAAACAAAATTGAAATAAGATATCTCTGACCATTTACAGTTCAGGAAGTCCTTGCATCTGATCTGATGCAGGCTATTTTCGGATGCATTTGAACAATAAAAGTGGACCTCCTTAATGATGATGTGAGGTTGCAATGTGTATTCATAAGAAGAACTGCTACCAGATGACTACTGAACAACCTGTTCTCTGCAGAGGAGAGCAGCAGTACATAGTCAACTGAGGAACTCAACTTCATTGACTTTTAGTAGGGCTCAGTCTCCTACATCACCACAAGAGAATTTTGGTGAACCTGAATGGTGTTCTCACATCAGACCTCACCTCAAAGAGTTCCTGTGCATTGATCTTGGTGAGGTTATCCATGCTGGGAAGCAGTGTCACAGCTTTTGTCATAAAGCATCTTTCCCATGACCTGGAGAAATCCATTCCTACATACCTGGAAGTAATGAATTCGCTTCCTATCTCAAGCCACATAGCTCACCTTAGTAAGGAATATTTGGAAATATTACCTGCAGGGAACTGGCCTCCATGCCTCTTCTTCAGGATGTAGTGCACAGGACATGTTTGTTTATCATCCAGTAGTAGTCACAGTGTGCTGCAAGTCCTGTCATAGTTTCCCAAACTGCCTGTGGCCAGCTGTGTTTTCTTAAGAATATTAAGGGTTCCAAGCAATTAATTAAATGAATTTCATAGGTCTTTAAAATAATTAGCTGGGTTCTGTACAATTCTGTCATATCTACCGCATGTCTTGTTGCTCTGGAGATGCACCATGCACCATGGAGTAAAGCACATCAGCATGTAGCAGTCCCTGGACAGCACTGATGCCTGAGCTGCCTCCATACTCAAGAGACACAGGGAGGGAAATAATGTACATTCGGTGTGAACAATCAGGCACTGTGGCAGCTTCAGCTGTGGACCTGCTGCATTGCTGTAATGTACATGTTGTATCACCAAATAATTTCTTGTTGACAAAATATTTTGTGTCCTCATAAACACATCAGATAATGGAAAAGTACAGAAAGAAGAAAAAAATCACTTTATTTGCACATGAGCATTATTCTTTATTAATCTTATTAACTCAACCTGAGTAGCTGTAACATCCCTCATACCACACATCTAGGACAAGCTGTCTAGTACCTTCCAGAAAGGACTGCATACTTCTGAATATCTCATATAATAAGGGCATAGACTTTCTGCTGGTAAACCTTGGAAATCTTTTAATTATTTTGTGGTTTTTTCATCATATTATCCCTAGAATTATCATTGAGGAAGAGTTTTCGGTTTGTGTTTTTTAAATTAGTATTCTGTGGGATGTGCTCAAGAGTACCAACATTTTAATTGTCAAATAACAATCCTTAGGATAGTTAGCTTGTTGATAAGCGCTAACGTCACACTGACAATCATTAAGCCAAGACTAAGTTAACTGTTTGCATGATTTTACTCTTTGCTGTCAGCGAGAGCATTCATACTGCTTGTATATGAAATGTGATACTTAGTAGCAAGAAGAACACTCTCTTTCATTTCATGTGGATGTATAAATCTTAAATTATTCACACTTACAAAACATTGCATTATAGGACTTCCAACGATGACAGAAAATTTTCAGGTAAAATGAAATCTGAGCAAACACTTTTCTCAGTATTGTCAATCATTTAGATTTTACAATATATTTTTTTTCCTAAGAATGGTTTCCGTACAGATAAAGGAGAAGGGTGATTAACTTTGCAATAATAATGAGACTAGTAGTTCAGTTCATAAGGATATGGTATATTCATCTACTTTTAGAGTACAATGATTGCAGAAGAGTCATAAAAATATCCTAAGTCTGCATATCCCAGTTGAGTCTGCATGCCTCTGTTTCTTCGTTAATATAGAACAATCTTTCAAAATGTCACTTCTGATATGAGAACTCCTAGGATTCTTCAGCCAATACCACATCACATCTCTCCAAATGTTTTTTTGCCTGAAGGAAAACTATGAACAGCCTTATCTATTAGTGAAGTGTATTAACTGAAGACCATTGGAAATCTGCTGCTGTCATTTCTGGATCTGTCATCTGTCACAGAAATCACACCGTATCACAGTATGGCTGAGGTTGAAAGGGACCTCTGGAGATCATCTGGTCCAACCCCTCCTTGCTCAAGCAGGGCCACCTAGAGCCGGTTGCATAGAACTGTCTCCAAATGGCTGCTGAATATCATCAAGGATGGAGACTACACAACCTCTCTGGGAAACTTGTGCCAGTACTCAGTCATTCTCATAGCAAAAAAGTGTTTCCTGATGCTCAAGAGAGAACCTCCCATGTTCCAATTTAGATTATCTGGTGTTTCAGTTTCAAATCCAGCCTGAACATACTCTGATTTGACAGCTTTATATTTTTGTTACAGGAAGGAAACAAAAGATTTATTGGCAGAGCTCTCTCTCCTGCTGACAAAGATGTCAGCTGTTTTACTCTTAGCACAATGATGATAACTCACAGGGCTGTAAAGGTTCTGTTGCTGTTGTATCTACCTTATGCACTCAAGGCCTGTTGTGAAGGTATCAGGTTACCACAACTTGTTATTTTTATGAATTTAAAAACATTTCCATGAAATGAAATATGGAAACATTTCCATGAAATGAAATATGGGAATGCTTTTCATCTTTATTTTGTAGCTGAGAAAGCCAGAGAGAAAGGAAGGTAAGTTATTTGTCAAGGAGCACCCATATGAGTAACCACAGTAGATGAATGCACATATTCCAATTCCCAGAGATTTCCCTGCAGTTCTTGCTCACAGGAAGGATATAGGCCTTCTCCTCATCTAATGGTGATTATGTCCTTCACTCTAAAAAAGGCTTTATATAGTACTGGCTGGACAAAAACACGCCGTGATGTATTTCAACTGCTGTCATTGATGCTGTAGGTTACTGTGGTTCACCAAGGACATACCTCAGATGAGCCTGGTTCACGGACAGAAGTATTTATTGTAACAGATTAATATTTCATTTTGAATTCTAAAGTTCAAACAAAATGTCGATATTTACTTTTTCTATCCATAGTATTTGATCCAACACTCAAAAGAATTTTTTTTTTAGTTTTCTTATTTGCATGTGTTTTACAGTGGTATAAAAAGATTAAACCAAATAGTGATCCAGAAATAAATCCTTCCAATCTGATGGATTTCAGGCCAACAAACTGAAACAAAAAAAAATTGTGGGTTTTTTTTAGATAAAGAGAAACAACTCATTCAAATACAGTGAGTACTAGCTATGAGTATAGTGGAAAATTACAACTAAGCTTTTATTATGTCAAACTTCCATTTCCTTTACTAAGTTAAAGCTTATAATATCAGCTTTTCTCCTGAAAATGGCTGCATTGTAGTAGAAATTGTGCTTAGGGACATAGCAGGCTCCTTCTGACTGAAGATCACACAACAGGGTATGACCATAGCAGGCATTATGTGAGTTGGGGGTTTTGTTTGACAAGAACATTCTTTCTAGCAGCCTCTGTCTCTACACTGCAAGAGAAAGCGATGACATTAGCTGTCGCCTTCATGATTCTAATTCTAAACAATAACCTTAACCAAACTCAACTGCCTATTTGTCACCCCTAACCAGACAGCTCTCAGTGGAAATGAATAAGATAAGAGGGTTTTGTTGTGTTTTCTTTTCTCACCACTCACAGGCTAGCTAATGTTTTTGCTGGAAATATAAGGCAAGTCAATTGCAAGCCAATTGTTTCTCCAACTACATCTTTCATAGCCTAGCAGCTAGCCATTGATTTTCAGTAGAGGTTTGTTTGGGGTTTTTTTGGTATAGATTTGCCTGGATGCCTGTTCTCTTCCTGGAAAGGTGCCTTTCTGTCATGATCAGTCTCACTTTTTCATGTTGGCACCCAGGTTCTCCTGACAGATGTACCCTGCGGTAGTAGATGCATTCTGGGAGTGGCCAGTGCCCTGGGGCTTCAGCGCAAGTTATGATTTTAAAATCTTCTCAAGTTTTGGCATAAAATCTGTAGGGAATAAAGAGTATTATCATATTAGAAAATACGTCTCAGCTAGATCTACAGGTTGCACCACTTTTATCAAGCCTTTAGGAACAGCCTGCTGACATTCTTAAGTGGATGTTCATAAAACAATTATTTCTTCCCTTGAAAAAATAACTTTTCAATAGATAAACATAAATCTAAAAATAAACACACATTACTTAACACGTTTTTCATCATTATATGTGTTTTCTCAACTGAGAAGTACCATGTCAGTAATATGCAGAAAGATACTGTCATATCTTTAGGTTTCTACTACAGGTATAACATTCTGTTATACATAGATTAAACAAAATGACAGGCTGAAATACAATTACAGCTGAGGAAATAACTGCCCTGTCTTCGCTTGTGAATTTCATGAAAGCATTTTAAAGTCTCTTAAATAAGGACAGTGTCAACAGCAGGATGCAGTTTTGGGTTGTTTTCGTGTTTTTGAACCCCACAATGGATTGTTCCATTGAACAAACTAGTCCATTAATTTTGTATTTCCTCAATCGCCATCTGACTTCTTGCCTCCACTCATTGGAAGCAAATCTTGCTACTTTCTCAATTGGCTACTTGAAGAAGTTGCATCAGCTAGCCACACTCTCTCAGCCCATGCAGTGGCCAGGCAGGTGGGGACACTACCAGCCCCCAGCAGGTTACTGAGTTCATCTCTGCCCAATAACTGAGGAGAAGATACTGGAAAACTGAGACAGTGAAAGAGATGTGGTGAAAATCTCCATCCAAGGCAGGCTTTGTTATGCATGCTAAAATGTGGCCAGGAGCATTACTGTCTCTGCTTCACCACCTCTCAGACACCACCTCTGCTGATGTCCTGGAGAACCAGACATCTGCCATGTAAGCAACATAAGAGCACACTGTGATATGGGACTATGTAAGAGTATATAGCTATATCCCGTACTCCATCATGAAGCATGGATGCTTCTGTTCCTCCTATAATTTTAGTATGCCCATACCCATTGTTGCAGTCATTCTCCCAAATGTTTGTACATCATTTTAGTAGTTCTGTTTTTCTGGGAAGCAGCTGAGTATAGCTTCCTTCCAAACTCTACACCACTTTTTATCTACTCAGGCTAACCTATTTTCCTTCTGATATATCTCTGCTAATGTCTTCTCAATTTCCATATCGAGTTAAAATCTGACTTGTCACCCTTAACGTCCCCACTTTAATTTCATATCTCTGTACCATTCTTCTCATATTTTCTTCCCCCATTCAAGACAGCAGAGACTGTACCTTCTGTGTCTTTCCGTGGTGCTCTTTTATGCCTCCTACTGGAAGCTCTTAGTGGCAGGGAGGTGGCATAAAAGCATTAGATTAAAAACTCACAGTAAATATATACCCATCCAAAAGAAGTTTAGAAGGTCAAGAAAGACTGTTCAATTGTGCAGTAGAGCTGGACAAACCTGTTGGACAAATTTTGAGCTGTTTCTGGGAGTAAGGAGCTAGTCCCTAAAATGTGGAAACAATCTACAAACTTGAAAACTGGAAAAATTATATACTCCAGCATGCTGCATGCAAAATATTGCAAGAGAGTTAGAGGAACAGCCAGTTTAAGACATGAATCATAGTAAAATATTTTCAAGACATATCAGAAATGGCACATCTGCTAGAAAACTTCTAGAACCACAAGGTAGTTGAGTTGTAAAATGATTTCTCAAGGGAGATAAAGAAGTAGAAGGAAAGCTATATGTAATATTTGCATCAGCAGTCAGCCTGGCTTTACTTCATAGCCTTTCTTTAAAGAAGAGAGAATAGGGGAACCATCTCAATAGGAACAGTCAGCAAAAGACATTTTAGAACAATTAAAAAAAAATCCATACAACATTGTGAGCACTAATAACATTTGCTCAGTGGGTCTTTGAACCAGTCATGCTGTCATTTGTAGAGTATAACCTATCACTTAAATCCTGCTCAGTAGAAAAGGAAAGGAAGATAGCAAATATGATGCCAGTTTTTAATAAGGACTCCTGGGGAACCTGTGAAATTGCACACTAGGAGGTTGTACTTTTGTACTGGGCAGATTAGTAGAAACTATAATAAATAACATAACTAGCACTGTACATGAATCAACATGATTTAATAGGGGAGAGTTAACATAGGTTTCATAGGAAGATGTAATCGCTTTCACATGTCTTTCATCTCACGGGGGACTCATTAAACACTTGCTTATCACTAAGCTAGCTTATTTACTGGGCTTGTATTTTAGAAATACTTTTGATAATATATCTTTGCAAAGATCTTGGAGAAAGTAAGTTGCTATGGGGTAAGAGGGAAGGCCCTCTGCAAGAGTAATAGCTATGTAATATATAGTAAAGAGAATATGAAGAAATGATCAGTCTTGAAAGGGATGTGATGGGACCTGTACTGCTGGATCTGTACTCATACATGAGCCATAAGGGCTATATAAGGTGACTGTAAAACATAAGTATATGCAAATTTTCTGACTTTACAAAATTATTTAGGGTAGTTAGAAATAAAACTGATCACATTGTTGCAGGATTATATTGTGATACTGAACAATTGTTGACAGCTGCAAAGAAAAGCACTTTAGAAAAGTAACCCTGACATTAACTATTATTTAGTCAAAAGATGGATTCTAGATTTATTGCGGGCTGGTTTATGAAAATGTCATGTCATTACTCACGATAATTCAAAACAAAACCAGAAAAGTAAGTACTATTAGGCAAGGAGTAGAAAGCCAGCCTTTAAATATTATTATAGTGGTGCATAAATCAAATCATATCCCCACATTCTGGGTTTTGGTTGCCCCAACTCTGTGATACAGAGAAGAAATAAACAAGTGAGAGGGCGTATTTAGACTAGGCATAAGGGAGAATTTCTATGAGAGTGGTGAGGCATTTGCACAGGTTGCCCAGGGAGGCTGTGGCTGCCCCATCCCTGGAGATAGAATCATAGAATCATAGAATAACGAGGTTGGAAGAGACCCACTGGATCATCGAGTCCATCATCGAGATGTTCAAAGCCAGGTTGGATGGCACCTTGGGCAGCCTGATCTAGTGGGACATGACCCTTTTCGTGGCAGGGGGGTTGGGAGTAGATGATCTTTAGGGTCCCTTCCAACTCAAACTGTTCTATGATTCTATAATTCTAAGAGTAAGAATGATCAAAGGTGTGGCATGACTTTTAAGCAAGATGAACTTAAACCAGAGCACACCAAATGTAATTATTCTGCAAGAAATTCAAAAGAAAGCAAGTCAAGCTTTGCCAAAATGCATATCAAATAAATTCATTGCCAAAAAAAACCCCCCAAAATATTTTAGAAAGCAAAGTCTAAATAAGTTTGAAAGCAGAGTAGTTGGAAATAAAAAAACATGTCTGCTAAAGCTTCACAGTGTAAAGTTGCAGGTGCCGTGGTCTTGCTCAGGACACCGCTAATCTGCAGCTTTTGTGAGCAGAAAAGGTAATTTAAGAAATATTGTTTCTCTTCTTATCATTCTTAGTAAATAACCAATATTTAGGACCAAGGTAGAAACTTCTTGTCTGAACCCAGTTCAGATGTTCTTATGTTTTAAGGTGTGCTGAGAATCAGGCTGTGCAGGATGCATCCCAGAAAAGGTTGTGACAAGATTTTCTGTAATAAAAAATGATAACTCCCACTGAAATCCATGCAACATTTCTGGGAACAGGCACTACTCAGTAGGTATAAAGTTGCCTAGCTGTCAAGGGTCTTCATATGCTGGTATTCCCTGCATCCAGTGAGAAGTTATTTAGGGATGTTTTTTCAGAAAAGTAGTAACACACTTTTGTGCAGACTCTTTTCTATTCCTTCTAGAAACACAATAGTATTTGGCTAACAGCATATCGCTATTTTGACTGTATTCAGTCCATTGTATTTAAACAGCTGCAGCTTTAATCCCTTCATGTAAATATTTGCTGCTTGACACTCCTGCTTCTCATTAAATACCAAGATTGATGAACATCTGCCACTAAACCTTCTTTTTTAAAAATTATCTAGCAGAAGACTTATCAAGACTTATTTCTGTTAGGTTTCTAAAGCTCCTTCTGCTGAAGATCAGTGATTTGTTAAAGGAAAAAATAATTATACCAAGCTTTCTGAATAGCCACTCTATATATTCATAAACATTCCTAGCTCCAGATCCATCTGGCTCATAATCAGGTTACTTCTTTTCTCAGCCATGGACAATTATTTCAAATCCATAAATGTCACATTCTGTATAATGATTAAAACTCTTGACAGAGATGAAAGTCTCAGCCACAAGCTGCAGCATGGCAGTTATTGCAATAATTTATTTTTATTCTCCTCATTACACTGGCCTCAGTTTTCATCCTGTGGTTGAGTAGTTAATTTCACCCAAATTATAGACTGTAGAGTTTTCCTTTTCACTTTGTTCTTTTATCCTCACTCACCAAGTTTCTCTTACAGGCATTTACTTTTAGTAGACAGTGTGCCACATCATTAAGTACAAGTCTTACTCAAGGAAAGCCTCACAGAGCTCACAGTGATTCCCAGAGACTGGTGCATGAAGTAGTACTGTTCCCAGATGATCTCCGAAGTGCTTGCAGCTACCCCACAATGCTGGGGCAGTTTGTTGTATTTGCACTTAAATGTTTGTTGATGACAGAGCCCAGCAGTCTGTGACAGATCTCGAGGGCTGAGGACAGTTCCCTCACAAAGACATGAGAGGTACGAGTGCAATTGTTGGTCACCCTCTCAGGCATTCCCTGTGACTGACACTGCAATTTTCTGACCTCAGTTTCAAGGTTCAGATCAAGGAATCAGGCCTGGGCTTAACTTTCTATTTCGTATTACGCTTCTATAAATACACTGGCTTTGCAAATGCAAGCATTACACCCATGCCAAATGCTTTCAGAAAGAGCAGTATTATCTCCCACTTTTTTTTGACTATTAAAATTCATTTTCAAAGAATCACGTAGAATCACTAGGTTGGAAAAGACCCCAGGATTATCAAGTCCAACCATTCCTATCAAGCACTAAATCATGTTCCTGAGCACCTCATCCACACGTCTTTAAATACCTCCAGGGATGGTGACTCAGCCATCTCCCTGGGCAGCCTGTTCCAGTGTCCAATGACCCTTTCCACAATTTTTTTTTGTTATATTTTTCTTTCTTTCTTTATGTTTTAAAAAGGG
>WAAB01008376.1:171421-217550 GCA_013389865.1 Piaya cayana
CAGAGAAGAGCGACAAGGCTGGTGAAGGGGCTGGAGAACAGGCCTTATGAGGAGTGACTGAGAGAGCTGGGGTTGTTTATCCTGGAGAAGAGGAGGCTGAGGGGAGACCTCATTGCTCTCTACAACTACCTGAAAGGAGGTTGTGGAGAGGAGGAAGCTGGCCTCTTCTCCCAAGTGACAGTGGAGAGGACAAGAGGGAATGGCCTCAAGCTCCACCAGGGGAGATTTAGGCTAGACATTAGGAAAAAAAATTTCATGGAAAGAGTCATTGGGCACTGGAACAGGCTGCCCATGGAGGTGGTTGATTCACCTTCCCTGGAGGTGGTTTAAGGCATGGGTGGACGAGGTGCTGAGGGGCATGATTTAATGTTTGATAGGAATGGTTGGACTCAATGATCTGGTGGGTCTCTTCCAGCCTGGTTGTTCTATGATTCTATGAAATGAAATTCTGGAAATCATTCACTAACACCAACCTCTCATATTTTCCTTAGAGAAAATATGAAATCTATCCTTTTAATCTGATAGGACTCTAATCTTATAGGACCAACAATACTCACTGACAAGCATGCTGAAGGCTGGTTTTGGCCACCATGCTGCCTTTACTGGATATCTGAAAGACCCAAAGACTTCACAACAGACACACGATAGTTTCTGTGGGGTGTAAATCATTCGAATCACAAGCCTTCCACATGCCCCTCAAGCCCTAAGTATTCCCCTGAGCACTCAGAAGAGCTATGAAACAGCCTGACTCTGAGATGCACACACAGCTTGATAATTAATTTTAATCAATAAAGATTTGCCACGAAACTTCAAAAGGTGTTACTTTAAAAAATATGCACATATTTTTTCTTGCCACCCTAATTTATGTAATACAGGACAAAAAGTTTTCAACTTGAAGACATACATATTGGATTAATTTATCGAGCAGTTTGCAAAAATCATTGTCATTATTTGTGACTACTTCCTGAGTGTTCCAGGGTGAAGCTTGTCCAGGGAATTTCTGTGATGGAAGAAAACATTTTTCACTGACATGTCTGTGCTGGTGTTTTCGGTGCAGCTTTTAGTTCTGTAAGTAACTTAGTAACCTCTTTGTGTGGAAGGCAGGGATGTGAATGTGGGGAGGTGGTGATGAAAGTATGGAAGGGGCTTTGAAGACTAAGATAACTATAGGGGATGTAAGGTCACTTCCCCTATCACGAGTCCCATGGAAACTTTAAGGACTTTAGCACCCTTTGTAAAGGAGCAAAATGAAACAGTAAGAAAAACTGAAGTGGGACTGCCTCCGTGACTGTGTCCACCAAAAATTGCTGCCTCATACCTCCTGCAAATTTCCTAGTATTACAAGAGGGTAGGAAAAGAAGGTAGCATTAACATCAGGCAAATGGAAGCTCATACAGAAGCTGTTATTATTCCACTTTCTCTGAGAAAATCTTCCTTTAATCGTATTATGGTAAACCTAGCATCAGGTCTTTCCCTTATATTTTTTGGACAGCAGAGGGGAACTGGCATGAAGGCTGTATCTATATCAGTGAAATAACTAGCAACAGGAGCAATCGGAGGCCGTTGATGACTGCCCTGGACTTCAGTGTGACTTTCCAAAACAAATCCTGGGCCTGGCTTTGCTGTCAGCACAGGACCAGTCCTAAGAGAAAACATGATGTCTTCTCTGCACTTCTGTATTCTCCAAAACATGACCCAAAACTATGGATTTTTTTTTCTCTGTCTCTGATTCTCTGCCTGCCTTTTTTTGCTCTTGATCACTGTCAGCAATTCTATTAAATATCTAACAGTCCTATATGCACTCTGCAGATGCCAGAAAGAAATGAGCTATTAAATATCAGTCATCAGAGTATAATTCCATCAAATGCATTATTTTAGATTTTCTGCAAGTCTGATGGATAACTAGCCACAAAGTTATGCATAGATCCCATCTTATCAATGCATCTCAACAGCATTTTCCTTGGGAAGATTTTCACTGCATCAATCTTACTTCCCTCCTGTAGTCCACCCAAGATGCTTCTTCCAAAGCCCATAAATCAATTACAATTATTTCTTAAAAACTCAGTTGAATTCTATTTTCTTTTTTATTTCCTTCTTCCTCTTCAAGGGAAGCACTTCAGTTTTATTAAAAGCTTCTGACCACAGGTCAAGCTGCTTACAGAGGCCTCAGACACACAGGGATTAGATTCTTTGCAGCACCTATGGGGAAGAATGTATAACAGCTCAGAGGAACTGAGCACTGAGCAGCTAGTAGGGATGGTATCACCTCATCTCAGTAAGCTGGAGTATGCCTAAGGATTCCCTTACTGACTTATTGCATCTGACCTCTAGATATGCTTCATATTCCTTTAGGAGGGCGGGAGATGCCCATGAAACAGAGAGAGCACTTAACAAATACTTAGTCCATTTTTTTTTGCCCTCAGCAACAAAGCCTGTGATTAACAAGGTTAAAACACAAAATCTACAATTCTTGCCAAGAATTTATACATTGTGTTCTCAAGCCACCCCAACTCTAAGTAAGCAACTTACAAAATTGTGTTGTCAAAGCCTCATCAGATTTACACAAATAAAAACTGTGGCTTTTCCACAGGACTAAACAACTTTACATTCTGCCTTATTCAGCAAGTAAATCTAATGTTGAAAGTAAGATTATAAAGGCTAAACAAAAAATATTCAGGCTAATTCTTGAGGAACACTATGGGATTAGTAAAATTGTTGTGCTGAAGAAAACTGTTATTTCTGTGTGTAAAGACCATCTCTTATAATATCAGGCAGGCTGGGTACGTACTGTAGCTGTCTCCACCAAACTATACTGCCTGACATGGTTTTCTTCTTTGATCAGGTTAGTCCATAGCTGTTTATCATGAGAAATACATCTCTGTCCCTGTTAGAAAAAAAAAAGCTCTTTGTCTTACAGACCATGATATTGTTGCTCTTTTCATGGCAGTACTGCTATGGAGGTGAAGTAAAGTAAAGGTAAAATTTTACTTTACTTTGAAAGTAAAAAGATTTCTTAACTTTTAAAGTAGTGTATCCAAGTGAAAATATAGTGTCTGAAGAGTCACAATGACATACTATGCTCATTACTAGATACCAGAATGTTAATCACCAGCAATTTTTTTATAGTCTTAATGGAAAATCTCATAATTAAGTGAGTATTTTTAACACATTTCAATAAATACTGAACAGAAGAAGGTGAATGTATCCTGATACAATGCTGGATAAATTGTTCATATCACATCTACTTGAGGACAGAACTGCCTGAACCTGGATCTGTTGCTTCTTCTGTATATATTTTACTCCCACCAAGGCAGCTAGAGATTCATATTCCTCACAATAGAAACCCAGGTGGTAGCAGTCGTCAGCCTCTACCCTTCCAGGGCACAGAAACAAAGAGGAATGCAGAGTATGGTCACGTGGGCAGACATCATGACCCCAAAGCTGTATCATTCAATCCAAATGCAGTTTAAGACACTGGGATTAGGACTCACAACCTCATAGGTGCTTATGTCCCCATGATCCAAAGACTGGAGTGGCAGCACCTGTGAAACTAGGCAGAGGATGCCATCCCTGGGCAATGCCAGAGAGACACTAAGGATATAGCGAAACACTGTGCAAGGAGTTTCTGAGAAAGTTGTGTTCAGAGCTTGAAAACATTTCCTGAATTTAATATTTAAAATTTATCTCTGATACACACACAGTTCCCTTTGAATAAGCATATGAAGTGCACCTGTCTGTGTGGATCCTGTCTTACATATATAACACATAAGTGCTTTGTTTTAAATCTTGACCTGAATTTTGAGGCTCCAGAACAAGCTTCTTATTTTATCCAAGATGTTGCACAACAGTTTCTGATTGCACAAATTCATAACAGCTTAGAAACATACTAAAATCAAAGTTATCATGTAAAGCAAGGTTAAACTAAGAGAGCAATCTGTCTGGCAGGTGAAAGGCTGCTGCTTTATTTACTAAGCCTATAATCTTTTGACATGGAGTTCACTGTCAAAGAAGATTATGGAAGAACTACAGCCCATATCCAAGTGTTACAAATCTATATTGGGTATCACACTTAACTGCATTAAAAAAATGTTGAAAAATATTACCAAGTACGAAAGATTATTAAGTTGGTTGACAGACAAAGAAAAGCTGCATTTTGGTACATGTGAAAAAATTAGTTATTCATTTTATCACTATAAACACAGAACCTTTCCTAGCTGTTCTCCATCACAGTTCAAAGATCAGTGCCATGTCTGAGCTGTCTGTACTAGATCAAAATCAGATGGTGCTGCACAAATAATTTCAATACAGATTTGAATTTTCAAAATTAAAAAATACCTGGAACATTTTTAGCAATCCATTTTTATTCATTCATTAATAATTAACTTGACTGGTATACACACATGCGGTCTTCATGGGCTTCTTCATTGACTATGCTTAGGAGGCAGCCTGGACACCCTATTGCCACGGTGCAGATCAGTGTGATCAAAATATGCTTGTTTGAGAAGAGCTGAAAAAGGGTAGAAGCCTAGGCCACAATTTCCACAATTTACATGCAATTTGTTACACTTCTGGTAATACCAAAGTGACAGTCAAGTTTTTAAAAAAACCCAAATACCATACCTGCAAATGTATTATTGGTGTGAGCTCAGTATTTTAAAGTGGACTGTACCAGGCTAAGATGCAGAGACAGGTGAATCACTAGCAGAGAAAGCTGAGTCAGAGTTACTTGTTAAACACTCCAGTCATAACCTAACACGTTTGCTGAATAAAAACATACTGTTTTAAAAAGCATGAGCACAGTGGGCCTTCTGCTACTATTTCTAAGCACAAGGAGTAATGTCTGACCAGAGTCTACAAGATGCAAAAAATATTTCCTTATAGAAGCTGTAGCCTCATATGCCTACATGAACTTGCCCAGTGTGTACAATGGACTAGAAAGGGAAAACTGCAAGCTGCAGTTACAAGTTACAAAGGGAAAGGTAGTTAACTTGGAAAAATATGTTGTGACAACCATTGATTCCTAAGATTGTAGGAAAGTAAAATACATCACAAGTTCATAACAATGCATCTTCCCATCTTGATGCCTCTGGGACATTGGTTTTAACAGCAGGGAGCCCAGTTAGGATGAAAATCTACTACAAGCACAAAACATAGACACTATCTAAACATGTATATGTAGGACTTTCTACACTATAAAACTTTGGTTAATGTAGAATTTGCTCTTACTTGCAAGTGTTTGACAAGGGAATATTTACCACTTCAACCAAGAGTGGCAGAAATTTAATTCTCTCATCTTGTTCTATTTTCCATCCAATCTTCAGTTAAATAGAAACCTCAGCTATGAAATGAAGATAAACAATGGGAGGTGAGCTGAAGCCAGGCTGCCAGGCAGTGCCATCTAGGGGTAAGCCATCAGGACAGTGTCTTTTGCATTATTCAAGCTTGAGACTAGACCTATAATTGTAGGATTAAGCACATCAAAGCTTGTATCCTCTAAAGCTGCAGAAGATCCCTTACGGCCTTACGGCTTCATGCCTATGACAATATCTCCACAAAAGTCCTATAAAAATGACTGTAATATTTTATTTGGACTGCTAATAATGGTGTTGCACACTTTATGTTCTTCCTTTTTTTTTCTTTTTAATCCTGTCTCTGTAATCAAACCATCTTTTGATTAATATATCTGATAGATAAAAAAGTCTGAGGGGGTTTTGATAAAAACTTATATTATTTGCTATTCAAGTAGAAAAACAATAAAATAAGAGATCTAGTGGGACATTCAGTGATGCCAAAGATCTCAGGCAGTCACCAGAGGTTCTCTGTCTGTCTGTTTATGTACATAACTGCCTCAAAAATGGGTTCAGTATTTGGAGTATGATCCTGTTACACTGTGAGGTGAAATTACGAGCTTTTTAGTGATTTGATCACAGTGGCAAGTAGGAGCCTAGCCCCTAGATGAGATTAATGAGAAGGCTGCAGCCCTTAATGGTACTTTAACTTGAGAAAGTGTGTCATGATGCAGAAAAGATCAATACCCAAAGGAGTCTTTGATCTTGACATAATAGAGAGATTAGAGAAAGGAAGTGTTGCGATTTCCTCCTTGTAATGAAGAGTTTAGTTAAGAAGGGAACAAGTAGACCAATGACATATGGGAAGGGGTATGGCAGAGCCAGGAACAAAAGTGAAAAAAGAAAGCAGAACAAAGTAAAGTCCCAGTGATTTGAAGAACTCCAACCAGAACCAAGGGGCCATTTTTTAAGGGAGGGTAAATTAGGCAATAGAACAGCTGACTGAGTTCAGTCTTGGATTTGCAATCACATACGAATGTATTACCCTTAGAATGGAAGCCTTTCATACATGCTGTAACACCCCAAGAAGCTACTGGCCAGAGGCGAATATGAGTCAGTGACCCACAAAAGTACATGTCCACCAGTGCTTTATAGAAGGACATGCCAGTTTATCATGACTGCCATATCTGACCTTTTTCTTTAGGAATCATGAGTCCCTCCACTGTCATATCTCTGGATGCCTCTTCCCAGAATATTCAACATGGTAAAAAACAGTTTATTACTAAGCAGCCTAATAATGGATTACGTGCTTACTGCTGGAAATCTCAGTCAGTTCTTGCCGCAAACAGCAACACCCACAGCTACCATTCCATTTATTCCTTGAGACTGGTGCTACACTGCCCTGGTACCACTCCAGCCCTCACATGAATGTGAGGATTGTCTGTGATGCTTTGTCAGAAGAACAGACTGACAACTTCGCAAATATCTGCTTTGTACTGCTGTAAACAACTACAGAAGATGCAGGAGAGCTTTGGATGGAATAGCTGACATGAAAAAAAAAAAAGTGAGCAATGTCAGGGCTGGTCCATGCAAGGCATTCTCTCGTTAGGAGCCGACCTTAGTGTCCAGAGTCTGCTGCTCCTGTCATGAGTGGCACAGGCCACCACACTTCTACTGCAGCACACATCATTTTTTTCACTCCAAATCCTTGTTAACTGGGAGGAAGTCCTGCACTGGCACTACTGTGTGGAAATCTGTGGCCTGCAATACACTATCACATTATCACAACTGTCCCCGTCTGCCTTAAAATCTATTAGTAGGTCCTCTCCTATTCCCCAGCCTGAACTCCTGCACCACTTACCAGAAAAACAAAGACTACCATGAGCAAGTAGTAATTATAACTCCAGCTCGTGTGTTTTGGTGACTTTCCACAGTATAAAACTGTACTGAGTGATTGATTATAGATGTTAACTGTAATCCTGTTGTGCTTTTTGTCTCACATTAGATGCTGAGCAGCATAATATTATTGAGTATAAAATTATAGGTGTTGCTCTTTGTCTACCTAGCTTCTGACTTAGATAATGAGAGGTGTAGGGAAAAATCAATGAAAAATGCAAAGGCCTGATAAATTCAGGGGCAGACAGTTTGTGAAACCAGTCAGCCTTTGCCTCCAAAAGAAACCAGCTTTGGAATACTTTTATTTTTCTTTTTGGGGTCCAAGTAAGAAAACTTCCTCTCAAGCAATCAAAGAAGAAGCTATAATTTGCATCCTCTTGTCTGGGGCAAGGTTTGCCTGTCAGGTCCATATGGTCTAGTGACTCGTGTGAAGGACGCATGCAGGGAAATGACATGAGAGCTGTGACCCACCACAATCCCTCCTGATGGGTCTTTGAAAGCTTGTGATGAATTGCAGCTTGAATTAGCACCATACTCTCTTCCAGGTGATTGCCTGCACTGCTGAAATGCATGAGAAGAGCCTTTTCCTGTGCCATCTCTGCTAGGGGTAATATAAATCCAACAAGGAACAACATTACAAAAACACAAAAGAAAACTTCTGTTTAGGTTAAAGGAGGTGGTGGCAGCACTCCTGGCCACAATCCATCACTTGATGGAATTTCATAAAGGACTCTGATTCTGGTAGTGGGGGAAAAAGTGATAAGAAAACATTGGTACAAGGCACCTATCTTCACGGATATATGGATATGTAGTCACTGAAATAAAGTAGTGTCAAGCTTGTTACAGTTCTTCACTTGAAAGGAGAAAGTTTGTCAGGACTTTAGCAATACTGATGGTTGCAATGTACAGAGCAGGCTGTGACTGTAGTCTCTTGGTGCCTGTATCTCTGCAGAGGAATGAGGAAGAGGGCCAGTAGGTGTTTCACCTGTTTGTGTATCATTATCAACAGGTGTTGATTAATAGATGTTTGTGGATTTACACAAAGCTGAGGCTAGCATCTCTCGAGAACTTATTTCAAATAGATTCTTGTGATTTAATTTAAATAAGGAGTTCCTTTGTTAGCATAGTTATGGATTTTTAGCATTTCGACTTGTAACATGCGGAAATGATAAGGTTATTACCAGTGGGATGTGTAGGAGTAATGTGCATTTCGGGCTGGAAAATTTGTCATATAAGAGTTGAAAATGAAATAAAATCAGTCTTAATGGGCTTGAAAGCCCACTTGGTAGGAGGTTTGTTTTTAGTACAAACATAAGAGCCCTGAAACTTTGATGTAGTTGAGCAAGCCTTGAAGTCAACTCTCTCACCTTAGTGTTTGTCTCTTGCAGGTAATTAGAAAGAGAAGATCACAGCTGGATCATGAAAGTGCTAAAGGCCTTAGCACAATAAGAAAAACAGGATTAGAGGAAACATTAACAATACTGACCAAGAAAGTCCTAGCAGCCATGTAGGCATAGTGGAATCATAGAATCATAGTATATAGAGTTATGCTATACCTTTGGTCATTCTTGCTCTTAGAATCATAGAATCATAGAATACTTTGAGTTGGAAGGGACCTTAAAAATCACCTAATTCTAACCCCCTGCCATGAAAAGGGACACCTCCCACTAGATCAGTCTGCCCAAGGCCCCATCCAACCTGGCCTTGAACGCCTCCAGGGATGGGGCAGCTACAGCTTCCCTTGGTATCCTGCTCCAGTGTCTCACCACCCTCATTGTGAAGAATTTCCTCCTAATGTCTAGTCTAAATCTGCGCCCTCCATTTTATAGCCATTCTCCCTAGTCCTATCACTACATCACTACCACTGCCTTTGTAAACAGGCTCTCTCCAGCTTATTTGTACGTGCCCTTCAGGTACTTGAAAGTCACTATAAAGTATCCTCAGAACCTTCTCTTCTCCAGGCTGAACAAAACCAACTCTCTCAGCCTGTCCTCATATGGGAGGTGCTCCAGCCCTCTGATTATCTTTGTAACCCTCCTTTGCACTCATCCCAACAGTACCATATCCTTCTTATGTTGAGGATTCCAGAACTGGACACAACACTCCAAGTGGGGTCTCACAAGAGCAGAACAGAGGAGCAGAATCACCTCCCTTGGCCTGCTGGCCACGCTTCTTTTGGTGCAGCCCAGGATACAGTTGACCTTCTGGACTGCGGGTGCACATTGCCAGCTCATGTCGAGCTTCTCATCAACCAGCATCCCCAAGTCCTTCTCTGCAGGGCTTCTCTCAATCACATCATCCCCTGTCCAGTATTGAAACCACAGATCGCCCCGACTCAGCTGTAGGACCTTGCACTTGGCCTTGTTGAACCTCATGAGGTTCACACAGGCTCACTTGTCTAGCTCCTCCAGATCCCTCTGGATGACATCTCATCCTTCTGGCGTGGAAACTGTGGAAAGATGATCTTCATTTTTAAATCTTTCATCTCTAGGTATGTCTAACCTGGAGGATTCAGGAAGATCTGGTCTCTGTTTCATCTCCTCCCAGCCATGTCCTGGGACCATGTAGAAGCAAGCCTGGACATGCATTTAACTCTCCAAATACTTCTCCTCAGTCCCCATGGTCTGGAGATTCAAACAAAACCTAAGTCAGGAGAGATGTGTGCAGCCCCTCAGGTAAGGGTTATACACTAGGGGCAATATTGCCCTTCACATCTGCCTTGCTGACATGGGCAATACAATGTCCTCCTGCCCAAATGGCCACCTCTTACATTTTCACGTATTCGTCTAAGGTAGATCTTCATTTCTAGCCTGATTACTGAGCATTTATAATAATTTAAAATGCTGTTTTGGGGTACCAGAGATAGAGGACCATCTCCCTGCCTCCAGCTGCCCTATTGCAACAGCTTTGTCAGGGCTGTAGGACCTGAAGAACATAGGATCGTGTGTTCTGTTGCAGTGCCAACCTGTTCCCAAGCTGACCTGGGTATCTCTGTTCAGTACTCCACCGAGCCATTGGCACAATGAAACAGAAAGAAATGCTTGGGAATTGCACAAATACGTATAACCTGCTTCTGTGTAAAAAAAAAAAATATTCCTTGTCACCACATGGGAGAACTAGATTTTTTTTCAAGAATGACAGAAGAATCTGACATTCAGCAATCATAAAGCAACTTAAAAAAATCCAGCATATTGCAGGAGCAGTACCATGATAACTGTCTCTGATCACCACCTTCAGGACCATGTATTTGCCAGAAATGTCTCCATTGTAGCACAGTCCAGAATGAAAGAATTTCGAGAGCTCCTTCAATAAACAGAGATATAGACATGCCATCTAATACATGTATTCATTGTCACTTCTTGCTCTGACATGGCATTTATTGAATGAATTTGATCACAGTGGGGTTGCACAGAGCTTTTGCCTCTTTCAAACCTTGCACTCTAATGTGAGAGTACTGTGTATATGATGAGTAGTTTAGAAAGAAGCGCAGAAAATTGCTACACTTCTGTCTTATGAAATGAAGATCTAGAATACACTTCCTTAAATCTTAGGAAGGGCACATATAAAATATATAGAGAATATACTGAGATATTTAGCTAAAGATATATGAAGATATTTATGCATGTATGCATAAAAATATAATTTTTATAAACTTTATAGAATTGTGTATTATATATTACAGAATATATAATATATGCTACACAAAGTATATGCATTTATGCTTCTCTAAAAATTAAACCAAAGCCTGCAATGAGTTAGGCAAGATGTGACCTGTGCTTCAGATTTCCTCATACATACCTACTTTGATGTTTTGAACACTGAAAATTGAAGTCCACTGTAGTGGCTACTGTTAGGTATAGGAATATTGTTCAGACATTGTGTCTCGCTCAGGATTCATCTACCTGGTGTGTTTTGCTGATGTGTGAAATTACTACATAACATGTCGAAATCAGCAGAAGGGCCATACCTTGGACATTGCAAAATAGATGTAGAAAAAAATACTCAAAGTATTTTCAAGTTCTGTATGCGTGTCTCTGCTAATAAATTTAAATGAACTATTTTCTGATGTGGTATCAAAGTGTTCTTGTGAACCGTGAGGCAGAACAACGTCCACTTGTGCTGTCTGCATTACTTCAGTGTTTAGGAAGCAATTTAGTGGTATCTTAGTAGAGTTCTGCTTTCAACTGTGTAACAGCTTCTGTCTAGAAAGCAAGAAATATTCATGGTTTTTATTTAGGTCTCAGAAGTGTATTGTATTTATGTGCAGGACACTGGTGGTAGAAATCCCCACTGCAAATATGAGTACACTATGTTAAGTGTCATCTATCAGCCATAATAAAGAGTGAATCTGTGTCCTATATATCTTATATTCAAATAATAAATTTGTAAGCAAGAATGAATCATTTTAGTGAGCTTGTCTGATAATATACTCAATACATGTTGAAGACCTGTATCCCATAACAGTGTACTCATCTCAGCATCAAACTCATAATTTCTGCATGACCTATGATATAACTTTTAGAAATATATTCAATCTTGAATGAAGCCTTCCAGTACATTAGTGGTCGTCATATATCAATAGAAAAAACATACTTTGTTTCTAGACTTAGTTAATTCATATTTTACTTCTGATCACTGAATCTCACAGTGAACAGAAGACTTATTAACTATCAAAGTTCTATTCCCCATATAGGTAACTGCAGACAGAAAGCAAGTTGCTCATAATCATAGAATCCTTAATGCTAGAAATGACCTCTGAGATCATCCAGTCCAACTGTCAGACCAACATCAATGTGCTGACTAAACCATGTCCTGAAGTGCCATGTCTACACGTTTTTTGAACACCTCCAGGAATGGAGGCTCTATCACTTCCCTGAGCAGCCTGTTCCTATGCTTGACCACTCTTTCAGTAAGAAAATTTTACCTAGTATCCAAACTTAGCCTCTCCTAGAGCATGTTGAGGCCATTTCCTTTCATGCTGTCACTTGTTAATTGGGAGGAGAGACCAGCACTCAACTCACTACAACCTCCTTTCAGGAGGTTTATCTTCTGGATAAACATTTTAAGTCTCTCTCTCAGGCATGTGTGCCATAAGGGAAATAATTTTGTAACACTTTCATTTTTTATCATAATCTCTACAATGTGAGGATACTACAAGTGGACATCATGTCAGTATTGGCATGCATAGATGTGAAAACTTCTCCATAGTCTTCTGAGAGACAGTCCTGCAGCTAAAGTCAAGTGTTTCTTAGCTAGAGCCTTGCATGGGGAGCTCATGTTCAAGGGGTGTCTACCAGCACTATAATCAGGAAGACTAGAAGCCAGCCAGGCAGGAATGGAATGGCAACAGAGCTAATAGGGAGTTTAAATTATTTCTCATAAAGTATCTTTAAGATTACTTTATGTCTTCTGAGTCCAGGCATTCTGATATATTTAGCAGCTACCAAATGAATACTTTTGCCTCCAGACTGCTACACAGGTTGGCATGACAGATTGCTCTTTTCATTCCCACACCCTGTGGAACAATGTTAGGGGTTTTTTCCCCCCAAAGGACAAATCCTAAAGTTATTCAAATAAAGTGTTCTCTAAATGAACTATGAAGCACTCCACAATACCACTTGGACTTCTTATTGCTCAATCCTATAATTAAACTTTCACATCCAAGTTTTGGATGTGTTTCTTTAACTCCTTGTTTGTGTGAGACAGGGAAAGAGGAGAAAATAGATTTTGTGCTGAGTTTTTGGTTTTCGTAAATGTGTGAACAAGTAAATTGTAAACACTTCTCTTTCATCTTTGTTCCCTGAGCAGAGCTGTGGGAACAGTTTTCCACGTCTTCCTGTGATTTGGAAAACATGAAAATATCCATACCTCAAACTCTCTTCCTTTCCCTTTCTTAATCATATTCATCTGCCCTGCAGGATTTAGAGATGTACAATGAGTGCTGACACTGACTTTATAATGTACAAATTAACTTTTTTCTGACATCTTTTTAATCTGCAATGATAATCAACTGGAGTCTTTTGATCTAATAAGGGCTGAAAAGAGATTAGCACAGGATGGAATACCCTTTTAATTGATTAAAATGATAAGCAGAGAAAGAGTGAGATGCTTCTAAAATCCTACAGCTCAGTGGTCAGACGAGCATACACAGCATATTTTCCAAATCCTCCGGTGACTAAGCAGCTTTAACTAAGATTCCTCGCACACATTACTTCTCACTTTGGGAGTACAAGAGGGTGCAGGTCTTGAATTTGCAGATCAAGAGGTGTAATGATGTCTACAGCAGTCTCATGTTCTCCTGTTGGGAGAGCATCAGACAAAGCATATGTAACAGATTAAAAGATCAGACAGCTGCAGTAGGTTTGCATGTCAGAAAATCAGCTTTGGTTGTTCAGCTATTAGAGAAAAAAAAAGGATGATTTATTTGTATCTCTGTCTTTAAAATAGGCATTAGGGCAACCTTTTAAAACTATGTTCCAGGGAAAGTGCATTCTCAGTAGCATCAGTTAGAATTACCCCTTTAGGTTTACAATTATTCCCTTCAAAACTCTACCATAAATTTTAGAAACACAAAGGAAAAAGAATTCCAGTCTGGTTTTGAAGCACTAATATTTACTTCCTGCTGAGCAGAAACATGCAAAAACCCGGAACAAATGCAAATCTAGCATGGTGCAGACACTCTTGAGAAAAAGCCTAATGCATGTCTTTAACTTAAAGCTATAGGAGAAAAAAAATTAATTAGGGAGCGCCCTAGTGGTCATTTAGTGAAAGGAAAATGTTAAACCTGACGATGTGCGCACAGCTATGACAACCATCATCAAAGTTATTGTTCATAGAGTATTAATGTGAACCATGTTTTAGGGCAGTTATTGTCCTATGTGTCTCACTGATTGTTGCCATATAGTGTGTGTCTTCAGAAGGTGTTAGATATATGCAAGGAAATGCACATTTATATACCACAATGAAGAGGGAATAACAAAATCCTAGACAAACAGATTGACAAATTTCGTGCTATTTTGTGTTGTTGTGTGTGTGATTGCCCCAGAAATACAGAATCCATTGCAGACTGAGTCACTGCGCTTTTCCACTTGCTCAGCTATCTGCTACCCTTCTGGCTCAGTTCACACAGGATGTTGGGTTTCTCTGCCCTGTGAAATTTAGAAATGAGGTCACAGGGGAGGACTCCTTGTGGCAAATTCTACACAAATACACAACTCAAAGAGAGACCACAACTCAAAAATTACATAATGGATAATTTTTAAGCAAAGGGTACATATAGTGAAGTATATGGGAATAATGGGAGTATTTGGCAGAGTAATAGCCAAAAATCTTTGCTGTTGTGAAGAATTTTGTTTTCTTTGAAATAATAAACTCAAAGAAGAACTTAAAAGAGGGACACGAAGGAGGAAAATTAAGTGGTTCTGATGTACTTATGGGTACCACAAGAGGGACACCTAATAAGACCACAGAATTCTAGTCTTGAAAGTCAATTGCTCATGTGTGATACAATCACTAAATGGAAGATCCTCAAAGTACCAGGCAAGGATGGTGACTACCGGAAGAGGCTGGGAGCAGGTTGGGATTGCCTCTGACAGTATAGTTGGAGAAAAAGTTATTGAACTAGTCACAGACACCAAAAGGCCATGGAAAATTTATAACCATGTGGGTGGGCTATGCAAGTGACTGAGAGTTTAGAGAAAGAACCTCAGATACAGACTAAACAGGGGACTTAAGTAAAGGCTAAGGCAACTCGTCACTGGTAGATGCGAGAAACAAGTAGGGTGAATGGTGGTGTCTGTAGGGATCAAAGGTCTCTCTCAACTATGTTGGCTTTGACAAGACATGTAGGTATCTGAAGGGACATGTCAGAAACACAGGTGGAGATTTTAATTGATGTGTATTAAAAATACTAGACCTATAAATTATGTCAAGGGAGAGAGAAACTAATTTTGTACAAGATCAGAAAAATACGAAGAGGGAAAAGAGAAAAGACCAAAGCATGGAGGCCTTTGGGGATATTTCTATTTAAGGTTGCATTGAATGAACCTCAGCCAGACAGCAATTTTTTAAACATGCCTGAAGGCATGTTCCCTTAGGAACTTTATTTCAGACTGTGCATTCTTTCAAGAGCAGTATTCACATTGTTTGTGCAGCACACCTCAACCCTGTGCACAGTAGCTTTTTTATGAATCTCTGAGTCAGTTGTCATTCCATTTCATGCACCTTTGACTTGCCTTCAGTGTAATAAGTTCTCCAATCACCTGAGCTCGTATACTCATTATTCTCTGCCTCTATTGATCTTCTTACCCATCACTTCTCCATGTTATGCATAATCTGGAATATAATCAGTCTGTGTGGAACACTATGTCAGTGAATGATGTTTTGTCTACTAATACCATGAATGGACATCTTTACATCATATAAATGAATACAGGCTTGCTTTCATCAGTCTATGCTAAACACTAACCCATTCATATTGCAACATGTATTTCAGATAACACACATATGCCACAGAATGGTCTTCAGTTTCTCTCATCTGGAGTAATGTTGAAATGCAGGTTTTCCTTCCCAAACCCTTTATTCTAAGAGAAGGAGTCAGGTTGTTGATAGTGGTCTTAAGGAAATCATGCACTTCCTCCACTAATTAGATCAGTTGCCATTTATCACAGATAATTTCATTCATCCTTCAGATAGTTTAGTATTTATTATTATTTATTTAGTATTTATTTTATCCAATTGTTTTCTAATATATTTTTATGTATTCATGGGATCATATCCTATCAAACAGGTGACTAAAATCTACCTACTTCATCTCCTGTCTTTGCATAACCTCCTAATTATTTAACAGTCTCAGAACACCAGCTGTTCAGTATCCGATTATGCTGTTTGTTGTTTATGATTCCACCATACTTACACATGCAGATTTTTTCTCTTAATATTTATTCCTCTGATGACATCTAGACTTTATTTTATCGATATCTGATTTAAACAAACCTTTAATACTTCATGATTTATCAAACTGCTGTCTTTAAATATCAGCATCCAGCTTGCCATCAGCTTTGTCTTTTTTATGTTCCAGTAATCAATATGATGCTTAAAATATCTCCAAGTATTATCTGTAAAAGCCCTTCTGAATTTTCCTGACTTTTTGGCTTAATTTACCTCATTGTATCTATATATACACTTTCTTATAAATCTTCTCTCATTGTATGTGCGTCTAAACAATCATCTGTTACTTAGTTTTGTCGAAACACTTCATAGTCATGTTTCTTGACATTGGACATTGGCACAACTCTCTGACGATCTCCATTAGGTCCCATATTCTTCTTTGTGGTAACTTAGTGCCTGAGTCATCCTGATGTTGGAATATAAAATGCTGAGAAGCTCTTGGCACTTCTTATACCATGTACTGGTGAGATTAAGTAAGTACTATGAGTGTACTGTCCTAAGATGATAACATGATTATTAATTACATTTTTCAGGATTTCAGTTCTCATCCTGCTAATTGGACTAGGATGCTCATGGCTAACCTTCTTTTCAGCCTTTTACCCCTGATGGCATATCTGTTAAAAGACCACATCTGACCACTTGTGTAACTCAGTGTGCCTAGTTACTGAAGCTGCTTAATTAGGGGTCATGTCTTCACAATAAAATAGATAGGTAGAATTAATTTCTGAGAATTACATCTACTGAGGAGAACTAGGATGGGGATTTCACTTGAATAATTTGTGACTTCAACTCCTTGGCAGATGTTCATAAATATCTAGACCTGAACTAGAAATACTGTTGTATTCTTATTGCCTGCTTCCAGACACAATTATTATTCTGCATGTATAGTTCACAGAAACAAATGGTTTTGAATTGTTTGACATCTTCCCTTTTTTCTATGGATGTCTAAGCTTTAAAAAGTGATCATTTGTCCTACCTGCACCCAAACTAGAAGCTAAGAGTTTCTTTCTTCTCAATTAACCATCACACTCTTTACCGTAAGATTTAGCTGTAGTTGAAAGTTAATTAGGTTTCCTCATTTTTGCAGCGGAGTCTGGCTGTTGCCTGTCTGTGACTGCAAGACTCCAGGTATATATTAAGCTGTAAAGCTTTCCTATGTCCTCACTAGGATTGCACAAGCTATCAAACACCACGCATATCCCTATAGGCTCCATTTGAGATGCTGGGATATAAACATACAAATACACTGGCAGAAGAACACAAGAAGCAATTTAACATGACCAAAGTAAATATTAACACCCCTTAAATATGCCATTTTATTTCCTATGTTTTACTTTGCAGTAAAAACTATTGATTAATGCAGTGGGATTCCAGAAAAGCAATTTCAGATGATGCTAAATGTTTTGTGTCTTTTTACTGTTTTTTAGTCCAGTGACTATCTAGAATAACATACATATAGAAAAATCCAGGGGGAAGTGATCTTTGGACTCCATCATCTTCGCTGATTACCTCACCAATAGATAGTATGGTCACACTTCATTTCTCCTGCTTTACTAGCTGTGTAGTGTCTCAGCGCCAAAGGAAATTACAGAGGGCACATTTTCTTGAAGTAGCTGCAGTCAGAGTTGTGTGCTTTGGGTTCAAATCCCTCCAACAGAGAAAATCTGAACTGAGCTTCTTTTAGCTATGACAAGTGCTCTAGATTTTTTTTTATATAGTGGATCTGCTCCAGTAAACTTTTTAAATGAACATGTTGGCAAACTTTAGCTATGCTTACATAATTTGTACTGGATTAAACCTTAATCATCTCTATGACTAACCTTTAGCTTTCACTGGTGCTTAGAGAGAGGAAAATATAGATCTTCAGATCAAGGAGCTTTTAAAACAAGAGGGAGGCAGTTCAGGCATCAGGGCCTAAGATGAGTCTGGGATGACTTCAGAGATACCTTGAGACTTTCAAGACCCTAGTGAGTCGAGCTATCTTGTGACTGAGAAGGATTTCTTCTTCCATAGCCTGATAGAGCTTTTTAAATTCTGCCAAATTTAGGCAGTGTAAGTGTAGGTGTAGTGGGGGTCCTTGCCCAGAGGAGCTAATATAACAAACTCTTATCACCTGACTTACTTTGCGGACCTAATACAATAAAGGAACTTAGAGTGACATGCTCCTAAACTGAGGATGTTGGTGATTTTGTTCCTGGAAAGATTTAGAATTATAGAATCCCAGGTTGGAAGGGACCTCAAGGATCATCTGATTCAACCTTTCTTGCCCAAAGCAAGGTCTAGACAAAGTGGCCTGCCATCCTGATCAGCTGAATCTTAAAACCGTCCAATGTTGGGAAATCCATCACTTCCTTGAGGAGATTATTTCAGTGGCTGATGATTCTCATGGTGAAAAATTTTCCTCTTCTGTCCAAATGGAATCTCCTCAGGAGTAACTTGTACCCATTGCCCCTCTTTTCCATGTGACTCCTTGTAAAAAGGGAGTATCCATCTTCTTTGTAGCTGCCCTTTCTAGACTGGAACATGCTTATAAGGTCTCCCCCAAGTGTTTTTTTCTCAAGTCTGAGCAAACCCAGTTCTCTTAGCCTTTCCTCAGATGCCAGGGTTCCTAGATCATCTTTGAGACCCTTCTCTGGACCCCCTTGAACCTGCCCACATCTTTTTTTAATATACCAGGGACCGAAACTGAACATAATATTCCAGGCATGGTCTGACAAGTACCAGATAGAATGGCATAATGATTCTTTATCTCTATTGGTGATCTCCTTGTTGATGCATCCCAGCATCCTGTTGGCTTTCTTTCCCACAGCACACTGTTCACTCATATTGAGCTGTTTGTCCATCAGGACCCTCAGATGCCTTTCCACAGTAGATCCCAGCCTGTTCTATACTCCTGAGTTATGTTTTCCCAGGTGTAAGGTCTTACATTTGTCCTTCTTGGACTTCATAAGTGTCTTGTTAGCTAATTCTTCCAGCCTATCCTGATCTTCCTGCAGGGTGGCTCTGCCTTTCAAAGTGTCCACTTCCCCACATAGTTTGGTATCATCTACAAATACCTGATTGCTTCATCCAGATCACTTTTTGAAGATTTTATGCAGTTCTGGGCCCAATATTTATCCCTGGAGCACCCCACTTCCAGCAGGTTCCCAGTTTGAAAAAGATCCATCTACCTCTACTCTCTAGGTGTGGCCTGTCAGCCAGTTCTTCACTCACATGCATAGACCACTTGTCTAGATTGTGATGCATCTGTTTCTCTAGGAAAAGACTGTGAGAAACTGTATTAAAAGCTTTGGACAAATGTACACAGACAAATTCCATTTTTCAACCTACATCAACCTACTATGCTGTCACAGAAGACAATCAGGTTTGTCAAGCACAATTTGCCCTTGGTGAATCCATGCTGGCTGTTTCCAGTCACATGCTTCATTTGACTTGTGATAGCCCCCAAGAAAATTCATCCAATAACTTTTCCAGGGACTGGTGTCAGAGTTATTGACCTAAAAATTCCTGGAATGTCCTTTAAAAGCTTTGTGTTTAAAAGATAGGTGTGACATTAGCCTTCATCTAGGACATCCCCTGTTCTCCACAACTTCACAAAGGTTATGAAGAGCAACTTTGCAATGATGTCAGCCATCTCTCTTAACACAGTTGGGTGGATATTGTCTGGACACATTGATTTGGGGTCAAACTCCTGTAGCAGTTCCCATACTAACTTTTCCTTCACCAGTGGTAGGTTTGAGTTTCAATTAACCTGTTTGTTTTTTTTTTCTGAGGCCTGGGGCCCAGCAGTTGCTGTCAAAGGCAAATGAGAAGAAAGTGTTGAGAGTCCCTGCCTTTTCAGCATTGTTGGAGACTAATTCACAATTTACCCCTCCTGTTTATCAGCAGTCCAGTATTTTCCTTCTGGTTTTGCTTTTTGTTTATGTACCTGAAGGATCCTTTCTTGTAAATCTTGACAGCCCTGGCCAATTTCAGTTTGAGGTGAGCTTTTGAAACTGTATCTCTGCGCACCTTGCCTTTATTGCTCTCAACAGCTATTCATCCACTTTTCCTTCTCTGGCATGCTTCTTTTTGATTTTGAGAAGACTCTGAATCTTGCAGTTAAGCCAAGGGGGTCTGTTGTGCCACCTACTTCCCTTACCTTTGAAGCGGACAACCTGTTCTTGTGTTTCCAGGAGAGTTCCTGAAAAACTCTCAACACTTGCTAGCTACTTTATACTCCATGTACATTTCACACAGAACCCCTCCAAAGTGAGCTGTGAGTGAGCTGAAGTTCACTCTTCAGAAATCTAAAATCTTTGTCTTAGTGTGCTCACACTTCACAACTTCACACCTTCACACATTCACACCTTCAGTGTGCTCAGCAGGATCCCATACTGTGATCCTTGCAGCCAAGGCTATCACTACCCAATATATTACAATACAGGCGGTGGTTTTTTGTGAGGAGCAAGTCCACCAGTGCCTCTTTCCTCACTGGTGCGTTGAACTTTTGTATGAGGAAACAGTCCTCTATGCATTCCAAGAAGTTGATGTATGACATGGGAGATGCTGTATTGTTCTTCTAACAAATGTGTGGGAGATTGAAGTTACCCATAAGAACCAACCACACCAGGACTGCCCCTTTCTCCCTTATCAGGAAGGCTCTGTTCCCTCTTTATATCAGGACAAAAGTTTAGGACTCCTTTGTAGCTTCAGGGATGTGGCAGCAAGGTGGCTAAGGGGCAATCACCTTAGCAGTCTTTGGTCTACCTTCCTGCTTATGTGTCTCACATTTACCAAGACAAGGAATTGATCTTGATTTTATGCCAGGATTCTATATTTAGGGTAAAGTGTAAGTTAATGGTCATTGCTTACCCCACAACATATTCTTGAAGAAGAGTTCTGAATAGTTCTCATCTGTAAAGTGACATACATATGCTTTTTAGTTATAAATCCTGTTTCTCAATGTGGAAGTCCCTTCTGGTTTTCTCCATATTAATAATTTCAGTACCTTCTTTTAAATGCTGTTACCCACTGGTATTTTCCTTGCCATCTTACTCTCAACCAATACATCAGGACATCCCGTTGTCTGAAGATGGGTCATAGATTACTTAGGTGTTGAAAAGCACAAACAGACTGCTTTCAGAAAAACAGGATCATTGAATCTTAATTTTTAATGCAATTTTTTTTGCATTTAAAATCAAATTTAGACCTCACTTCCCACCAGTGTAAGTGTTTCATAGATATTTTTAAACTGCTTATTCATTGATACTGTCCCACATCACTGATTTTCACTTCCCCAACATCTTTTTTTCTGCCTTTACTGAACAAAAAGAAGAAAAATCTTCTTTTCCTCCACATCAGACTTACCGACATTTTTACTAAAGGACTTTTTCTCTGTGTTTTGTGTGTAGTTGAATCAGGAGGCATGTGCACATGCTGGCATCTGACATTTTTGAATGGTTTTACTGACTATATATAGTAATCCAAAATTGAAACATTTAGCCTGGCAGAGCCATACAACATGTCTCCAAATAACCCAGTCAGCCAAGGGCTCCCAGCACAGTAGGTACCCCTGTGGTTTAATAAGTAGCAGTGGGACATCAGTCCTTCATTAGGAGGGAGGGAGAGAGGGCACATTATCAAGGAGGGTAACAACAGCTTTCATGTTACTCTTATCAAACTGGAAAAATGGTGATTATTAGGTATTTACTAACAACGTGTATCTGCAGCTGCACCTCAAACTAACTTGTCCATATATACAACATAATGTTTTCTCCATTCAGGCTTTTCTTGCAACAAAGTGAAGAGGTTGGATCACTTCTGTGTATGTCAGACAAGATCCTTGTCTCTCTCATGTTGTAGCTTTTGGGATGCTTATGGAGAGCCCTTTGCAGATTTGAAATGCTGCAAGAAGACACATCAGGGCAAATGTGAAAGTCAAATAATGTCTTGATGGAGGTTTGCATCACAGTCCTGAGACATATATGCCGAGACTTTTCATAAGAATCCAAATGCCTACTTCCATTGTTGATACCCAGAAAACTGGAGACACTGGTGATCATCCAGTCCAGAAAAGTATGTGTTTTCCCTCATTTTCCAAAAGAAATTGAACAGCAATGTTTTCCACTGGGTGCCTTTTTTTCCAGTTGTTTGTCTTCAGACAAATATTTACTTCCAACAATTTACATCTTCTCTACTGCTTTGAATCTACAGCGTACCTGAATTGTTTTCACATATGGTATTGCAGAGGATTTTGATAGCCACAGATGGTACATCTGCAAACACTTGAAATCTACTTCACTGTCCAAATCTTTAATATTTGTCAGTGTCACAAAAAGAGTTAGTAAATGGCTGATGTAGCTATTTACTCATGATAAACACCAAAAGGTAGTGAATGTGGGAATTTTAAAAATATCAAAAAAATTTATGTCACGATTCTGTAGCTCAGGAGGAGAATCCCCTCAGATCAGATAAACTGAAGAAGTTTCAGTTGTCTTTTCTGTACTTCATTTCCTTTTCTTGATTTCAGTTCAACCTCTGTGACTAAATGACATCATTTCTACTCTAGCATATTACATTTTGCTGGCATTAGAAATATTCAGGGGAAGAACCTGTGTATGTATTGTCTAAAAATACTTGAGTCCATACAAAAGAAAAAGAAGCAGCAGATTGATTAGGCAGACAAAACTGATTCATTTATTGTGCACTTACATAGAAATACAAAATTACTTGTTCCATTAGAAAAATCCAGATATTTTTTATTTTCTGTATTAGATAAGTATCAGCGTCCAACAGGACTCACCCTGGCTGAATCCTCCACAGGCAGAGACCTGTTGGTGGGCTGAGGTGGAGAGGAGGGAAAGGCAGATACACAGTCAGCCCCTACTTATTAGGTTGCCAGACCAAGCAGTAGTTCAGTTGATGGCCCTGATCTACGTGGTGATACTGTCTGGCCTTTGCTTCAAAGGCAAGTCTGCATCTGCCTGGAAGTCAAGGTAAGGACAGGGAGAAACAGTAATCTCTATACTCATGCAGACATTTTGAAATACAAAATGCCATGAGCCCCATGAACTCACTGCAGTCCCAGCTCTCGGCCTTAAAAATTGCTGGGTTGACTCCATAATAAAGACTAAATGACAAGGGAAAGGGAACAAACAAACAAACAAACAAACATACATTATCCCCATTTTGCAAATGATGAGTGAAAAGTCCTGTGAACACACATGATTTTCCTGAAGCAAGACAGAAAATATCTGTGTCAAAGCTACGCTTCACTTCAGGTGAAGCGTGCCAAGCCCAGACCGGGTCCCCACACTGGTTTACGCAAAGTCTAAAGGTACTAAGGATCCAGTAAGCTCTGTAGTCGGAAACTCATAAGAACAACATGTGGGAAGTTGGAACCAGGTGCATAGTAAATGGAAAGCTCTTCAGGAGATTAGGGTTTTCTTGAAAAGTTCAGAGTTGGGAAAGCAGACCAAGGCAGAAAGAGGCTGAGCAAAAGAAAAGTGGAACAAAGTAGGCTTAGGAATCAAGAGCAAATCCTAACATGGGAAGAAAGGGAAGCGGGACGTAATGATTTCATACATCTGCCATGGTTAGAGGAACAGGTAGTGAAATGCTCTGTGTGGCACAGCAACTTTGCTGGAAAAGAAAAGAGGAAGTTATACCCTTTGCTGTTCTGCTTGGGGGAGCCTGCCCGATGGGTGCTGCAACAACTGGGACACTGTTTCTGCTTGTGGACATCTGCTTCCTTCAAGCCTGAAGGGCTGCAAGCTACAGGGGATATCCACAGGCAGAGACTGAGAGAGGCAAGCAGCTAGTTTCAGGCAGGCAGGAATGGCAGAAGAAACAGGTAGCCACTCATGCCTCTCACAGGCATGGTCTTCCTTCCTAACTGTAGATGACAAGCAGTTTTAATGTCCAACCTGGACAACTTTTCTGCAAATTGCTTAACAATGAGTGTATTTGCTGGGAGCTCACACACCCATGCTCAGACTTCTCTTCCTAGATTTTAAATGGCTGCGCAAGGATCATGACTTTGAGCATGGGTTACTGTGCAAACCAAAGAAAGCATGTTTTTACAAGCAGGGGAAATGAGAAGAGAGAATACGTTTCCCTCTCACCATATGAACTTCCAGATTTGCAAAGTGCAGCTTGAAATCATAACTGTTCTAATGAGGAAAATGTGCAGTCAACTGAACATTAACACTTTTGGACATTACTACTGTAAAAATAAATAATCAACCAACTTTATCTCTGTATAGAAAACTCTACAGTGGAAAGACTGACTAAATAACTGACATGATTGCCGAGGAAAAGATGAAAATAACAGTTTACAGTTCACAGAATCTCAATGGACAATCAATGTAGTAAATTTGGATGTGGCTGAAATTATAGATATAGTAATTAAAATTAGCCATGAATAATAGAACACAGTTCATCTAGAATAGAATAGAAAGTGCTGCTAGACAGAAGCAGAATAATGCTCTGAAAATGTACAGAAATTTTAATTTTTAAGAGTTCAAAGTGGCAAGAGATGTGTCAGAATCTGCAGTGTTACTTTTCACAAGCTCATAACAGGCAGCTGTATATTATTGTCAGAGAGGAGTTTAATTTAATCGCATCCCACCCTGATGAAAGGTACTTTCTGAAGCACATTTAAAATCAATGGTAAGATGTATCTAAATCACTGTTCAGATGGAGTCTATTCATTTCAGCTGGCCACAGTTTGACTGTTCTCTCCTCTTCAGTCCAGTACTTTCATCGTAGAAACTGTACCATGAACAGAATAGTCTTAAGCCCTGCTGATCCAGCATAGCAGCTATTCACAACCAATGCTGGAGCTGCTTTTTACGTAACAGGAGAAAATTACAAAATCAGAAAAAGTAAGGGGTTATATTTGTTCTTTCTGCTTCCCAGCAAAACGCTTCTTGGAAGTTAGTGCCGACAATGTGATGCAGATCATAAGTCATTAGTTCATTCTGTCAGAATGACTCCCTCATTTTTAAAATCTTAAAGTATAATGTGATTGTGCTGAATGAATACATGACTGCAAAGCTGGCCAAGAAGTCTGTATGTCATTAGATTTCTACTAAATATATAGGTTCAAATTCAGCAGACTCATAAACTCCTCTGCTTTCAGACATGTGGATAGTATGACTGAAGTACTTTTTTTGCCATATCTGATCTTCAGTTATTTCTCTTTAATATCAATGCTCGGTACTCAGACTTTCCAAGGGTAATTTTTTTCTTATTAGTATCACATACAAAGACTTTAAATATTTCCCTTTCTCTTGTACAAATTCCAGTGACAAATGGAATATATCTATGGCATCTCTAAGGGGGTTTTTTAGCTTATGGAAATCTCAACAGAAACTTTTGTATTAGATGTGCAGTTGTGCAAATTTGTAATATAGTAGTGCATTAAGAAAAAAAGGTCATACAAAACGCCATTGGCCATTACTACGCAGATCATCTTTTAACTTTCACCAATAGAAGCCTTTCAACTTTCCACTCTACTATCCCTATGAGCCTGGGACAAACATGAAATCCTCTCTCAGGGTACCTGAGTAAGCACGAGTGCATGAGAATGCTGTGCTAAGTCTGCTTGTCAAACCCCAAACACAAAAAAGCTCCCTCTAAGTTGAAGTGTTGATCTGCTGGAGGGTAGGGAGGCTCTCCAAAGGGATCTGAACAGGCTGGAATGCTGGGCAGAGACCATATACAGAGTGGCTGGGGTTGTTTAGCCTGGAGAAGATGAGGCTGAGAGGTGACCTTATTGTTCTCTACAACTACCTGAAAGGAGGATGTAGAGAGGAGGGTAATGGCCTCTTCTCCCAAGTGACAGGGGACAGGACAAGAGGAAATGGTTTCAAGCTCTGCCAGAAGAGGTTCAGTCTTGACATCAGAAAAAAAATTTTCATGGAAAGGGTCATTGGGCACTGGAACAGGCTTCCCAGGGAGGTGGTTGAGTCACCATCCCTGGAGGTATTGAAAAGATGGGTGGATAAGGTGCTGAAGGACATGGTTTAGTGTTTGACAGGAATGGTTTGACTCAATGTTCCTGTGGGTCTTTTCCAACTTATTGATTCTTTGATTCTGTGATTTAATAGTAAAATTGGCTTCATCATGGAAAGGAGGGTTGAACACACTGGTATACCTAACATACATATACCCTCATCACTCCCTGTCCCAAACTAAATCAGAGGGCAGCCAGGTTGCTGGGACTCTCAAAATTTCCTGTGTTCGAAGGGCAGGTTACACTCACAAAGACTTAATTGGCTGCTATAGAACCCAGGTAGGGATGTCTTCCACCAAGTCCGAGGGGACACTCAGAGCTGGAGGATATAATAGCAAATTTGAGTTTTGCTATAAAAACAAGATTATGCCTGTGATATGTCTTTTTATCTTCCTTTCACTTGTACTACATGTATACTGGCAAATCTTTGGATTATCCAGCAGTTTGCTAAAGATCTGTTATAAATCATCTTGGTTTGTTTTGTTGTTTGGGATTTTTTTATTTTTTATTGAGATGTTTCTTATGGTTCACAATTAATTATAACAGCTCTAAATTTTCAATTTAAAGCAGTTTAAATTATTGCTCAGGTTTTTCCCATAGGCAGTGGCATGCTAGTAGCAAAGTACTGGTGAATCAAATTTAATAAGCATTTTGAAACAAGCATAGCTGCAATTATGCCCAGAGATTTCCTGCCAGCTTTTTAAAGGTTTATTTTTATTGTAAATGTATCTTTTAAATACCTTTGTTTCTCCTGGGATGGAAATTACTGTTTTAGTGTTTCATGTCAATTTTTTACATATTTTGTTACCTAGTAATCTATTTCTTATTACATAAAAATCATAAGTCATATTCCAATAAAATTTGGAACTTATACAAGAGAATGTTCTGGAATTAGTGGTATTTCTGTTTGCTATAATACATCCAACAGTCATTGTTTTTGCATTACTCCTGATATTTTTAAAGTGCTATGCAAACATTAAGTGAAACATAAAACCTAAGGACTCATTATTGCTCTAGCCTTATTTTATAGATGGGGAAAAGAGGACACAGAAGTACAACAGGAAAGCAAAAACTAGAATTCCTGTTTCCATTTCACACTGTCTCCTGAAATTGCTTTGTGAATAGCAACACGTCTCATAAGAAAATTGTCTTTGAATTTACTTCTATAATAAGATTTGGACTTCTTCTTCCTTCTTGATGCAGAGAATAAAGAGAAAGTGTTTACATTTTATTCATTATGTTAATAATTGTTATACGTCCATTTCAGCTTGAAAACCAAATGAATGCTAAGCAGTGTCAGTCACCATGTGATAGCTATATCTACATCTTTCATTAGACCACATTGTACGTACTAGACTGGCTCTGAAAGTTCCAGTTAGTACATTTGAAGTCCAGCCTCCAACATGAACAACAGGCTGGATTGTTTATTTTCTTATGTAGATGCTACTGAGAAGAAAGCAATAGACACACTAGGAAATAAATTAGATATGCAATTTTTTTTTCTACCTGTTAACAAGGCTAAAGGAGAATTAAGTACTAAAAAACCCCCCTATATTAACCATTGATGGACAAAATGGAAAAATATTCACAAGCACATCTTGATCATAGGATATTAACTTATAATAAAATCTTACTTAGATAATCTGAAAGAAGCAGAAGCAAATATATTTGAATTTTATCAAATTTACTTTGATTTGGTTATCTTTGTCATAGATAAATCATGACTCACTGACACTTGATTATGAATCTCAATCATTTTGTTAAGTTAAACTTTAGCAGTATGCTGGGATGAGGCTCCAGGCTTACCTTTGGTGGTGGCACTCTTATTGATGAGCTGAGTGTGACAACTGTGATTATTGCTATCATTATTTACAATTTAAATATTTGCTTATTTACCCACATCTCAGTTTTGCATACTGTGCTAACTGTGGCTCCTCCAGGCTCAAAAGGAATATCATAGAAGTAAGAAGGCAGGAAGAAGATCAAGAAAGACATTTGCCCCTAAGAAATCCCTTCCACACCTCAGTCTGTGGTGCCAGTGATTGATGATGTTGCTATTCACATTTGAAATATTTACACGTTTACTTATAACATCCTTCAGGCATGGTGGACCCAGGCCCACGGTTGTGCTGTGAAGTTTTAATACCTCCTTATCTTTGTAGTTTATTTAACCTGGGTAAGATTTCAGCCCCTACATTCAGCAAGCAGCTACCTGGAGCATGCCAGAGGACACCGAAGCAACAAAGATGGTAAAGGTCAATTAAAAACATGAAAGAAGGTCATACCTATGTATGATTTTCCACATAGGCCTTGAAGGATGACACTGGAAGTGTTGATTATTAGGAATAATCATCTTTTCTGCCAAAATAGCCATTGAAGTAATTATAGAACAATCTGTGCTACACAGCTTGTTAACAATATGAAAAACTATTATTTTATTGCTCCTGGGTGTTCGTTCCCATTGGATTGCTCCAGAAATGCAAAATATATTTGTTGAGTCATAAGAACTCCTGCTAATTGTTCAATGGCACTTGATGTGCTGGAGAGATTCGATATTTATGTTGTTGCTCTGAATGCAACACACTTATGATTCATTTTAGTGTTGTTTGGATAGCTGTGAAGAGAAATAAAATGGCACGATATTGTTTTCCTGTGCTGCTTTCAAAATGACATAATTACTGCAAATATTGCCTGAGATACCCACTGAGACAATCAGGGGACTTAATTTTAGATGTAGTAATAAGTATCCAAAGACTGAAAGCAAAATTGTGCACTGAAAATTATTGAGGAAGTGCTGTAATACAGATCACTGCTAAGCACCAGGTCTACCTACTCACTTCCAACTAGAGGGTACATATTTTGAGATAACTGCCAATTTTTCTGTCAGATATACTTTACATTCCCATAATGTAATTCTGTAACTCTCCTTTACAAATAGCAGCAGAGGTATTTGTGTGCTAATTGATTACTGTTTCAATGCTTCACAGAAAATGCATTTATCGTGAACAGTATGCAGTTATTCCTCCAGAGACATCATTTGTAGGTTGATTGCCTCCTCAATGTTATGAAGCAGTCTTCCGATTAAAGAGAGAAGTGAGAAATTTTATGCTGCTTCTTAATTTTACACTTCTCAGTGTGATTGTGAATCTCAGCATCACACTTCATTCAGATAACTGCTAATTTCCCCAAACACGTGCTTCATGTCTAAGGTTCTCCCCAGAGCCCACTTCTTCAGAGGCAGACCTTATTCTTCCGTTTGTCCACGTGGCCCACATAATATCAGGTCCATTCTTCACAACCATCCTTCTCCCACATACAGATACTCCTGTTTCATTTGCCTCACAAAAGCAAATGCTCAGTGGCTGGACCAGCTTGTAGCTTGACTCCAAGCATTGTGAGAGGAACAGTTCAGTTCACAAAATAGTTTTGACCAAGGCAGAAGTGAAGCTCTCACCTGAAGGTGGAGGGAGGTGAGTTGCGCCTGTGCTATGTGAGTGAGTTTGGGACCCCTGCAGGACCCACCCATGGTATAGCTTAGAGTGAACTCATGTGAGCTTTGTGCTGGAATTAGCAGTACCCTTGAAAGGATAGAAGTCTCTTGGCATTGTCAGAAGGAATGGACCCATCCAGGTACTAGGGCTTGGTGATGAAATACTGTAAAGCCTATCTACATCTCGCTGTACACTTGTGTGTGCCCTGTTCATTAGAGGTCTTGTAGCAGTGCTCAGGGCTTCCTGTGGGGAAATGTCCAGGAGTCAATTTTGTGAATTTCACAGAAAGAACTGGGGGACACCAAATCATATTCTATGTTGTAGAATCTACATGGTTTTTATCCAGAGGGAAATAATCTTGAGGGGTCTTTTGAATACTTCTGATATTCGTGATTGTGTCTGCTCTGAAATACAAACTAAAGGTTTTGGATTCAGAGCATGAGATGGACCTATCCATTCTCTCTAGTATCCTGACACCAAGTATACAAAAGCAGATTCTTGGAGAAAAGAAAAAGAAAAGGTCAAAAATATAATGATGTTCATCCAGAATACTTTTCTGGCTCCAGAGATTCCTTGAGTCAGAGATAGTGTCTTTCTAATTAATAGCATTTTCTTATGTTATTTTTTTTTCAGTTATCTTTTGAACTCACATAGATGCCTTTCTCCTGAAAAAAACCTGTATTTTACCTGCACCATGTGAAGAATCAATTGTTTCATTTGCTCTGAATCTGCTATCTACTTACTTCTTCTCTGGTCCTGTAGTTCTTGCTTTGGCAGAAACCATGGGCAACTGTTCACAATGCACCTCTCTCTGTATTTCTTTAAATTGTGCTCTCTCTCCTGCCTATGCACTCCTATTTCTCTCTTTGCTAAGACAGTGTTTACTTACTTGATCTTCCAATGGAAACTGTTCTATATTTGTAAAAATAGTTCCATGCTTTTTAATATCCCTGTCACCCTGCTCTCAATCTTTCCTAGATATATTCTGTATTTTTTGAGATTGGAGGCTGAGAATTGCACAAAACAGATGAAGTTGAGGCTGAAATATGGATTTATACAGCTGGGTAATGAGATTCTCTGCTTGTTTCAAAGACTGCTCTGTCTTAAAACTGTATACAGTGCAGCCTTGCCAGCTCCTGTATGCATATTGTTTGGAGACCTGTAATTATGTAAGAGTCTCAGTTTGCATTTATGAGTTGCATAAACAAGTTTCTATCCTTTGTGCCTGGAGACAAAGATCTGTAGTGAGTAAAACCGCTAACTCTGAAATCATAATCTAAGAGGAAAACAAAGATCCATTGTTTGGGGTGGGGAGCAATAAATTTCAGTCCTTTAAACCAAATTTCACAGTTTGAGGATATGTGTAGCATTTGTGTGCATTTCATTAGTGTTGTAGTACCTTTTGCCACTTGGTGTATGGACTGCATAAGCTATGCTGAATACAGCTCATTTCTCAGTGTGCAAGATATATTGGTATCCATAGATGGGCTCCACACCTCCTTATCCTCACTTTATTCCTAGCATGTCCTTATGCTTGTGTCACTGTATTCTCCCCATGGTCCATCTCTGACTGAAGCCAAACTATTACGAGAAGTTCTTACACATGTGAACTCCAAAATTCACGCAGGAACAGGTTGGGAGAGCAATGATTGAACCAGGATGGCTCAGATGGGCTCTAGGACCTGCAGTCTTCAGGTTTTGGTGTCACAGCAGTATTTGGAAGCAAAATCAGGGATTATAATTCCTCCACATGACTCATTTTACTTTTGATAATGGGGTGTGAACAGCCAGAGTCCTTTCTGAGAGCAAAAACCTTGTCCTGCTGCTTTTGAAAATAAATTTCTGCCACCTGCCTGTTTTCTGTGGATGATGTCTGTGTGTTTTAGCTCATCAAAATTAAAGTCAGATAATGATGCTAAGTAATACCAGATAAAAGAGCTTTGTCACAAGCTGTAAACCTGTGGCAAGAAATAAAATGTATGTAGGGAAAACAAATAAGTTAGGGTAAGATGTAGCCATAGCGATGGAACTGGTATTAAAGCAGGATCCTTGTTAAAAATGCTGACCAATTTAGTCTGAAGAACTCTCGCTCTGCTCCATAAGGACCCTGCATGATAGATGTGAAATGAGAGTGCTAATGTAGCAGGTACTTACTCTACAATCCTGTTCTTCATAGAACTGTAATTAGTTGCATGTCTTTTTCTAGCAGTTCTATTACTACTTTTATTTTTATTGACCCTTGAATCTTACCTACACAGATACAATTATTTTTTGGACTGCTGATATTACTTACTGGATACTTAGAAAAAGCTAAATTAAAAGTTGAAGTGCCTTTCTATAGCTAATTGAATAAATAATCTAGTCTGTGCAAATAAAATGTCAAGACAATAGCTCCTTTGATTAACCTTATCCAAATGCTGTTTCCATTAGCTTTCCCTGGAAATGAAGTAGAAGGAACTATAAAGAGAAACGTATTGTCTGTATGTGCACATATATCTTCTTGTTTACACCTAGGAGGTTGAAAACTCTGAAAACAAACTTAAATTCAGCATTATTGTTCCTCTTGGAATAATCTCATCACATTTCCAGGAAGTTATAGACCTTTAGTATCTCCTACACCTATACTGCTTCTTGTGATGTTGCATTTTGAAAGAATCACCTTGAAAACTAATGGACAGATGTAAGAAAATAAGTTCATTGTAACCTGTAAAGGCAGAGATTCTGAATTTACAAAGCAGGAATTGTATTCATAATAAAGTAGAGGTTGATCTTCTGAAAAATTACAGGTCCCATTTCCAGTAGTTTAGTAATGAAAGTTGCCCCAAAGCACAATGACTATTTTCCATGCAAAATATTTCAGCTTCATATTATATCTCCATCTTTTGCTGACCTCACTGACCCAGTAAGAGTTTCTCCTTTAGATGTATTTTAAAAGCTTTATTACTCTTTTATAATCATTTAACAAATTGTTTTTGGAAATCTTTCCTGACTTATCACATTATGATTGCATACATATCAGAATACATTACTCTTTATAATTAATTATACTTTTTAAAGAGTATTTTTTAACACCCAGATTCTTAATTTTGTCATTTGTGTTGTTTACATCCATATGTTTGGTCTTCATGAAATTCTGATTTTAAGAATGTGTATATATACTCTATGCTCTGAATAATCATTGTGGTCTCATTAAACATTCTTCACAGTTGCTTTGACTTTTTTTTTTTCTCTTCACTATCTTTGTTAATTTTCTTTCAAGATGTGTTCTCATTTTGATTCAGAACCCTTTTTTTCACATATACCCATGTCAGATTATTTTGGTTTCATCTTTCCAAGGAAGAGGGCAGCTATGATAAAATGGTTGTGATCTTCAGTTGCTACAAGTCAAACCAGATCCTATGCACTGCTTGGGAGTATTTTTAACTAATGTCTAGCCTGGTTATTTAGCCTGGAGAAGAGGAGGCTGAGGGGAGACCTCATTGCTCTCTACAACTACCTGAAAGGAGGTTGTAGAGAGGAGGGAGCTGGCCTCTTCTCCCAAGTGACAGGGGACAGGATGAGAGGGAATGGCCTCAAGCTCTGCCAGGGAAGATTTAGGCTGAACATTAGGAGGAAGTTTTTCACAGAAAGGGTCATTGGGCATTGGAACAGGCTTCCCAGGGAGGTGGTTCATTCACCTTCCCTGGAGGTGTTTAAGGCATGGGTGGACAGGGTCCTGAGGGACATGGTTTAGTGTTTGATAGGAATGGCTGGACTCAATGATCCAGTGGGTCTCATCCAACCTGGTGATTCTATGATTCTATAATTCTATGATTCTAAACCTCCCCTGACGGAGCTTGAGGCCATTTCCTCTTGTCCTGTCCCCTGTCACTTGGGAGAAGAGGCCAGCACCCTCCTCTCTACAAACTCCCCTCAGGTATTTATAGAGAGCAATGAGGTGTCCTCTCAGCCTCCTCTTCTCCAGGCGAAACAACTCCCGCTCTCTCAGCTGTTCCTTGTAATGCCTGTTCTCCAGCCCCTTCACCAGCTTCAGACAGATAATAGAACAAAAAATCTGGTTCTGCCTCCATCTGGTAATCTAAGCCATGTCAACTCTCCCAGCTTTACTTTCCTAACTAAAGTTAATCTTCCTACCTATGTTTCAGACTTGCAAAGTTATTTTTCCACGTGCCACAAACAGAGTCTGTCATTGACAGTGTTTAGATATCCTCTACTGTAAAATGAAGTCCTCTGGACACACTGAGTTGACTGACTAGCAATTAAAAATAAAAAACCCATTTAAAAGAAATACTCTTTGTAGTAGAACTGTGGACTCCCACATTTCCAGTTAGTGAAAAATTATTTTCAAAATATGTAATAGAATTATTATTTCAAATAACACATTTCTTATACCCCACAATCTGTTGTATACTAATTAAAATGCACAGAGGAAATATGAGACATGAAGACTAATGAATCATATAACAATATTTCAAGAAATTAATCCACTTTAATAGAAGAAGGTCATGAATTAAAGATGGGTAATTAAGGCAAAGAAAGCAGGGGATCTTAAGCAGTCCTTTATTTGTGTTCAAATGACAGCCTCATTGAAGTCTTGGGAAGACACCTGGAACCAACATATGAATTTTTATGAGATTTATCCCCAGATTTAATATGTAAATGTGAGCATTATTCAGTGAGGTTCTTATTAACTAGGAAGGGCAAGACTGAGCATAAACTCTAACTGACCACATCTTCAGAGATCATGCACTCAGGTAAACCCAACACAGTCTCAGGGTGAAACAGTCTGACACTCTGCTTTATTTTGTCTTAGAGATGGAGGCAGTTGAGAAAGGGTGCAACCATCTGGTAGTGGATGACAAAACATGCAGGGTACTCTGGCCATTTGCAGTGCCTCTATCCTCATCTCTCCTGGGTTCAGCTCATCTTGTGCTGAGATGCAGTCAGTCTCCATGGGAACTAACATCTTCCTCTCTGCCAGAGCCCTGAGTGCAGGGATGTCTGGCTCAGTTGCTGCACAGGTACAACCACAAGAGATAGAAATGGAAAATTCTCCCTTCTCATATCTACAGGTTATTTTTTTCCAGCTGGGTAAATCAAGGTCTTGAAATGGGAATAGTAAATATACCAGAATCTGTTAATTTTTCAGCTTGGAAACAGGCAACCAGGACCTGCTCTTAGCTTTAGGATATGGAGGTGGGTGCTTGAGTTTGCAATGGTTTTCCTTCCCCACTTCAATGTGCAATTAAAGGTTGCATGACTGGACACATAGCTGTTTCTTTCTGAGCAAACCACTTTCACAGGTCATCTAGTTTAATCGTCTAGAAGATGATAACGACATAAACTAAAGTTCTTGCCTCAAAAGAACACTAGACATAAAAACAGAACAGAGAGGGTAGAGGACTAGAGTTCTTTCCAAACGAGAAGAAAAGAGTAAAAGTATTAATCAGGGAGAGTCAACTGGAGAAGCTGTCCTTGTTATAGTCTGCTTACTTGAATTCAATGCCTAATGTATTTTGCATACAGCTACTGTTCACATCATGTCACTAATTCATAGATCTACCTGTGAAAATACAACCCTTTACAGTCGGCATCCAGAGCTCCTGGAGGTTAGCCTCTAGTCATTGTATTAACAGCCTCAAGCATGGCTCATATCACTGGATGGCTCCCTCATAGAAGAGTTTGAACACCAGGATGTGGGTGCACTGATTTACAACCACAATGTAAAAGTACAGTCTTCCAGTACAAACTGTTGCTTTCATAGCATAATGATCTTAAGATCACACCACAAAATGTTCTTTTATCAACAAATAAATAACTCATAAACAACATACTTACAATGCATTCACCCTATTTCCTATGACAATAACTTGCAATAGCTATAATGATCATAAGCAACCTTCTTTTCAGCAGTTTGAGCTGAAACCAAAACCAAACATAATCCAACAAAGTTTTTTTTTTTTTTTTGTTCAGGTTGGGATCCTGTTTTCAGTTGCCATGACAGATATTTGCCTAATTAATCCAAACTTACTGCCAAGTCATGTTTAATTAATAAGGTAACCAACACTTCTGACTTTAACTAGCTCAGAATAAAGCACAAAGGGTCACAAAATTCAAAGTCTGTATTCTACCAGTGTGCTTTTTCTTCATAATAAGCTTTATGATATAATAGGCAAGAGATTTTTCTCTGTAAAGGCATGTTGCAATAATGTTTATACTACACACTGAAGTATTTGTGCTGCTGGAAGTTCTGCGTGGAGAGAAAGAAAACAAAAAAATGGAAGCAACAACTAAATATTATTTCTATCTCTGGTATACAACATTCATTTTTCTAGCAAAATAAACATACATTACACATAGATAGGAAATCTGAACAATATTTTTTACAGTCTGTCCTGGAAATACATTCTTAGCAATGTGATTCTTCATTAATAACATTTAATCATATTTGTTCATTAGTTACAAAGTGTGAAATATTTGAATACTGTGGTGAAGACAAATTATTTCTACACAGTTATAAAATAAAAATCACAAAGGTCTTAATTTAATGGTAACACTTTCCCTGAACTTTTAATCAGAACAACAGTTCAGGGTTACAAATGTAATTCAGTCCTGGCAGATGCTCAACAGCAAGAGCAGTATGTGGCTATCTTAAATAGCTTATTTTTTTTCTTTCTGGACAATGCTGCTAGGTATTCGGCACTGGTTCCACACTGGTCCTTGGTAGAAGTGCTTGGAAGTACTGACTATATCGAGGCATGCAAGTACGTTCCCATAAACCCTGTATCACTCCTCCTCAACAGATGGAGCAGCCCCACAACCTGTTAGATAGGTATCCTTTTGCCATCCCCAAAGAACACCAAAGCTCATTATCAGTGAATACAGATAGCTGCAAAGCATATGACCTAGGAGAAGGTGCACAGATTGCAGGAGGACTGTGTTTAGAAAAGGCTCCAGGAAGTGTCAGTTGTGCATGGCCAAATGCCAGTTGATACTGCATCTCCATTTCAAGTTTGATAGTAAAGGTACTAATCTCTTTAATTGCCAAACAAAACATACATGAAAAACTTTACATGGCAAATATGTTCTAGGAACTGAGCTGCATGCACTGCAAAAGGTAAGTTTTATCCCTTAGATAAAAAGGATTTTGTAATAAATTGAAGCCCTGACCCTGTAGAGAGTGCAATGAAACCTCCTGAAGGTCATGGTGCTTCCGGGCAGTCCTTGCAGAATGGCAGCACCAACTTGTTTTTGCTCTCTTAAAGTAACCTACTGTGACCTGTATTCAACTCATGTCTCACAGGACCACCCCAGATGCACTATTTCCTTCACTGAGTTGCTGCATCTAACTCAGTCGATAATACAGAAAGCTTCGTCCCCTTGCAAGCAAATTACTTTAATTACTTTCTACTGCTAACACTGGCAGCATGAGGTGCCTGAGAGCAGATTTATCTGAACTATGCCTAGTTAGACTTTTGTCCCCCAAGTACAACACAAACTCCAGTGGGGCAAAGGAAATGCCAGGATTGCAAACACAAAAGCATTAGCTTCAGTCTGCAGGGTCTCACTTCCTCTACTGCTTTCTACTTCAAATAGTTTAGTGGAGATAGCTGCTACTTAAAAACACTCTCCTTCATAAATTCATTTGTTGGTGATCTGTAGTATCCTGTCTCTTTCAGTGTTTGCAAAGATCTTTTCAGTGATTAAAACAAACAAACAAACAAACCCAAACAGTGCTGGTATAAACTTGCCTCAGACCTAAAATGCATAGAAGAAACCTACACTGTCAAAAAATATATGTATCAGTGAACGGTTCCCAATCAGTTGAACAGAAGAAAGCAGATAGGCCTTGCCCAGCCATGCCGACCACCTGTATTTGCTCTTAGTAGTCTATGCTACTTTATTGTTGATTTTCTACTGTGAAAACTGCTGTATTAATCCATAGTGGCTCTTCCAGCTGGAAATGATGTATATTACTGTAAATTTCTTGGGAGAAGCAGTCATTTGCAATTTAGTCATGGTGTATCATTCCAGGGTAAGCAATATGATATGACACATTGTTTATGGTATAATGATGTAATAGAAATAAACCGGGCTTGGTATAAAATTATCCCATCGTTGAAAGACTGATGCTTGTCAGTATATGATAGTCACCAGATATGAAAAAAATGGGCAGGGCAGGAACTGCACGAAACATGTTTGTACAAAACTCATATTTGAACCCTTTTACCTCTCTTTACAAATGACATGATTTCAAAGGGAATCTCACAGTCACAGGCAGAGATTATTCTTCACTGCAGGTGATTTTGCTGAAGACCTTTAAAGTTACTACAACCTTCAGCTAAACTGTGTTTTCTCTGCTTAGCCTTTCACCTGAGCTCATAAAACAATGTGAAACAGCAGAAAGAATAGGAAAGAAGGAAAGTAGACAAAACACTGATTTGACAGAAAATGACACTGATGTTTTGGAAAGTACTTTTTTTCCTGGAATGGCAGTAGAAGTTGTCCTATAGAACTGAACTGATTGTAGGGAAAGGGCAATGTGACCCTATTTTGTTGCTTCCATTTTCTGGATGAGATTTTCATGTAGCACCACTAAAACCTGATTCCCTGGCAGTGCTTTCCTTGAATATACTAACTTTTTTTAGCAAAATTCAATGTTAAGCAAGTAGCATGATATCTAATAAAGCACTCTTCAACTTCTGCTAGGTTCAATTTTGTTTCATCCTATTTTACTTCCTATTCCTTTGTAGGGCTGTTGCACATGTGTGGGATAAGATTGAACTCACATTAAATTTCAGTGTCTGTGTGCGCGCTGGGTGTCTGAGCTGCTGCTACAACAAATGAAACTCTTGCCATCAACTGATGGGAGGCCAGCAAGTGGTGCAGATGGTCACCCACCAAGTGTCCATGGAAAGAGGAGCTGCATCATCTCCTGGGCTCTGCTCCCTAAAACTGCAACGACTACAGTGAGTGATGAAGCACTGAGCATGCAGGCAAACACCCACCAAGAGACACCTACATTTTGGTATCATAATACACTCAGTCAGCTTCATGCCTGTGTGCTCAATAGTGGGTGAATCAGTGAAGCAAGTCCCAGAGGTATTGCTTTCTCTCTACTTCTGACCTCACTGTAGTCAGCTGAAAAACTGCACGTCCGGCTAACTGTCCAGGTTATCCCACAGCCATAGGGAGAGAGGTGATTTCAGACAGGGAAACAGCTTGACAAGATAACTTTTGTACTGAGAATCAACTCTCAGAGGTGCTCAGATCTTTTGATTCCCCCCAGAAGGATTCTCAGACAACTCACTTTCACTATATACCAAAATTAATGGCTAGGATATCTAACTCATCCTGCCTCAGACTCGCTGAAGCGATATATTGAGAATGACAGTAAGAGTCTTACAGAAGCATTACTTGAGTGCAAGGAGATCTTTTAAGTCTCCAAAGACAGCTGTGATGTGTCCATAGGGTATGGGAAATGTATCACTGTCCTCACAATGTATCGCTCACAGCTGTGTTGGGGACTGATGGCTACTGGCACAGCTCTGGGGTACCAGCCTCACACAGAGTGGCTGATTCTGCAAGCAGAAGCCCTGTGACATTCCCTGTGGTGTGCACCATCTTTGCTTTCAGTAGATAAATGTTGTTGAAAGCAGCCTACTCATGCTGGACATAGCAGCACCTGAATGAAAGATACTACATACATATGAAAGATCTTGACATATTAAAAGTGTGATAGGGATTATGGTTAAAATCTAATTAGTTGCTGAGCCCAGCTTACTCTGAAGTCAGCTCAATGGCCATGCATATGTCAAAAGCATGATTTGGATCTGCTCCCTGCTACTCTGACCCAAGCCATGTCCAAGTACCATAGCCAGCAAACTGGATTCATCCTCCATGGGATACTTCTACTTGCAACTCTAAATTAAAATAGTTGCTTTGCTGTATTAAAAAAAAAGATAGAATGGTATATAAGGGCTGCTGGGACAAGAGAAATGTGCAGGGTTTCATCTATCAGTTCTTTATATATGAATGTTCACGTAATATAAATTGACAATAGTCTCTTAAAGAGTACAGTGATCAGTACATGAGACATAACTTGATGCTCTGAGACCTCTGGTTGTGTTTGTTAGCTGTATTTATTGCCTGTAAGCAGTCTTTCCTGTTAAGTATATTCACTGCTTCTTACTCAAGCCAACATTCCTCAATATTCATTAAGCCTACAAATTAAATGTGAAGAATTAAAATTGGATAATCTCACTATCCTGCCATCTGTTCTTCCACTTGAAAGTACCAGAACATCATGCTGTTTGGATTTTTTTCTCAAATATAAATTGCAGACAACAAACCACTACAGCACCTCAGGCACGCAAGCTTCAAGACAGTGCCAAAATCAGACTGTTATGTCACAAAAGCTTTGTAACAGTTGTAAATTCAGCAAGAACACAAATAAATGTTTTCTGCTAACACATCCTAAGTGGCAGTGGGGTCTGCATGGCACCACCAAAACTGACCACTGCACATTGACAATGGAAATGGGAGTGTTTGTGGAGTGGGCAGCTGGATGGAGGTTCTTCTTGCAAAGTGAGTGGCAGCAAATCTGATGAGGTGGTAACATAACATTAAGGTTCTTCATCAGCCTGCATGGAAGGAAATCAGATAGTCTAATTAAAGCTCTTGCACAGTTGTTTCATTAAGTAAAGTCAACCACAGAGATTGTTTTTGAACATTCTGATAGCTACAACTTTTCTTGAATTTCCTTGTAAGAATTCTGTTAAACAGTGAAGATACGTGAATAATCATGACAGTTTCCTCTGAAAAAAAAATTGATATTATTCTTTGGTAACTTTTAGAACTAACTCCAAGCTTTTGCACCTTAGTACAAGCCATTGATGCTAATATTTGGTATCACCTCATATTCCCAGAAACTGAAGGAATGGTTCAAGGAAAGGTATACCGCCTTTCTATAGCAATTATCCAAAGAGATAATTAAAATGCAGTAAAAGTTAAAACACAGACGAAAATTTTCTTGTCTAGAGAAGGTAAACCAGGTCATCAGTACCAGATGACACTACCCCTAGAGATCCATTGCCTGATGGGAAATTCAGCTTTGAAGAGAGGGCAAATAAAAGTCTAATTTTAGTTCAGAAGTCATTTTTTTTCCCACACACAGAGTGAATCAAGGCTAAAGGGGCATGAAGGCCATCTTTGTATTCTCCTTTTTGAGCTGTTGTAGCTGCAGATCTGATTATTGCTGTAAAGGATCAACTTCGATAATAGCAGAGAAGAATCATCTTTGAAGAAGGGCGAATTTCATCCTAATGGAGAGGCTCCAGTCCTTGTTCCAGTGATACAAGAAAGTACAAGATGACTGCCAGGAAAAGTTTATGACCCCTATTAAAACAAATAGATTACGCTGACTACTTGGAATTCCCAGTGACTTTTGTTACTTTTTGTGGGTTCTGTCATGGCAGGATTCACTTTTTAATCTCCTCAAAATCCTCTTCTGAGCTCTATAAATCCTTATTATCATGGTGACCAGATAAGATTAACTGCAGTAAAGCCATGGTGGAGCAATCTCAATTACTGGGAAACACCGGGACAAGAACAGTTAAAAGGAACAACTAAGGGGACACATATATGACACTGAGTAAAAGTAAAATATTGTTTTAGAGGTATACATCATAGAGAATTCTTTCCTGGGTTCTCTAGTGATGTTTGCCTTTGCCTATCCATTCCTACAAAGGCAGTAAATTTTTGTGTGGTTACTGTTTACTGATTACATTTCATGTGCAAGTTCATTCTCTTCCTCCCTCAAAAAAAAAGCCCTATCAATAGTGTGCTCTTATGTTATTTTCTAATGGTTAAGAGACATCTTCTGCATACTGCAGATTTCCTTTAAAGCTACTATCTGTAGTAGTTTAAAGTAATTTTAAATCATGTCTGATGGGTACTTAAATGATAGTGCAAAGATTCAGAACAGACACAGCATCACGCTGGTATTTTAAAGAAGTTAAAAAGAAATCTTCACCATTACATGATTTACAAGGAGAATTAAAGGTCAAGAAACTTGTTCCTATTGCATCCCTGTAGTCTGACAGTCTATTACAGTCTGAAGTCTCAGGCAACTTACAACAAAACCAAACTAAACCATACAGCAGCTAATTGCACCTCAAGGCATTTTTTAAAAGGTTACAGCTGCAGCTGGACAGGAATTGGGAGATCTGATGAGATACTTGCCCCTCCCCATGCACCACAGGGATTGCTGATGCTGGAGTGGAACTCTACAAACTGAACTGCAGAATGTTGAGCTTTTCCTTAATTACACAACAATAATAAAAAGGAAAAAACTCCTGGGTGAAAAAGGGGCTCAAACTCATTCATTGGTACCATTCAAATTCGAGGCTAAGTATATTGCTGTATATTTTGATAGCACCTAAAACAAGACAAGAAAGATTATTTGAGGGAGTGTGAATTACTGGAAGCATACGCTGTGTTCTGAAATTTTTGTAACCTCACTTAAGGTGTTCAGCCTAGACACCATCAGGCACTCCTTATGCAAGATCTTGAAGAATGCTGTGAGGTAGATCACTTCTATGAGGTAATTTAAAATGGCATTGTCAGTATGAGAGTGCTCTTTATATATGTGAGCCTTTATGTCAGTCTGCCTGCATGGAGAATTTTAACTCCTTTGGAACGTTACATTAGAATAACTCTATGTATTTTCTCCAAGCGTCATCACCTAGTGCAGGAACAGATAGGTTGAGATGCTAGAAGCAGTCACCCCTGTTATCAGCTACCCTACCTATCCCTCTCTTAGACACGGCCACCTACACAACAGGGATATTTGAGATGAATGTGTACCTGCCCTGAGCTGTTGTCATTTTTCTCTCCATTTTTAAGTATAGTTGAAATGTTATAGTATGCTGGGCTGTAAATACAGCAGCACAGATGCTAGCACATGATCTGCTCAGATGTCCTTCCAGGCAAACTGAGGTCTGCAGAGGAGATAAAGCAGGAGTACAACGGGAAAACCCATGTAAGTTGCATTCTGGCCTAATGAAGATTTGTTCATCTGACACCCTGAAACCTTTGCTGTGTGAGGCTTTGATGATGCCATCACAAACACAAGGGATTTGGCTTATATTTATCTGCTACACCACCCCCAAGAGAGTAACATACAACCACCCTAGAGGTCTTAACTATGTCCAAAGACTCTTTGAACTCTTAACTGGGACTGAGCAGGAAATAGTTGCAGCAACCCATTCACTTCCCCACCACCACTTAAGATTTAAAATCAATAAACACAACTGCCCAATTCAATATTTCTTGCTGTTACCTTTCAGCTGTGTTCAGGTTTGATGTTACCAGGATGTCCCCAAAGGTTTTTGCTACAGTCTTTTAAGATAGCTTGCCAGACAAGATGAATAGTTGTGTGGACAACCTGCAGAATTGTGGAAAGCTAATCAATGCCTGTCTCATTCTCCAGATGCTTTAAATGATTCCACAGGTAGTGTGAAAGTCAATATCCAAACAGGAGACCATTGCCACACACTATCATGTCCTTCTGAGCAACTGTTTTGATTTGCAGATGGCTTTTTCTTGACCTGCTCTTTACAGCAAAGCAAATCATGTACTGTCAGACTCTGCCCAGATGACATGATGCATCATTTTTCTTGTAGGCCTCTGTGTCTCAATCTAGAGAAAGCAAGCATTAAAAATAACCAAATCCAGGGGAGGATGTTGACAAATGAAGAGACATCAGCCTCAATAGTTTAGGTAAGATATCTGGATTTTAGTGGCAGGCAATTAGAAGGAAATGATTGACGATGAAATTCATCTTACTTAACTTCAGTCCTCCAAAAGTCATTTGGTCTAAACTAGTTGTTCAGGATGCAGCCTCAGTTAATGGAGAGATATACCTCTTCATCAGGACATGTCTCAGTCAGGACAGATTAATTACCTGTTGAGCATACCCATTCTTCCATATGGGCAACAGAAGGGGTCTTTGACCAGCTGCTAACTTGTAGTAAGTTAAAGGATCCTCTCAGGACCCCCAGGAAATCAAGGAAGAACATATACACCTGGATTTAGTGTAATAGTCTCTAAAGATGTAGGAGCATAAGATTCACTTCCAAGGGAGAAAATCAAGTCATGGCCTTGTAAATCAAGGGACTAAGACTCCTACGTGCCTGTTGCCTCTGAAAGCTGGATCCACGGTCCTAAATTCCTTGTTCCTCTGGGAAATTGCAGCTACTTCTGAAAGACTTTGAAATGAATGGCCCTTGCACTACACTGCAGTAGCTTCAAACAATATGTTGAATAATTCAATAATTTGAAAAGTTAACTGAAGTATGAGTTTTTGTTTTAACTCGAATTTCAACCACAAATTAATTTCTTGACCAAAACAGTTTCATAATTTTCAGATAAATCTCTCAATAGTGAATATCAAGTTATTCTCTATTATTTAAAATTTTGATGGAAGAAAATGCCTTTAAAAATGCCAATGCTGCACATTGTGAAGCGATACGTCCCTCCTGTAACCTGTGGAAGAAAGAAATGCTCTTAGCTCCTTCATTCCTTGACAACAGGAGCAGTATACACTGAAGTATTACTCTCTGAACGATGCAAATCTGTATACCGGTCTGCAAAGTCTGACCCAGACTGAGGTTTGTGTTACCCATTTCAGGAGCCTTCTCTCCCTAAAGGCATGGGAATGAAGTTTTTGACAGATGCTATACAGAAGTTTACATCCTTTAAGAACAAGGCTAAGGTATGCTATAATTAGGTAAGTCCTAGCAAGAAAGAGTGAAGAGAGCTTGATCAGTAGGAGTTGTTGCCAGGTTTATGGATCTCAAGATTTGCCAGGGTGTTTGTGGTTTGTGTTTTAATTTAGCAGCACTGAACAGCAAGTGCTTTCAGCAGCTGCTTACTGAGAAAGCACATCCAGGCTGTTGCACTAGGGCTGAATGTCACACATCTTTCTGTACTTACAGAATCAAAATCCTGAAAACAATTCCAGAAAATGCAATCTGTCAGGACTCTCAAGTCCTGCAGTCAGAGACTAAAAAGAATGTGAGGAAATGTAGAAGAATGCTAGAAGTGTGTGATGACGTCGATGTACATAATCAAGGATCTGTGGGAACACTATATCTTCATATTATCAACCCGTGCTAGTCAACAATTCATGCAGCTACTACATCTTGGGAGATGAAATAGATCATATGGGATCAAAGAGTTTGTAAGTAAAAGTATGACGAATGTGCACAGACTCTCCAAGGCTACAGATACAGGCAAACTTAGTAAATAAACACTCATATAGATGTAAAGAGAAATAATTCTCCAAACAGGGAAGATAGTACCTAGTATGTGGCAAATACAAACCAGGAAATTAAAAATAAAGGAAGACCTTTGGAGAAAAACTTTCTAGTAGTTAATGTTCAATATATTGAGTCATTTGCAATAAGTATGGTTAGGCAAATCATTATGTCAAAGTTTTCAGACAAGAAAAGCCAAGTGGAAATGTACCATACCAAGGAAGCAAGCAGTGACTCACAGGAAGAGCTTCAAAATAACATAATGCTAATTAAAAATAAATGATTGGTAAGACCAGGTTGACACTAGGTACAAAGACAAACTAACAGCATCCACACAAAAGCAAACTGAATGTCAAATTGCAATGTAGGTTACAGTATCTTAGGGAACATAGAAGCCTTCAACAAAGCAGTCTCAAATTAAATAATGTGATAGCATGATTATTACAGTGGTGAGGCAAGCTCAGCCAAAGAACAACAAGGAAAATATGCAGACTGGAGGATTAGACAGTGCAAGTAACTGTGAAATACTGACTTTCACATAAAATAAATATATTTGTGCACTCATTGATACTAAATCTGGTTGAACTGTTCACACCATAGACAAAGAGACTCATCCATCCAGGCTGGAAGGCTGTGAGGCACCATGTGGCACCATGAGACTGCTGTTGATGCATGAACTTATCTGGGAATCCAGGCCAGGCCAGATACAGCTTAGGAAAGAAAACTGTTCATGAAGTTACTGTTTACCTATAGATAAGAACACTGGCTTTAGAGTAAGACAGTGAATTTAGGAAGAAGAAATTATAGATGTGATAGCTTGCATCTCTCTCCACCCCCACCATACTTGAACATAATCAACATATGAAAGATATTTAGAAAGTTTTAAAGCATTTTTCTATTCTTTGTATACTTTTAATTTATACTGATATTATATATCAGAAAACACTTGACTCTTCCTCTTCTTCCAAATCCATGATCACAGAATCACAGAATCACAGAATCACCGGGTTGGAAGAGACCCACTGGATCATCGAGTCCAACCACTCCCACAAAACACTAAACCATGTCCCTCAGGACCCCGTCCACCCGTAACTTAAACACCTCCAGGGAAGGCGAATCAACCACCTCCCTGGGCAGCATATTCCAACGCCTAATGACCCTTTCCGTAAAAAACTTCTTCCTAAT
>WAAB01008376.1:218609-283370 GCA_013389865.1 Piaya cayana
ACACAGAGGGAACAGCTTTCTTTGCGATTAAAGACTGAGGCAAAGAAGGCATTTAGTACCTCAGCCTTCTCCTCATCCCCTGTTACTGTTGTTCCCTCTGTGTCCAAAAGGAACTGTATGGTCTCCCTAGTTCTCCTTTTGTTATTAATATATTTGTAGAAGGATTTTTTATTATCCTTCACAGTCTTAGTTTGAGAGAATAAAACAGTAACAACAACAGGCAGAAAATCTGTGTGTTTTGTGCGTCTAAGTGAAAGCTCATCTTTTAAAAGTCCACAGAAATATTTTTTTCCCCATTTGTTGTTCTTTGCAACAGCACTGAACACTGCAGCTGAAATTACCTCAAAGGCAACTGAGGTGACCACTGCAGTAGATCAGCTGATCTGGCCACAGCAGTGGATCAGTGCCAGTGGCACAAATTTTGGCTTGGTTGGCTGTTTTATTAAGCAAATAAAATAAAAAATATACCTTACTTTTTTCCAGTCTTAATCTTAGAGTGATGTTCAGCAATTGAGCTGTTCCCAGGATCATTCAATCCACGAAAGTCACAGCTTACTGTGGCCTGGGTATGACATCCCTGAACACTTAGATGTCATTTCCATGCATCCTCTGTTACTTCAACATTCACAGACCACTGTGGAAGCTAAGCAAAACATTATTTTGAATGCATGAAAATCTTGATATAAGGGACTCTTACACTGAATGTTGCCACAAAGGCAGTTCAAGAGCATGCCTACCTACTAATAGCTTCCTGCAGCTCTCTGAGCCACAGGCAGAGGTAGGTGATCTTTTAGTGTCTTCATTGTCTTCTTCCATCTCAGGTTCACAACGAGAACCTTCTTTTTTTTCCCAGAGCTGGGGCATCTAAGACAAAAACCTGCTCCATATTATGGCTTTGCAGATTTAAAGAATTAATGCTTCTTCCCTCAGGGTATGTGACCTTGCAATGTAACATTTCTAGGTGGAAGAAATGGTAGTTACTGAAAATTATGAGATGTTGAGTAGATTTCCAGTTTCTTTATTCTAAATTGTCCCATGGATAAAACTCTGGTGCTAAGGGAAAAGATTCACTTAAAAGAAGCATAACATAATCCTTTGGGTAAGGTAACATGATATCTAATTGACTTAAAAGGTCACATTTATGATCATAAAGAAAAAAATCACATAAAGAAAAAAATCACATAAATACCTTTGTTCAGCTATTTAAACAAAAATGTCCCTATAATGTTACTCACTTAGAGAAGTTAAATACAGTGATTGGAATTAAAGTTTCAAATCACATTGCAATCAAAAGGCATAACAATTCCAGCTAAGTTGAAGTGAACTTTCCTTCAGTCATAGTTAGATAAATAATTTTCATGTTTATCACCTACCTAGGGATACTGCGGTCCTGGAAGCAATAGTACAGAATAGTGTCCTACCAAATGTACAAACAATGTGTTTATTACAAACAGCGAAGTATTATTTCACCACAAACATGAGATCAGAATGTCCAAATTTCCCATTGTCCCCTAACTCCTAGAAATGGCTATTACAGCCACTGGAAAGTAGTCTGTTTTGTGGAGAGAGGCTATTAGGATACTTTACATATGCTGTATGTTTATCTTCTGATGCTTAAAATGGAGATGGACTGACCAGTTCTAGTTTGAGTCACACTCTTTTTTTCTCTCGTTTTTTCATGGAGCAATTTATTCACTGTTACCATGGAAATGATTTCATCTTTGCAATAGCAGGATTCTGATTCTACTTTCTGGTTTTTGTCAATATAGTGTCCATCCCCTAACATCCCTCCTTTATTAATGTCACTGTTAAATGAGACTGTTTACTTAAGTCAAGAAAAATAATCAAGTGTTTAATTTTTTTACTTTTCCTGGTCATTACGTTTGAATATTAAAGATTTCATGCCGTTTATTCTCCTGTATGAATGTGAGATGGAAGCATAATGCTACTCTCTTCTCTGTCCTGTGCATGCAGAATACCACTGTGTGACCTGCCTCCTATTCTGAAAGGCAACAAATGGGCATAGGAGGGCATAACTCACCAAAAGAAATGGGCTTTAGAGCCATGGCAATCAACATGGCAATGAGAGGAGCAAGTTGCAACCAATGACATTTATAGCAGCAGTATATAAGACCATTCTCCGCTGTAAATGGCCCATGTTATGTGCCATAACCTCATTTTGCAGTCAAAATTATGACTAGACTGGACTTAGCTGCCCTGTTTTTTTTGGTCTACACTGTTGTCAGTACTCTAAGGCCTAACATGAATTAAACTTTGATTAAACATGCAAATCTAAAGAAGTTTATGACATTTCCTTGGAATCATTAGATCAAGGATGTTGTTGTGAAATAAAAGCCTCAAAGAACTTGCTAACACTTGGAATTAAAGTGTTAATGATGTATTCAACAGTATCTGAGTGAACCTCCATTTTCTGTCATTTCTGTTTTCTTATAAGATCAGAAACAACAGTAATAGATTTCGAAGTGTGACAGATCATACAAAAATTAACTTTATTATTTATTTATTTCTCATTTATGTGAAAGTAAGCCTAAGAAGATATTTTTAACTGAACAATATAGTCTTCAGGACTGCTGGTAGCCTTGTCTAACCCTTCAGAAGACATCAGTTTACTTACAGAGGAAGTATTCGAATAATTATTATAATTTCAAGGGGTCTGCTATATTCCTGGGAAAGGTAACTTAACTTTCCAGAGGTAAAGAAGTAATGGAAAGGCAGCAATCAAGTGCAGAAACAAACAAGTCAATTTCTTACATTTTTTTAAGTGTATCGGGGTTTTGAGGTTTGAAGTTACCATGAAGGTAGAAAGGAGAGGGAAGGGAAATTTTTGAGATTAGCACACTGCTTTCTACCTGGCCAGGCTTAAGATGTAAAGTCTCAGTGTAAATTCTTGGTACCTTTCTTCCTCAAAGGAGAAGGAAGGCATTGGAAGTGTGAGAGCAGAGGTCTGAGGAGGGTTATTTTCATGGACTTCTAGTGAATCCACTTTCCTTATGTTTCTGAGGATTGGTTGGGTCCCACCAGCTTCTGAGCTTACTGGCCCTAGAGTATGTGGGGCTTCTTCCCTGCTCTGCCATTCTTCCTCTGCCACTCTTGTACCCCTCAGGGACTGAATCATTGTTGGTAGTTGTGGGACATTTCACAGAGCTGATTTGTTCCCATAGACTCAACCACTGTTTTTCTGTGGATCACCTTTGTCCTGTGCTGGTGAGGAAAGCAGGCTCAAGGAAGGATCTGGCATGCACCAGGACAAAGCCAGGGGGAGAGCAGGAGCATGCAGCCAGGAGGAGAGGAGGGAACAGGAGCTTTCTCCTCCAGCAGTGAGGTGTAACTCACATTTGAGGCCATTAACTTAAGTGCCACAAGCCAAACACCTCTGCTTTCCCAGGCTGCCTTCCCTGCCACAACACTTTCCTGCCCACACACAGGAAATGAAGGGAAGTGCTGGCAGATGACAGGTGCTAGCAAATGACATACTTCTAACCTATTGAATTCATGTTCTGCAATTGCACTGTACCCTTATGTTTTCCAGGGTCTTATTTTAATGTACTTCCCACATATTTGATCTCCTCTTCTTTAAAAGATTGTCAAGATGATATGTCAGCAATTTACTGTGGAAGTTAGAAGAGAACCAAAGAAAAAGAGACTTTTGACAGAGAATACTGTCAATACCTGCACATATTTAAGCAATGCGTGGCTACAAAATTGTTCACCACAGTGCGAGACCTCTAGCTCAGATGATGCAGCCATAGGTTGAGAACTATCAAGTACAAGACTCAGTTTTCAAGGAGATGAGCTGACAAATAATTCACTACTAATGAACATGTTTCTCCAAAAGGAAGAGGATAAAACATGTGCTGGTTCAGCTTTATTTCCAACTGCAAGCAATTGTAGTCTTGTCAGATACTTAAGAGTCACAGAGTAGAACCACAGAAAAATTCAGGTCTAAAGAGACCTCCGGAAATCATCTTGTCCCACCTGCTTCTCAAAGCAGGGCCAACTTCAAAGATATATTAGATTGGTTAGGACCTTGTGCTGTCAAACTCTGAATCTGTTTTCCTGTGTAAAAACTTCCTTTTTTAAGAGATTGTTTCAGGTATTCCCACATATCCTTCTGTTAGGTCTCTTTTTGATACAGGATTCACATCATTAATAACACAAAGTAACATTACATTTGTATCACTCTTCAAAACTCCTTGTTCTGAAGAACATAAGTAAAAACATGAATGTTTTATTAGATTCAAAGACACAAACAGCTATTCACTGTTACAATACTGTGGCCTGGTCCATTTAAAGTCCCAGCAAATCCTTACTTTCCTGAGCATCTGCTATTAGCCAGCAACTGAGACAAAAGGTGAGACAAGAAAAATCTCTAGTCTTACCCTGTATAGCAGTTTGATTTTTCAGTACCACTCTAGAAGACAAGTATCTCACATTTGTGATCTTCAGTTTGTTCAGCTGATTTTGACTCTGACAGACCTCTAGAAGGTAGCACTGAAGTCTGATTGAGTTGTTCTTAGCTGCTATAGGTTCAAAAACAGTCATACTCCTGACAGCCGCTGGCATTACAATCACCTTGTTGCCTTTGAGTACCAACATGATCAGGAGCTGACTGGTTGCAGGTCTGCTGCCTGGTTGCCTTTAGGTCTGCTTCCCTATCAGCTCTGAGAATGAGTGCAAGCTACATACCATGAGTTATGAGAATGCAATATAGACAAGAAAGAAATCTGGGACTCTCTTTCATGGACGCAGTCTGCAAAAACAAAATATCCACATTTGTGACCCAGACTAGTAAGTAGATAGTTCAGTCTCCTGCTAGGGCCCTGTCTTGTGGGTAGTTCTGTCTCTTCTGGTGCACCGAGCACCTCAGTCTCACAGCTTTTTCATACTTCCCTGATGCTTTTTTGGGAGGAAATAGACCAAGCATTCCTGGGTTGTATCCTTACCTCTCCACTGTTGTTTTTGCCAGATTTGCCAGGGGAAAGACATTGTCTAATCCTGCTTTCAGCTGAAACAGGATTTTGCTGTGCTTCATAAAGCAGATGAAGAAGCAGACAGAACACTCGCAGGCCAGCTGACAGAGAGCAGAAGCAGCATACATACACACACAAACACAAATAATCAGAGTCGTGTAAGACAGTGATTATTTCCTCACAATTTGTTATGCTTCAGCTATGAATTCTTTGCAAAATACCAGCCCCAGCCATTGTACCTGTGGAGAATAACAAATTCACTTATCTCCCTGATGTTCACCATCAGATTTTAAGGGTCTGTTGGGGAGTTGGTGAAGACTGATTTAAAGTTCAATCTGTTTTCTGCTTGTTTGCTAGTATGGCACGTCCAACAGCAAAAGATGAGATATCTCTTTAAAGCTTAATAAATCTCAAGAATTTTGATGAAAATGTTCTGCCCTGTCTCTGATTGTGCTTCAGACAGAGGTCTCCTGGACTTCTCCTCCAACATGAGGCAGTACTGTGTAAAACCAGTCTGATCAGCTGCAGTGCCATTGCTCCATTTTAAATCATGTCTCAAAGCAGACTCAGCACTCTTTTAAGATTTTGGGCCATCTTCTTCAACCTTCTACTGTGTCATGTTCAAAATTCAACTGCTGTATGAAATGCATCTACCTTACATTAAAAATCTTCTCTTTGCCTATTTTTCTGAACACCGAGCATAAAAGTTTCTTGTTAGAGCAGCCTCTTACAGGGACAGATAAATTACATCATTGATTGAAGACTTAAAATTAGCAAGGCAGTGCTGGTGAGTGTGAATGAATGTGTCCTTCTAATATTTTGGGGCTCTCTGTACATGGGATGTCATAATATTACATTAAATTTTCAGATGTCTTGTTGCCTTCTGTGGCAAAAAATAGATAGTGAGAGAAGAGGGAAAACCATCAAAGATAAATGTCTGGACAAAAAGACAATCTGTTCCAAGATGCTGCACATTTCAACTATGTCATTCCCATTTTATTCAGGCTTAGGGATAAGCGACTGGTGGAACACACTGTGGTGGTCTTTTGAGTGCTGACTTGTCTGCCTCTGCTGGTGGAAACAATTGGGAGATGACAAATGGAACCGATAAGTCTAACAATAATAAAGATGACCCTGATGCTACCTGTTGTATTTTCAGTTGCTTGAATCTTTGCAGACTCTTAATAGTTAATGTTGAAGTTTTCCACTGTTTCACTGCTTCTGGATTACTGTCATCTTCCAAGTTTCACCTGATGTGGTCTGGCTATTTCTGATGGAGAAGCTTCCTGTTCAGCTTCTAATGATCCACAAAACCCAAAACTGAGAGGAGTGACTGATGTACCAGCTGGTTGTGTTCCCATTCAGGGGAACCTGGGCAGGTTTTAAAAATGTGCTAACAGGATTCTTGTGAAGATCAATAAGAGGAAATGTCAAGTTCTGCCCTGGGGAAGAATAAACCCAGGTGCCAGAACAGGCTGAGGGCTGACTGGCTTGAAAGCAGTTCTTCAAAGAAGGACCTGGGTGTCCTGGTGGTCAACAAGCTGACTAGAAGCCAGCAATATGCCTCTGCAGGAAGATGACTGACAGCATCCTGGGCTGCATTAGAAGGGACATTGCCAGCAGGTGGAGGGAGGTTAGACACATCTGTGGTGCCAGGTCTAGTCCCGGACTCCCCAGTATGAGAGACATGGACTTACTGAAGCAAGTCCAAAGAAAGGCCACTGTGATTGAGGGAGTATTTCCCATACAGGGAGAGGCTCAAATGCTGGGATTATTGATCTGGGAAAAGAAAAGGCTTGGAATAGCTCTCATCCTTGTGTAAACATATCTGATGGGAGGGAATGCAGAAGATGGAGTCAAAACTTTCTCACTACTGGCTGCTGACAGGACAAGAAAACAATGAGCACAAACCTGAAACATGAAACTCCATCTGAACACAAACCCACATATCTACTGTAAGAGATGTTGTGGAGTCCAATGACTTAATGAAGATATTCAAAACCCATATGGATGTAGTCCTGGAAAAACTGCTCTAGTTGATCCTGCTTGAACAGAGGATTTTCACTAGTCGATCTTGAAAGGCTCCTTCTAAGCCCACCAGGTCTGTGATGCTGTGAGTGAAGAAATTTTGCTAGACTTTAACACATAATTTCTAGCTTTGGAGCAGAAATTTTAAATGCAACTATTATAGAAGCAACTTTCTGCTGTCAGTTGTCTTCCTGTTTTCACCAGCAACTTTCTAAATTTACAACATTTTGAAGTTGCCTGGGACCAATAGAGGCTGGCTGGAATTTCATTAATAGGTAAAACCCACAGGCACCTCCTGCAAGGAATGCACACCATCTCTGGGCTGCAAACACTGAATAAAATTTATCCTACATTTGTCTCTGGGGCACTGTGGTACAAAGCTCAGACACAGGGAACGGGCCTTTATTTGGTCTTGCAACACTCTAATTGCTGGTGTCCTGGGTGTGAAGAAGAGAAAGAAGCCTAACTTGACTACAGCAAAGTGATATATCCCTCACAGTGAAAAGATTACAAGAGCCAGAGAATGAAATGGAAAAAATATCCAGTGCAGATTGGAGAGAGTGACAAGGCTGTAGCCCAGGGAGCTTGGGGGACATGGAACAGACTGCAATCAATGGCAGATTTAGAAGGACACCAAGGGACAATGATACAGGAAACTTGAACTACAGCATTTTTGTGAGCTTAATGTGATTTAGCAAGTAATTACATTAACACGCTGTTTTGAGGATAATGCTCATCTTCCTTCACATCCCACTCCTCCACAGATGTATACATGTGACTTCTCTCCACCATGCTCATCAGATGAACCTCTTAAGATGCTTTGAAAAACCCAGTCAACATATAAAGTTCTATATAATCATTGAGAAATTCTTTAGTGTGTCTCATTCATTTCCTTTTCCTTACTTTGTGGAAGTGCTAAGTCTTTATAAAATATTCAGGCCTGATTACAGGGTGCAAGACATTTTTCTGTCTAAAGAAGTACTTTTGAAAGAAGGCTAGGTTTAGGGTTTCTGCTTTTATGCACAGCAAACATGTAATTTTGTTATTGGTAGCAAGAACCAGCTCAGAAAATGATTGGGCTTTTAAATTACTGGGTTTAGTAAAAAAAAGAGCGTGAACAGGAAGGTGTGGGTTGTTTCTGGGGTTGTAAAGACCATACCAGAAGGAATTCAGGGAAGGGGGATTGAATAAGACTTCTACATCAATTTCCATGTGGACTCTACTAAGTCAGAGGAATTCCTCCTAATTTATGAAATTTGCACACTTTTAATTGAGTGTGAAATTCAGCCCTTGCTGGTTTTCAGGGCTACAGTTGGGTTTATCAAACTAACTTTTGAAATTTTGTAAGGTTAATTATCTGTTGTAGTCACTTTCACACCTTTACACTTGAACCTCATTCTTTTCCAAATGTCTGACTCTTTAGAAATCCTGGCATGAATGGTCTTCTCACTGTGAACATCGTATTTGATATTTTAGTTCTGGCAAGGAATGACAAGTTATAAGGAAGTCATCCCCTTAAAGAGGAATTTCAGAGAATTTACAGTATTTTTTTCCTTAAAAGTACAGCTTTTTCACCAGTTTTTAGCACTATGCCTCTCACAAAAGCTAGTGTGTCTATTGACCACAGTTTTCAACTGAGATTACTTAACATGATCAAATAATGGCCCACAAAGTATGTAAAGGCATTTCTTGTACTTTGGTGGAGCATCCAGCTTTGCACTGTCCAGAGCAGACCCACCAGTCTCACCAGTACTCATTCATGCCTCATAAAAATGAAGAGAGTATGTAATGACTGAAAAGACTGAGATGCTTAAGTAGAGGACATACTCAACCATGTAAACTTGGACTGTGTTGCATTAACTTTCAGAAATACTGTGAAAACAAGACAAACATTCCATTTTGTTGTTTGTTATTTTTACTGTGGTACTGCCTGCTTCCTCGAGCGTCCTTGTACCCTGCAAATACCTGGTAAAATGATATTCCTTGCCTCAAGGGCCTTCTAAGTTTAGTTAAAAAACAAAGCAAGCAACTGGTTATAACAGACAGACAACTCAGAAAAAGCTACTGTGGAAATAATATGTTTGTAATTTTTTATAGGCACCATAGTAAATCTAAGATTGTGCATTCACCTGGAGATAAAATGGCCATTTAGGGAAGCTGGTAATGAGAGTTGTCAAGTGAGACAGACACTTTTAAAAGTCCGTGTAATATTGGAATAGGAATGTACATTGAGTTAGCTGATATTTCCCAAACAAGCATCTGAAAAATACATGAAACAAAATGGCACTTATGACTGCATAGTGCCTTATGCTGTTCTCATCTCTGCACCCTTTTACATACATTTTTTAAAGCCTCAGTGGTGCTACTTTCCTGCCTTTATTCTTACATTGTCCTTGTGGTTTTGCACCTGGAAATCCTGATATTGTTGCTAGGGAAAACTCTCATGAGAAGCAACTACCACTTTGCATTTCTTTTTCTTTCTCCTTACCTCTTTGTTTTCTAATCCTTAGCTCATATTGGAGAAAACTAAACAAATTGAATGAAAAAAATGTAGAGCCACAATTTAAATACCGAATCAATATTATCTCATCTCTCTTTCTCTCCCTCACATCCCCCTTTATGACTTTATTTTTCTCAGAAGTAACTTGCACTGTTAGAGCGGACATATGTCATCAGCTATGGAGCCTACTAAGAAGTGCCTCTGCAGTGAGATCCTGTCTCACTATCCAATATGCAATATCACCTTTTCCTCAGTTTTACTGTCTGCCTTTAGAAATTGTGGGCTTGATATGAGTTCTTAGCACCTTCTGTGCTTTGACATGATGGCTGATTATCTGATTGAAGTGTCTATAATGTACATTCTGTTATCATACCCTCCATATTTTAATCAACCAAATCAAATTCCATCTTTTCTATCTGATTTGCAGTGACCCATCAAAATTCCCCCACCTTCAATATCTTTTTGAAAATAGTCTTACTCTCATTTTTGGAATATGCTGCCAATATCTGCACAACATCTAAGTATGACAGTTGCAATTTATTTATCAGTGCATTACGTTTTAACCACAGCATGCCTTCTCATCACCCAAAGAACAATTGCAGACTAGAGACTTATATCTATATCATTTCTATGAACAATATGTATAACTGAATTTAGTCTATCACTCAATATTATTCTGTCACATGAATGTCAAAGCAAAGGAACTCTAAAGGAAACAGAAAGAAGAAAAATGATTGTCATAAGGCAGACAGTTCCAAGAGAGAAAGAGAACAACAGGTTGAACATTCATTTGAAAGCTTTTTTTACTAGGTGCTAGGGAAAGTAATATGGTTTGTCAAAACCTAATAAAAAAATATTAAAAAGCTAATGGACTTTTCCTGAAGGGCAGATAAGAGAATTAGCCTATAGGGCTATTTTGGGAGAACAAACTGACTGAGATGTAGGCTATAAAGGGTGATCTAGGTGGCTGAATCAATCCCCCCTTGAATTTAAGAAGTTTTTGCCATAAAACTAAGGCATATAGGCCTGACTCTACTCTATTTCACAGTGCTATGTACCTCTGAGTGAGCAAAGGAGAACCGTTTGAAGAAACTCTTGAATCATTTGGCATGACTGAAAACCAAGATAACCCATGCATCATTCATAAGTAGACATATAACAAGATATTGCCTTCAGATAGCTGAAGGAAATGAAGCCCATTGCTGGGAAGATACCCCTGATACATGAGATGTAGTTCACACTGCACCTGGGACAATACCTTACTTAGAAAAATTCTGAGAAACTAGTTTGGCATGTTTTTATTGCAGTGACTCAGGATATGTCATGGAATTATTATTCCTGTTGAGCCAACCTTATTGCCGCTTTCTCTCACAACTTGTACTCTGTTTATCTTCATCAAAACAGTGCGAGGTAGGGCTACAGGTTTCTTTGTCCCATATTGTAGGCCAAATTAGGAATCAAGGCTCACAGTGAAATGAGCAGAGAGAGTTGTATGCTACTAGGACATATTGATAGGTGAGAAACTGATGGAAAATGCTTATTTGCCACCTAATGAGATTTCCATAGTCTCCAGAGCTTGCTCTAGTCTAAGAAGGAAAAACACACCTTCCTTTAAGGAAAAAAAACCCAAAAAACATAGAACATTACAATAAGTGAAGTTTCAACACACCTCCAGAGGTCATCTCAAGCAACAATTTTTCAAGGCTTCCAGGACTGAAAATTTGCTCTTAGTCCCTAAAAGATTCCATAAGTGTATCACACTGTCTGCTTCAGTTTCTGAGTTTTCTTTAAGACACTTGGAATCAGTCTCTTGAGGTTCTTCATAATTCACTACTAGCCAGTAAATGCTATGTGCTGTCAAAACATCTTTTTGAAAACAGATATTGAGGAAGTAGTAATAGTAGTGTTAGGGAAATGAAAACACATGAACATAAGTTAAAACTGCCACTTGCCGAACTGCTCTTAGAGGCATTATAAGCAGGAAAAGGTTACAATCTTTAAAAGTAAAAGATGAGGAACAATCATAGAATACTAGAATCATTAGGTTGGAAAAGATCTTTGAGAACATCAAGTCCAATCATACCTGTCCACTAATGAATATCGCTGAAAAACTTCATCTATCCATCTTTTAAATACCTCCAGGGATAGTGACTCAATCACCTCCCTGGGAAGTCTGTTCCAGTGCTTGATAATCCTTTCAGTGAAGAAGCTTTCCCAAATGTCCATCTGAACCTCCCANCTCTTGGCCACCTGGGCACACTGCTGGCTCATGTTCAGTCAACTGTCAACCAACACCCACAAGTCCTTCTCTGCCAGGCAGTTTTTGAGCTACTTTTCCCTAATCCTGTAGGGCTGCATGGGGTGGTTGTGTTCCCAGTGTAGGACTCTGCACTTGGCTTTGTTAAACCTCATCCCTTTGGCCTCAGTCCATTGATTCAGCCTGTTCAGATCCCTTGTAGAGCCCCCTACCTTCAAGCAGATCAACACTTTCTCCCAGTTTAAGTGTCATCAGCAGAATTACTAAGGGTACATTCAATCCCCTCATCCAGGTCATCAATACAGATATTGAACAGAACTAGACCAAGCACTGAGCCCTGGGGGACACCAATTGTGACTGGCCTCCAGCTGGATTTAAATCCATTTGTCACAAGTCTTTGGGCCCAGCCATCCAGCAGGTTTTTTACATAGTACAGGGTTCACCTGCCCAGGACAGTGGAAGCCAGTCTCTCAAGCAGAATACTGTGAGAAAGGGCGTGAATAGCTTTACTGAAGTCAAAGTACACAACTACAACATTACCTTTATCAATTTAGTGAGTCACCTTGTCACAGGAGGCAATCAGGTTAGTTTGGCAGGACCTGCCTTTCATAAGCCCATGCAGAAGGGGCCTGATCACCTGGTTGTCTTGTGTATGCTATATGGTAGCACTCAAGATGATCTGTTCCATGACCTTCCCTGGCACTGAGGTCAGACTGACAGGCCTATAGTTCCCTGATCCTCTCTCTGGCCCTTCCTGTGAATGGGTGTAACATCTGCTAGCCTCCAGCAAGTGGAACTTCTCCAGTCAGGCAGGACTGCTGGTAGATGATGGAAAGGGGTTTGGCACATTTCTACTAGCTCCCTCAGTACCCTTGGGTGGATCCCATCTGACCCCATAGACTTGTGAATGTCTAATTGGCTGAGCAGGTCTCTACCCATTTCCTCATGGATCCTAGGAGTCTGATCTGCTCTCCCGCCCTGTCTTCTGGCTCTTGGGACAGAGTATCCAGGGAACATCTTACCTTGCTATTAAAGACACCAAGTACTAAAGGCAAGCATTAAAAGCACCAATCCACCCAGCTCTCTATGCCTGGCCAGGCTGGTTTTCTCCCCCATTCCTCATTTTCCATCACAGGGGGCTGGCCTGCTACTGTACCACCAGGATTTCCTTCTTAAAGAGTATACAGCCCTCTTGGCTCCTTTGCCCTTAAGGACTGTCTCCCACAGAACTTTTTCAACCAGCCTTCTGAACAAGGCTGAACTATTCTGAACAAGTTGATCTATTGAGAAGACCTTGGTGACTTCAAAGCTCAACATCAAACTTGTCCGAGTAAATTTTTTTAAATTTAAAATTCTAAATAATTAAATTGCATTCTAAAAAAATGAAATACGAAACTGTGAGACATTACTCTGCAGCTCTAATTAATCTCTTCTGATGTGTTACCTTCATTATTTTTATTACTTTTCTTGTTATTTTTCTAAGATGATGACGATGATGATGATAATAATAATAATAATAATAATAATAATAATGTTCCTGAAAATACTTGAAAAAAGTAATTACAAAGGATTTTAAAGTTCCAAGATCAAACCTTTTCAATCCAAAACCAAAGAATTACTTCATCATAGAATTTTGGTTTGCATGTTATTCATTTTCAGGTGTACTTTTCATTTGTGCTGGTGTTTTAAGTAAGACATTAACTAAAAAGATATAAAACAGTCTCAGACTTTTAAGGCAAGCAGCTTTTATCAGGAAAAAAAAAATCCAGCTGTAAGTATTATTTTGTTTTTCCTGTAACATCCATTTAGTTTATTATCTCGATTTTTTGAGAACTATTCAATAATGTTAAGCCTGCTGCATTTTACAGCATGCTGCTGATAACATGTTGAAATTATATCAAGGTAATTGTGTATGATTGACTTTATCATTATCTTTCTTTGGTTTATTACATTTTTTTGTGAGCAGGAAATCCTGATGCTGTCAAGTCAAGTGCCTACTGAATTTCTAGACACTTATGCTGTCATCCTCCTTAGGCAGAAACTAAATTGTTCTTTCGCTGTTGCATAATCTGATTGACATATCTATGTTCAATGGGCTCCTTTTTACCAAGACAATGAATCCCATCTGTCCTGTCATGGTTCATAAATTCCACAGACATTACTATAAGGATTGTGAAATTATGAATATCGCAAAAGGCAGCTATGGTTGGCCACTCTTTATAATGAAGGATGGGGTAAAAATTAATTCTGATGATTGTGATATATATCCATACAGGCATAAAATTTGTCCCAATCTCTTTCTGCCTTTTTAATGGACACACTCTGAAATAGATATTTTAATGAAGCTGTTTCCTTTCTATTAATTTGAAAATTTCTCCTTTTTTTGTAAAACTATGATACACGTTCCAAATTATGCTACCTAAGAAAAAGAATGCGCAAATTCTTATTAATTATTATTTGACATTGAACAAGAATAGTTATTTTCCTCTCCTTGATTGGCCCAAGAGGAAGAGTTTTGTATTTCAAGCACTGTAGAGAGAATCAGGTGGTCAAGTTTCAAGTTTTAGTTCTTTTTTCAGAGATCGGCCAGTCTGTGGTTTGAAATCCATTGTTCTGAGTTAGATGTGTCAGCTACTGAAACATTATATAGGATAAGTTAGATATAAGGGTCTGCATAAAATCAGTACCTGGAATAAAGAGTTCCCAAAGCTGAATTGAGGTTGTAGTGGTTTTGATTTTTAGACCCTCCTTGATAGCCAGGTTGTAGTTGAGGAAGAGCTCAATCTCCCAGTGTTCCATGCGATTTTCTACATAAACCAGGGTATGGGTGGGGAGGGGGAGAAGCCTCTTAGTCTCTCTCTTCCCTTCCTGTGGCTCTGGGAGCAGGTTCCTCTGCTATCAGCTCTGCTCGTGTGGAGGAGTGAGGCCCAGTGAGGCCTTGTGGACTTTGAGAAGCGCAGAGTGCCAGCAGTCGCTTAGTGCAGTCCTGCTATCTAAAGGAGGGTAGTAAGATTTTCTTTGTTAGCTTTTATTGCTTACTCCTGGGTTTCTATTGTGTATATCTGTTTTTGATTTTTATTTTCTCTTTCCGTTTTCCCTTCGGGGCAGGGGGAGTTTTTCGGGGTCCCTTCTCCTGTGTACTTGGTATTCTAGTTGTATATAAGTGTAAATACATGTGTATATTTTAGTACAGCTTTGGTCTGCTCATTTCAGCATTTCAGTCCCATTTTTTCTTCTCCCTTTTCCTTGTGTTCGTGGAGAGGGTGGGGGAGGAGGGGCTGCAGGCTGTTAGGTTTGGGTGTTCGGCAGAGGGTTGGACCCAAACCATTACAAGGTTATTGTAGGGATTCAAACATTATACAAGGTTGAGTGGAATTTACACACTGAATGAAAGAAAATCACTGTGATTACTGGACATGACTTGGTTTTCCATGTAAAAATTAATGAGAGCAAGAAAAAGCAAGAAAAAGGGGTAACACTTTGTATGAAAAAGCCAGTGTCCACACTGCATCTTTTTCAGGTCTCTCTAGCTTGTTCCCCTGGAGTGGATACCCGTTAGCAGCTGTAGCAAAGTAAGCACAGACACCCAAGGATTCAACTTCCATTCTGGATTTAGTAAGAAGGAATGAATTCTTTGTCTTCGATGACTGCTTTGTGACATGAAGCAAAATGTGGGAAGCAGAAGAGAGGCTTCATTTAAAGTCCCAAGTCCTGATTGGAATTAAATGCTAGTGTAGATACACTCAGTGTTCATCTGCACACAGGCAGACAGCAGATTATCAGTGTTTGGGCAGGATTCTACTCCCACTGCATGATCACTTCTTTGACGCTGTTGGCTTAGCATGGAGGAAGTTCTCAGCAAGAAAAATGTGAGCATCGTATTTCTCCACTGCCACTGAAGGATAAAAGAAAATCTCTTCAGGACTGCAAAACTGAACTGGACAAGCTCAGAGCAAATACATAGTTTGGTCACCGGTTTATTTGGAGCTGTGATGTGGGGCTGACTGTCTGGTCTAGATTGCTCTTCATTTCGGTTGTTATTTTATGAATTGGTGGTTAGTATGCAAACTGACACACAGCTCTTCAAAGTCAGAGGAAAATAATTTTTTTCAATAGGCCACTGATTAGATGTGTCTGAGTCAGAAGGGTGTGAGTCACCACTCAAATGACAAGTGCAAATTTAGTGCCTAGGGTAAGGGAGGAGGCTTTTAAAAGCAAACACATTGTTTGGATCTGAAGAAATTGAAGCCAGGTCTCCTCCACAGGATTTTACTGGCATACCTGCATTGTCTGGAGGTGTAAGAAAATCGCCCACAGAGTTGACAGTGGTCTATTGGCAAAATCCATGGTGAAGACACAGGGAGGCTTAAAGAAGAGTGTTTGTTAAAAAGCTGTTGCTGTTCAGGGAAAGGACATAGCTATGCTGATGAAAAGAAAAACACCTTGGGGTAAGATTTTGTCAATGCATGTTTGGGGTGTTCCTGTCTCAATAGGCCTCTCAGAAAGTGGGAATCTCTGTCTAGTTTCAGGATCCTGAATGGATTTAGGCAGAAGGTAGCTCTCAGTTATGCAGTGTAAGTGTTTGAAAATGGGAAGATCTAGGTGCTAGGGACCATTGTAGAGTCAAAGTATTAGTAAACAGTTGTTTAGATTGATGTTTTGAAGCTCAGTGTCTCCATTCATATCCCCCAAAACATTGCTTTATCTGCCCACATTCCTTAACATTGTTTCAAGGAAATGGGAGAAAAGTGATTTGATAAAATTGTCAAAACGTAGCTTTGCAGTAAATTACTCCAGAGTAAATATTAGTAGATCACAACAAAATGGTGTGGCATTTTAAATGAAGTCTAATGAGGCACTCACCTGAGTTCCTGAGTGTCAGTAAGCATTTTGATTAATGGGTAGGTGGGTGGAACAGAAGCTCTTATAACATGTGCAGACATCAACGCACAAAGCAGAACATAAACACTACTGAGAATAGAATCAGAATTCAGGATAATTACTTGAGACCCAAAAAAAGGGTTTGCAAATGATGACAAAAAAGAAATCAGTAAAGAGCAAAGACCAACTCAGAGGGAAAAAAAGGTAGCTACCCAAATATATATTAAAAAAAAAGTCCACAAAAAGACAGATGAGTGAAACAGTACCTTGGAGGAAAGGCATTAAAATCTGTTGTGGACCACAGACTATATGACAGGACTACAATCCAGTGTTGTTACAAACGAATCAAATTGCCATCCCAAATGAACAGGAGTGTCATCTGCAGAACTTATGAAGCAATTAATCTTTTTGTCTCCATATAGCTTCAAGGCACTAAACTTTGCGAGAGATGCATTCACACTAAGAAGAATAACAGGAATGCTGAGAGACTTCAGAAAATGTGATCTATCCATCAATACAGAGGTAATTCAGTTTATTTTTGGAATAAAAAAAGTATGGGGGAACATGATAAAAATTCCAGTATTGAAAAAATAGCTGGAAGGGTGACAATACCTGACGTTTCATTTCCAGGGAGAGAAAGGAAATAATAATAATTAATTTTCTGTAGGACAAGATATAATGTAAGTATTTTGGAATGCGTTCCTAATCACAAAGATCAATAAATATCAATAAGCAATCTAAGATGTGGCACCCTCATTACTGGGCACTTTAAAGATCATCTCAGGAAATCTTTGCCAGGGAGAATGTCAGGGTTCTTGGTTTTCCTCTGAACAGGGACATGGATTCACTGTCTTGTGAAAATAACTTCCAGCTTTGCTATAAAGTAAACAAACCTGACTCTGCTCAGAGGCAAACAGCACAAGGTTGAGGGGAAAGAGGCACGGGTTCCTGTCCTGGTTCCAGGTGAGGAAAGGTTAATTTCCTGGATTTGGCAAAAAGGAAAAAAAGAGTTAATTTTTCACAAGAAGCTGGGAAGGGACACTGCTCAGGCAGCTGACCCAAACTGGCCAAAGGGATATTCAATACCATGATGTGATTCTCACCATATAAAGAGGTACTTAGCCAGAAGGTAGGGTTCACAAGACTCAGTTTGTGAGGAAAACTCAGGGCTGTTGGTGGTTCCACTTTTTTTGTGGCTGTGGAGCACAGGTGGAGGATTCTGATTGGGAACATGTATGATCACTGATTCCTGGGCAGTGAGCAATTCTGTGTTGTGTCTCACCCATTTTGTATATTCTTTTATCCTTATTGCTATTGTTATATTTTAACTTCTTTGCTGCTCCGTTAAACTGTTTTTTATCCCAACCTATGAGCTTTACTACTTTTATTTTTAATCCCCTTCTCATCCCACTGGAAGAGGAAGGGGAAAGTGACCAGTCACCATCATTCTTTGTTGCCAGCTTGGGGCTAAGTCAAGCAGCTATGTGGTTCTTTGTTGCTAGCCTGGGGCTAAATGAAAACAGTTCTAACAAAGACAATTCCAATTAGATACAAGAAAAAGATTTTCTCCATGTGGGCAGTTCAACACTGTAACAGATTGTCCAGAGAGGCTGTGGAATTTCCAAATGTGGGAATTTTCAAAGTTCTGCTTGACAAGGCCTTTGCTGCTCCTTTGAGCATGGGGTTGAACAAATGACCTCCAGAGATCTCATCCAAACTTAATTATTCTATGGTCCTGTGATTCCATTGTTAAGGTTTATCATGGAATGGAAATATCATGTCATCCTTGGTGTAAAATGTTGGATTTAGTCTAGAGAAGGAAGACTGACAGTTGCCTACATTGACATTAGTGATACATTATGTACAGTCTGTCTAAGATCTTTCCTATAAAATGAAAGATTATTTTCCATAATTATCTTCAACCTATGTGAGAAAAAAAATTCTGCATTAAAATACTTTTCAACTGTCCACCCTTTCCCACTCCTTTCCTTTTATATAACCAAATGTATTAACATTTTTAATCAGAGAAGAACATAGAAAAATCATTATCAAAAGCTGACGTTGGAAAGTGAATTTACTGATTTGCCTTTGATCCCTTTCATCAAATAATTAGCTTTAAAATTGCAATGTCAAAATGTCTGGGAGGGGGGGCAGGAGAAACAGATAAATTATCTTTTACTCCACATTTTGGCAGGAAACCTATCTCCAGACTTGAACTGGACTTGACTAGGTTACTATGAGGTTATTAGAAAGGCAAGAACCTCCCTTACCGCAACTAAGTTATCTAGAATGTAGAATTAGCTGCTTCTTTCATAGTTATTATAAAAGGTTCTTTGGACACATAATATGCTGTTTTCAATGAATGATGACAATCCTACTGTCTATCAGCTAGAATTAAAGTATGCTCTTTCTTTGCTAAAGTTGCTGTAGACTACATGATTGTAAATGAAGGTAGCATTTGGTCCAGTGTCATTTCAAGCAAAGCATTGGGTTAATTTCAGTTCTGACTATCCACACAGCAGATTATAAGAGATGTATAGGCAGGTAGACAGTCAGGTATGATAACAACAAGCCTCCAAATCTAGCAGAAGGCCCTCTGCAGATCTCTTACCAGTGAGCTGAGAATGGCATCCGTCATTTAGAAGGGTTGGCTGTTCAGTGGATCCCTTCAGTGCATCTGTAGACAGACTGTAAATTTTACATTAGTGTTGCTTTCCAGGACAAAAAAGTTACAAAATGAGGCTTGCAAAAGTCCTCAGGAACAGAAAAACATGTACAGAGAACAAGTAATGTAGGAGATACTTGAAAACAGACTTTGAAAACTTTTAGGGAAACTGAATGCCTGTATATGCAGAAATATAGGGGTTTTATAACCAGTTTGGAAATAACTGATGTGATCACAGATCAAAGGAATGGGCAAGAAGATTCACAGAGACAAGAGGATTCATAGAGACAAGAGATCTGTGACATGAGTGGTACTGCAATTTCAGAACAGAGAAAGGACAAGCTAAAAGAGTAAACTTGTATTTCCACCAGCAGTTCTCTGAGGACTGCTTGAAGAAGTTAACTAAGTCCACTGCAGTCAGCGATAAGTGAAAACACTCAGGGAATAACATCATTGTGATCTGAGTGCAGGACTGAGATTAAATCCTACCTAGCACTGTCACAGATTTTGGACACAAGACTGTACAAAGGTACAAGCTTTGGGCCAATTTGAAGATGTGAAAAAAAAGTTTGTTCTACTCCTTAAAATGGGGCCAACATGTACCTATCCATAATGCAGGGAGCCAGGTTACTGTGCTCTCATCCCCTCACAAATCTACCCTTATGCTCCCACTACTTATACTGTTCTGACCTCAGCATTTGTCAATCATTTCCATGAGCCGTTTTGAATTCCTCGGTCTGGCATAAAAGAACCAGAAGAAAAGACCTACAAATTCAAGCAACTCAGAGGGTTCACCTGCTGGTGGTCAGAGACAGAGCAGCAAGGCAAAATGACTGCCCAGGTCCAGGAGAGATGCATGATGAAAAGAGCTCTATATTGGGAGCTGATGACTGTCTCAAGTTGCCTGACAGTAAATCAATTCAGCTGCTTAGTAGATCTCAACCTTAGACATCTTTCAGTGGCTGCATAGGTTGTGTTTTCTTGCCCAGATGCTGCAAAAGGAATCTAAAGTAACTTGCTTAGAGTTAGATATCCAAATTTTACTATCTATTAGACACCTGTACCAGTATAAATCCCTATCTTCAAGGTGAAGTAAGAGCTTTCATATTGCACAGACTGTCTGTTTGTACCCCTGTGGTACTCTGAATTCTGTCTGCTTTCAAGTGTTGAAAAAAAGTTGGAAAAGACCTTTGAGATCATGAAGTCCAACTGTACTTGTCTACTACTGAATCATATCCCTGAGCAATTCATCTATCCATCTTTTAAATACCTCCAGGGATAGTGACTCAATCACCTCCCTGGGAAGTCTGTTCCAGTGCTTGATAATCCTTTCAGTGAAGAAGCTTTCCCAAATGTCCATCTGAACCTCCCAGGGTCCAGCTTGAGGACATTCCCTCTTGTCCTATCACCTATCACTTAGGCAAAGAGACCAAGACCCACCTCTCTAAAATAAACTTTCAGTTAGTTGTAGACAGTGATAAAGTCTCCACTCAGCCTCCTCTTCTCTAGGCTAAACACAGTTCCCTCAGCTGCTCCTTGCAAGATTTGTTCTCCAACCCCTTCACTAGTTTCATTGTCCTTCTCTGGACACACTCCAGGACCTAAATGTCTTTCTTGTAGTGAGGGACTCAAAACTGAACACGTTATTCAAGGTGCATCTTCACCAGTGCTGAGTACAGGGTCAGAATTACTTCCTTGGTCCTACTGGCCACACTGTTTCAGATACAAACCAAGATGCTATTGGAACTCTTGGCCAGGATTTCCTTCTTTAAGAGCTTCCAGTCCTCTTGGTCTCCTTTGCCCTTACGAACTGTCTTTCATGGAATATCAGCCAGCCTTCTGAATAGTCCAAAGTCTGCCCTCCAGAAGTCCAAGATGACAGTTCTGCCCACCCCCCTCCTTACTTCTCCTAGAACTGAGAATTCAATCACTGCTTTGGCCCAGGAATCCTCCAGCGGTCACATCTCCCACAAAGCCCTCTCTGTTCACAAACAGCAGGTCCAATGGGGCACTTTCCCTATTCGGCTTGTTTCAAAACATTTCTCAGGTGTTTTGGAGAAATGTAGTTGAAAGTCAGAAGACCCCTGAAGCCAAGGCAATAATATGCAGAGCTGAGATGTGCTAATGGCTCTCCTAAAACTGAAGTGATATTGTCAGAGACATTACTTGTGAAGTTGCCACAAAACCAATAACCAAAGGAACTAAAGAGGTCAAGTAATTCCCTAGTTAGACTTGCTTTGACCTACTGAAGCTGTCATTTTGTACTTACATTTAGCTGAGCATTTGGAACAAAATCCAGACTGCCTGATTAAGTGCATAAATCAGATGTTGCAGTGCCCAAAGTGTAATCCTTTAACACAAGAACGAGGATCCAGACTACTTGATTTAAGTACACAACTACTCTACACAGCTTGTGGAGGGACACATCTTCCAGGAATAATAACCCCAAAAGCCAAGTTCTTTCTTAGAGTAATGCTTAAAATAGCCTATACGAAACACAATAGTCAGTCTGAATTTGAATTTAGGGGAGACTGAGGGTTATAATTAGGTATTTAACTAGAAGCGCAGCTAGAAAATAAGATAAAATAATAAAAAAATAAAACAAAAAAAAAGAGCCTGGAACCCACATCTCTTACTTCCAGGTTAAGGTCATGAACTAAGGGGATATAAAAGAGCAACAGGAAGCAATACTATTCTGAGTTTTTATGGGACCTGTCCTGCGCCTTACCCTGAGCACTTATCTGAATTTCAGGATGTCCACAAGTCCCTCCTGCTTTAGAAAAACAGTGTGTAAGTGCTATTGAAATTTAGCTCACTGGATCTTGGAAATCCAGAGCTCATTTAATTTTTAAAGTGTGAATTTGCCCTTTTTTATCAGTTCCCCACAGTCATATCACTCACAGGTACTTTAGTGATAACAATCTATGTCTAGTCAATTCTGTGAATTAGCTTTTCTTTCTGCCATGACATATACTAGTGATAAAAATCTCTCCAATCAGCTGCATAACCTCTACCAGCCACAACTGTAAGCACTGGAAAAAATAATAAAACCATGAGAAAATGTGAAAAAATAATCTGATTTTCAGCCTATGATCTTCATGTTTCTTACAACCATTATCTCCACAAGTTTCAGAACAGTTCTCTGAAAAGAAGCAGGTCTCAAACAGAGGCTATTTCACGTCTGCTGAACTGAAGCTACTCTGTGCTAGGATATGGCGACTGCAGGGAATGGTCTGATGCTGTAATCAATACAGACACAAGAAGATGGTTCTAGAACACAATCATCTGAGCAGGAGTTTGTGCATGTCACCCACATCAGTGCTCTGCCAGCCAGGTGTGTGGGAGGCTGAACCTGTGCAGGTACCTCGGACAAGATCACAGACAATCAATATGATTGGAATTCAAGTCATTTATTAGCAAGCAAGCAAGCCGTTTATGCTTTTCTGCTATCTTGTCTAACATTTACGTAATGCTTGGCTAAAACCCAAAGTTTCCCTTAGTAGTTTTTGTATAAATGATCTTGCACGTAGACTGCCTTCTTGTTCTCATGCTGTAGCTACTTCTCAACCTTGATGTATTCCAGACTTCTCCCTAGCAACCTGAGAAGGCCACATCGTTAGACCAGCATACATTCCCACACAGGTGGTATCCTGGGCTTTTTTTGGTTTTTTTTTAACAGGCAGTGCTCCTGTGCATTTTAGCACACTCAGAGGGCACCATCTTCCACTGTGTCAAGAGGTTGTGATGGGGCCTTGACTCACTTCTCACCCAGGAGGAACACCAATGACTCACTATTGTATCAGAAAAGACTTATTCTAGCCTGACTATGCTCATCTTTGGAGCAGAGAACAAGGTGATCTGCTGGGAAACCTTTTGCATAGGACCTTTATCACCAAAACAAAGAAAAACAAGAAAATTCTGATGGTCTTCTAAGTCACAGGGCAACACTAAGTAATAATGTCTTCTCTATTACAAGTTGAACCTGTTCCTGCCTACACCACAGCAAACAATGTACTAGATAAAAGTTATATAACTTAGACTTGTATAATGTGAAAGAATCACAAGTAAAACCAAAGTCCTGACTCCTTCAAGTGCTGTAATTACTTGGCTGTCAGAGTGCTGGTTCTCATTGCTTCTAGGTTTCCTACTGCCCTGGTACCATTAACTGGAAAAGGCATAACTTGTGTGTGGAGATTAGGTATAATATTTGAAGAAGCAGTATATACTCTGTTCAAATGCCAAAACAGATGGTATTGACTTCCATTCAAACAGAGATGGACTTGGGAATATAGGAAGCACATGAGCTAATTTTTTTCAGGACTGAGCAGGGGGAAGTATTCAAGAGTAGATGATGGCTCTCTACCCTCTGACTTCACAAGTAACAACTTTAACTCCATGAACTGATGACTTTTATAACAAGACTTACGACATATTAGGCTACATCTGTAATGGCACTATATATACAAATTGATCTTACAAGTCAAAAACAAGCAGCTCATAAGTCCCAGCAGTTTTTACCACCCACGGGGTTAGAGGTTTTTGGCAAGTCCAACTTAGAGCTCATCTCGTTTATTTGCTACAAACTGACTGCTAGAGCCTCAGCACAATTATGGCTGGAAATAAACTATATTACACAGCAATTTCAGTTCATGATCAGTAGCCATGGCAACACCAAGCAATAAGGCTTAAAAAAGGAAATGGTCTTAAAGGGCAAAATGTGCATCTTGTATCCAAGTAAGTAGGATACTGAGGAGGTTTTGTTTCCTTAGAAAGAAAAAAAACCTCTGCCCCATTGAATATTTTATGTTCTATTTTAAGGCAATGAACTTGTTCATTTGCCTCACAGAAACTAACACTCATACATTTTTTGTTTTCAGTTGCATACTCATTAAAGTCTTCATATTTAGCTATCTGTTTGAAGCACTAATACAATGGGGTACATACTTCCATGTGGCTGAAGATATTAATAAAATTCTCTTTCATCTGAGCTTTGCTTTTACTTTGTGATTTATTGTCATGTGTTTATTTTGGTGAGCAGTGCAATCTTGGTCCCCATTACTCTAAAGGGAGAAAATCTCCTGTAAGGTAAAGTGATTTTGACCAGCATATTCAGTATTTCTCAAGCTCAATCCTAAACTAATTCACCTGTTTCACACTCTATGAAGCTAGCCTCAGTCCCATTGCCTGTAGTTGTTTGGAAGTATGGATTTAGTTCTTTAAATCCTTTCAAAACTTTCAGCTCACTGTTTTTATTAGATAAATTTATAACAATTTTTTTGTTCTTTTTGCAACATCAAAAAGTTCAAGAAAATAAAGTGGACAAACAGTATTTCAAAGAACTGCATAAATTAACTGTAAATAAATACACCAGTCTGTTAGGTCTGTTATTTCCTGTAAGAGGAGACAGATATCATTAACTTTCTTAAGTTATCATCATTAAACAGACTAAATATTTGATTTAACTTATTTTTTTGGCCTACCCAAGAGCCAGTTACACTGCCACAGAAGAAAATTATACTGATGTCATGTGATTTGCCTTGAAGAAATCCAAGTCTTCTGCTGCTACTCATCCCCTAGTTATTGTTCTAAAATTCTAATATTTTTATTTTCTGTTTGTTTTTTTTTTCTCAGGGACTGAAGTTTAACTGACAATAGGATAGAAACTGTAAGATCTTTTGGATCTCTTTTTCCTCCTAAAGACATAGCATGGTAAGTAATCCCTTCTCCCAAACAGCAAAAACTTGTTAGTAATTCCAAGGGTATTTCTTCCCCTTGGAAGACCCCAAGGGTCTTCATGCATCTTAAGTCACTATGTGAGACTCAGAGGAGTTAAAAATATTTTTTTTTCTATCCGTAATCCAATCTGAATCTCTTGTTGCCCATAGCTGCATCACATCACAGCTGACATTTTCCACGAAGACAGGTTCAGAAAACACATATAATTTTCTTTCTTGATTGCCTTTGTCAGTTACAATCATAGAATCATAGAAATGTTCATTGGAAAGAACCCACCAGATCATCGAGTCAAACCACTCTCATCAGTCACTAAACCATACTCCTCAGTACCTCATCCACTCGCCCCTTAAACACCTCCAGGGAAGGTGACTCAATCACCTCCCTGGNCAGAATAGTATTGGCTATGGTCGTCTTCTTGCTTTTAATATAGTCATTGGAGGCACCGAACATCTATTTTCACTGATGTTTCCTCAGAACTACATTTCATTTATGCTTTCTCCTTCTGATGTTGTTCACACTTGCTCAGTTTATTTTTTTATATCCATCCTTAGTGATCTAACTACTTTCCACTTCATGTCTTGTCTCTTCTTGGGCTTGATGTCAATAAAGAGCTCACAATTTAACTAACCTGATCTCTTACTCCATTTTTTCCCTTCTGCATTGAGACATTGAGACAGTTTGTGCTTCTGCCTTTAGCAGTATTTTCATGAAGAACTGTCAGATCTCTTTAATACCTTTGAAAATCCATTGACATTTCCAAAAAGGCTATGCAACCCCAAAGATGAACAAAATACTCCTCAGTAGAATTTTATTTTTCCTTCATAAAGTTGACACTATACCTGGATAAAAGGCTCAATCTGCACAATTTCAGAATAAGTGAGGTAAGTAGCCTCCTGTTAAGTGTCCTCATTAAACTCTTCCAAAATCACTCTTACGTAGTGAGGCCTGTGGGACACTTTCACCAATGAAGTTCTACTTTCACCAAATGGATCTTTAACTGAAGAAACAATTCAATGTCCTCCCAGGAAGATAAAGAAAATTGCAGAGTAAGAAACGGTAATTTCGTAAAGATAGGCGGAAACTTGAGGACTTCTGGTTGTCTTTATTTTTGGGTGGTGGATGTACTATTTTTTTCTATATTTAATCTACCTAATGATAATCTACTGATCATTTTATTAACATTTTTTTCAGAACTGTGTGAAGTTTCATTGGTTTCTTTTGTACTTGAAGTTAATTTTTTTTGTAAATGTTATGCTTACAGTTTAACTATTTGCTGTTAGATGACAGTGGCTCTTATAATGGTTGTTATAGTGCTGTCACACTGGAAAAACAGTTACACCTTCTTAATTACGAACCTGTTGCTATACACAATTGCAACAAGCATGTCAGAGAACAGATTGTAATGAAACCTTTTTCCTCTAATATCTGATTTTGAGTATCTAGTGACTTATGAGGTCTCTTTAAATTCTTCACGTTACTCTACCCTGGTCCTTCAGCAGTACTAATTAAAAGGAGATAATATTATAACAGGCAGGGTATTCCTTGAGTTCAGTCTCCAAACTAATCAATAGCTATCAGTCTATAGGCTTTATGACTCTTTTCATTCTAGAACCTGATTATTCACACATATAAATTAATTTATTTTTACTGCAAATTTCTAAATCACTGTCATGCTCATAGGACATGCAAGAAATAGGAGGTCAAATGAACAGGGTATGGAAGAGTCGTGAGCAGAATTGTCTCCATAAAGAATGAGTCTCTGCTCTGTTCTTTCTCAGACACTAAAAAATACAAATATGTGGAACACTTCCTGTAGAAGTGCCTAGGAATTATAGGGGATTATTCAAACGTAACTGTAAGTATTCAAACCTGTAACATTTCCCCAGGGAAGCAGGAGAACTCAGAAGAACCTCTAGGAAGTTTCATTTACTGTACAGAGAGGTGAGGATCTTAATTCTGCTGTCCAAGTTTGATACCTGAAATCACACTGCCTGAATTCTTGGTTTGAAGGGAAGTTTACAACCTACAGAGGCTTCCTCATTTGAAATTCATTTCCAGAGTACTGGATATTAGAATTGTTTCACAGAAAAGCATTTTCAAAACCAATTAGACCTATGTAGTAAGTAATTTCAGCTACTATAAAAAACATTTCAGGGAATGTTGCAACAGCAAGACTGAGAACACTACAAAAAAAAGTCCCTTAGTAAGCTGACTTCAGTAGCAGAGTATGAATAAGAGCTGAGAGTAATGCAGGCAATGGAAAGAAGCTGGAAATTAATAGAGGAAGTGAGAGAATAGGTAACGAAACGTAAGAAGAATTTTTAAACAGTGGTGTGATGTGACTATACTGAAAGAGAGAACTGCATTGAATAGAGAGATCAAAACAATAGAAATTGATGATCAGGCATGTACACTGGTTGGTAGTATCCTGTAGGCAACAATCTATGTCTTTATTTTGTAATATAGGAAACTTCCAACTTTCCAATTTGTAAGCAGACACCAAATCTCTACATTGTTCATGTTTTTAACTTGTTTAGGTATTGATTATCTTTGGACCCTGAAACCTGGCTAATGTGTTGGAGAAGGACTGCAAACTGTTCATCAGTGAAATCAATACCTGGTTCACAAGGCAGCAGAGCTTCCTCATATATAATTGTACTATTTAATTCTGCAGAGTATTCTGGAACACTTTATGACAAAAAAATTTTTATGTAAATAATTATACAATTGACTTAACAGAGTCACTCTGGTAGTAGAGTAGGTCTGTTTACAGAGGCAGACAACTCCCTGAACAGAGCATATATCCCAGGCCTAATTGTGGCTATGTTTTGAAGGAAAGTTTCAGTGATCTTAGGGGATTTTTATCTGACAGGCAGCCTACAAATGCTGCTGTTGTTCAGCTGTGCTGAAGAAACTGTATAATGTCTGTCTTGAAAATAAAGACTGAATAACTGGGGCAATCAATAGCTGAAGTTAAATTCCCCAATGCAAATCTATCAGAAAATCAATAACAGGACTCATTGCTTCCTTAATTCTAAAACAGTCTGTGTTAGTGACATAAGTCAAACAATAAATTCTAAAAACATAACCCTAAAACCATGGCTGTGTAAGTGAGAAGTAACTGCCTCTTCTGCTTGCTTGCAGTAAGTTTTACCTTCTTTGGAGTAATTTTTGTCTTCCAATATATACACATATCTCTTCAGACTTTCTTTCTCCTTTGCTCCTGCCTTGATATGCAAACCTCTGATTTCATTAAATGTCATGGAAAGTCAGACATTTGTTGTGCGACTTGAAGGCACAGGGCACCCTAAGGGGGGGAAAGATGAAGCCAGATTACAGTAGCCCTAGAACTCAGAAAGACTGGGAGCCACAAGGGTGTAAAGAATTAGAAACAATATTAAGCCATTTCCTAAGCATGCTACAGTGTTTTTAAGATATAGAATCACAGAATTGTTAGGGTTGGAAGGGTGGTTTTAAAGATCATATAGTTCAATCCCTTTGCTATGGGCAGGGACATCATCCACTAGATGAGGTTGCTCAAAGCCCCACTAAACCTGACCTTGAACACTTTCAGAGATGCATGACTTCTCTGGACAACCTTTTCCAGTGTCTCATCACCCTTACACTTGATATAAACATACTCTCTTTCAGTTTAAAACTGTTACCCCTTGTCCTGTAAGCATAGGCTGCGGGAAAAAATCTCTTCCTAGTACACAGTAAAAATGTCTCTCTCCATCTTTCTTATAAGCCCCATTTAGATATTCAAAGATTGCAAAAGCTCCCCTGAGCTTTTCCTTCTCCAGACTCCGAGTACATTCTAAACTCCATCTCTCTTTTAAAGTAACAACATTTCAGAGCATGTCTTTGTATGGACAGTAAAGGTACAACATTTGTCACCAGACCAGTAGAGCCAAACCATAAACCAAAATCAGGTCCACTCTTCACTCTCAAGTGTACCCACCCTTCAGCTTGATTTGTCAGCCCAAACCACTACTCCATATTGGAGTGTCTGATAGAGACCTAATTTCTATCCCCAAAGCTGGAAGTGACTTTTCAGGCGTCATGGAGCAAATCAAGTGATTTGTGTATCCTTGACAGCAGCAGGGAGAGGAGTAAGGAGGAAATTACATCCTTCTCCTTTGTAGAACCGACAGGGCAGATGAATGAGCACTGAAGCGCTATGTAACAATCATGGTTTTGTAAAAACAGGACTTTAGAGTGGTTCACTGACTACCCAAACTCTTTCATAACTCTGAGGAGACTCTGGCTGCTCAGGACTAAACAACCACAAAGAGGAGTGACAGGTAAGTTTGAAGTGGGAAACAATGAGTTTGCATAGACTAAAAACCTTATGGACTTAGGCAGTGGCAGAAGGAGGGGGAAAACAGAATTAAGGAGCAGGTCTATGTCATTGAAAACTATATGTTGAAGAGATGATATAGAATGGAGTCTCAGGAAATCTGACACAAGCACCAGGATCAGAGGGGCATTTCTGCGAGTCTGCTTTAATCCCCCAGGAAATTCTTGTGATGCAACGTGCACCACGAGCCGATAGCCTAGGACAATAGCGCAGACAGTATGATGGTTTATATTCTTCTCCTAGGAAGGTACATTGCAGTGCCTGAAGGAGGCTCAAGTCAAGACACAGATGATGGCACTCAGAACAGGTAGTAGATTTCCCTCATGGTCCCTGCTGCCTCAGAGCTCCATTTCAGCTTCTTGGCTTCTCTGGGGCCTTGATGTACTTCACCCACAGAGACTTGCATGTCAAACTATAAAGAAGGTCAGGTGGTCAGCCCATATGAATTAGTCATAGTAAGAGAGGAGGAAGTAATAGGGCAGCGAGGGGCAGGGTAATAAAGGATTTCAAATTGTGAGTCTTATACTCCACTCATAGGCCTTAATGGCTCTGCACCAGAGCTGTGCTGCTGCAGGAAGATCTGCAGTTGGACCTGTACACAGAGCTCCTTGCAGATGTGCCTTGGGCACACCAAGCACAAAGGGATTCCCCACAAGTTACTGTAGGATACTGATTCTGCTGGATAGAATCGTAGAATCATAGAATCACCAGGTTGGAAGAGACCCATTGGATCATCAAGTCCAACCATTCCTATCAAACACTAAACTATGTCCCTCAGGACCTCGTCTACTCGTGCCTTAAACGCCTCCAGGGAAGCCAATCAACCACCTCCCTGGGCAGCATATTCCAATGCCTAATGACCCTTTCTGTAAAAATCTTCCTCCTAATCTCTAGCCTAAGCATGTGTTTGGAGTCATGAGGATGGAGTAGAACAACATCTGAGGCTCCTCTCTTTTCTGGACCAGAAAAGTGACTTTCATGCCTAAAATGTGAGATCTGACAATATCCTGCTGGTACCATGCCACAGCTGCTGTCCTAGTCCCAGGCAAAGCAACAAATCTTGCCCTTGTAGCCTCTTGGGCATTCAGATATTCCTTAGGCTCCTCTTCTTTTTGTGTCATTTTGGAGCAGAAAGTGTTTTGAACTCAATCAGCGAAATGAGAAGTACAGTTTCTGCCCTGGTAATTCAAGTTTTTTTCATTTTTTTTGTCATGGACTGAGAAAATGCTTCACATTCTAAAGAAGAATGTAAGTAATAAACAAATTCACACATAAAATATGCCTCATGTGCAAAATAACAATCAGAAAACAATATATTATGTTAATGAAAATATTGTACTTCACCTGGAATTTGATGATTCATTCTCCCCAGCCTTCTTTTTAAGAAAACTTTTGCTAGGCACCTTTCAGTGTTTGGAGTGATGGACTCATAATGTTGCACCTTCAACAATGCTAGTATTGTCCCCATTGGATGACTAACAGCCATTTTACAACTCGCTACGGAGTACAGAGAAGTCAATAAATCTTACTCCAGAAAAAGAAGCCATATTACTCCATTGCTTGTCTTGGGAATTTCTAGCTTGATCCCTACTACACCTTGCAGTTGTGACCAAAAATCTCCCAACATGAGCTCTGTGCTCAGTTTTTGAAGCTGCATTTACCCTGTATAAAAGGGCCAAGCCCTTGGTTACATGCCTAGCACACATTTGGACACCACAAGCAATAAAGATTAGTTATAACAAAAGTTGGAAGCAGGGAATTTAGAGGTTTAGAATTTTTAGAGGTTTAAATCAGAAGTTTAGAGGATCGAAAATAAGAAGGTTTGAAAGTAAAAAAAATAGAGAAAATAAGTTGGAATTTTGCTTTCTAACTTAAGGTGACAGGATGAATGTGACCTTGTCAATGTAAAAGAAGGGCTACAAATATATGTACCCATAGAAAACAATTTCACTATATAGGTAGTAAAAATGACAGTAGCATTTGAATTTCTGACAACTTATCTGGTGCTCTACACAGAATTGTAGCATTGTGCCTATCAGCAGTGCCTTCTCTGAAGTGTAAGGTCATTTTGTGTTTAGGAATAAGGGATAATCCTTTGATAAATGTTGAAGGTTTGTACATTCAGCTAGGTCTGGAGCAGGAAGTGCAGTTGATTTCATTAAGAGCATGTGGTCTTTCAGAGACAACTAAACAGGCTGTGGAAGAAATCTTCTCCAAGGAAGTAGGCAGTTCAAAGCTTCCGTCTGAGTTTAAGTACAGAAGATTATGGTCTATTCGGTAGCTAAAAGTAAGCCACAGCACGTTCTGGAAATAAAGTCTGCTCTGAGTGAAGTAATCGTTCAGAGTTTATTGAATAGGAGAACAGATCAACTAGTATCTCCCTGTTCAAACCATCAATATTTACCTTATGGCTTCCTCAAGCGAGCTTATTAGCAGTGCATTTGTACCTAAGCAGTCACTGGTATCAGTTGAAGCTTCTGACTTCAATATTTTCATGACATTTTTCATACTCATCCACAATTGAAAGAACTTTAACTACTAAAGGAACAATATATGGAGTAAACAATTTTCTCTGATTTTTCCTTAGCACAAAATCTATCATGCCCTAAAGCCAAACACTCCACTTCTTTTCCTCTAATGCAAGCATTTCCCCACCTTTTCATCAGTTACTGCACTGATTTGGGCCACATAAAAATATAGTCTATGGGGCACTGCTGCTATCCTTGCATGTACTTAACTAGCTTCTAAGATGCTCTAGGTTTGTCTGCACAAATCTCACACAAAATAAAAAAAACACATTGAAAACACATTAACTTTGCAAATGAGTTATTAAAAGATGAGGAAATACCAGGATTAAAATCTGCCCATTGTGCTCATATTTGCACAAGAGAATGTAATGGTATCAGTTCATCTTCCTTTCTTCTCTTCCTTCTCACCTTCTCTCCTCTTTTCCAGGAATAGATGGATTTTCAAAAAAACCTCAAGAGATGAGAGAATCCTGTTACATAATAGATGGAAGATTCCAGTTAGCCCAGTTATCCTATTCCAGTAACAACAAAGACCTGTGGCACAGAGACCAAGCAGAAAAAAATCAACTGACTTGGGCTACCCAGTTTAATATATCTCAAAGCTGGTATTACAACAAGTGAGAAAAATAGCATTTTATACAGCCTAAGTCCCTGTGCCTCTATCTGTAGCTTCAGCTAAAGAATTTATAGGTGTCAGTTCAATACTACACCTATTGCAGTATTATACAAGAACTGGCTGAAAGGTATCCAAAGCAGGTACAGCTCTTCCAAATCGCTTATCTTGGTTCCAAGACAGAGAGAATCTAGAGCATTTTTTTTTCTCACCTGCATTAAAACCTCTAAATGGTCTAAATCACTAGAACAGCTGAAATATTTTGACTGAAATGTAATAAGAAAAGATAATCAACATGAGCAGTCACTCAAAATAGGAAAATTCAGCCCATGGGAAGGTTTGGCTAAATGATAAGCATCTTAATGCTATCTTACAAAAAAAAGCAATCAATGCTGACAATAGGTGGGGCTAGAAGCCTTCCCAGTAGCATGAAAGTGCTTATTTTTTTGACATAGTTATGGAATCACAAAAAAGAGCAATAGTACAGCACATGTATCAGCTTTTCCTTCAAAATAATTTGTCTGGCTGTGAAGAGAAATAGCACCATTACACTATCACAAGATATGTTTCTCCGCAAGCAAAAACAGATAGCTAGTCAGTCAGTTAGGCAGTCGGAAGTGTTTCATTCAGCAAGAGCTCTCTTCTCACCGTGAAGCAAAACTATGAGACAAATAGCAGTCTGTTGAAAAGTTCTGCTTTGCTTTGGGGGTTTCTGAGAAGCAGATGAACAAAGTCATGCTTCCATTTAACAATCGCATCTTCCACTTGACCAGAAAACAAAGCTGACTCAGGCAAAAAAAGAAATGATGCCCCAGCAAATATAGTAATGTACTAGCATCTGCAAAGTAGTATTTCTGACTGTGCAAAGTACCTCCCAGAGTGATCTCAGATGAGGCAAGGAAATCTCTCTTCTTCAATGGTACAGAAAACTAAAAGTTAGATTTCTGACTTTGCAAACACGACTGTTGCCTTTCTCCTCTTATATTTTATTCTGCTGTTTCTTACAGAAAAACTGTTCTTTGAGGGTGATTCAGGTTAGTCCCTCCACTCTTTCCCAGCTGGATACATGATAAAATTAGAGTCATATGAATAGAATTATTTTCTTTCTCTGCAAGACTCTGTTGGAGGTTCTGACTGGTTCTCAGCCCAGAACAACCTACTGGTTGCTTCAGTCTTTGAACATGCATAAAGGCACATATGAAATAGGAGAGATCATATGATTGCATTTGATATGGGTTCATTCTCAAGCAACTCAATAGGTACCAGTTATAGAAACAGGTGAAGCTGTTCCATATATTCCACTTCAATACTCCACCTTTTAAAGTGTTATACAACAACTGGACACAGCCATAATTAATTTTCTTACCATTCCCCACTTGTCCCATATGCCAGTGGATAATCTATCAAGTTCCCTTATATCTTTCACAAAGACCAAAAAGCTCCTAGGTCAGTTGCTGCAGTACCTAATGTATAGACTATTTATGTCCAAAGAGGGGAGCCTACGTTATAGATTTTGTCACAGCCAATGATTTATTTGGTGCAAATTAGCTCAAAATAAGACCTCAAACATGCAGTACCATAAGACAGAAGAACAGTTATACAAAATAACTGTGGAAAGCCAGGATGACGTTAGGAATGATGGAAATACAGGTGAGTCCTGCAGTACAAGAGGAAGCACTTCTGTCCGTTTAACAGTCACAGTTATGAATGTCATCAAGAAGGGGTCAATCCACTCTTTTCAAGACCTAAGCTGAACTCAGTCTGCTTTGAGTATATTATATATAGAAATATAAAATACATTTATAATATTTAAGTATACATAAATAATACATTTAAAATGAGTAAGCTATCTATGGTTTTCTTTTATTCAGTAGTCTGTTGGTTGTAGCAAACTTCCTGGGAAAGTGTAAGGCAGACATATTTCCTTGATATCTGTTGTGGTATTTGTTGAGGGGACAAGTGCTTAAGTCACAGCTCTCAATTCACAGAAGGCAAGGGCAGGAACTAGGGAAAAAAAGAACTATCCAGTGTAGGAGAAGGTCAGGCGCAAAACCATCGAAGGAATCTGAAGGTTCATAAGTCCATGGGAACTGATGAGATGGATCCATGGGTCCTGAGGGAACCAGTGGACAAAGTTGCTAAGCCACTATCCATCGCATTTGAGAATTTGTGATGGCCTGGTGAAGTTCTCATTGACTGGAAAAGAGGAAATATAACTGTCATTCTTAAAAAAGGAAGAAAGAAAGACCCAGGGAACTACAGATTGCTTGGTGTTACCACTGTTCCTGGCAACACTATAGAGAAGATCCTTCTGGAAACTATGGTAAGGCACATGGAAAATAAGGAGGTGATAGGTGACAATCAACATGTCTTCATTACAAATTCAGTGGCCTTCTACAATGGGGCTACAGTGCTGATGTATGAAGGAAGAGCAACTGACATAATCTCCTGGACTTGTGCAAAGCATTCAACACTGTTGACATTATCCCACATAACATTCTGGTCTCCAAATTGGTGAGACAGGGATTTGACAGATGGACAACTCTGTGAATAAGGAATTGGCTAGGTGGTTGCACTCAAAGATTTGTGGTTAACAGCTTAATGTCCAAGTGGAGACTGGTAATAAATGGTGTTCTGCTGGTGTTTGTATTGTGACAAATGTTTTTTAATCTTTGTTGCAGACATGGACAGGTTGGTTTGAAGATACCTTCAGCAAGTTTTCTGATAACAGCAAGCTGTGTTGTGTGGTCAACACAATGGAGGGAAGGCATGCTATCCAGAAGGACCTTGTCAAGTATGAGAGATGTGCCTGTGCTACCATCATGAAATTCAACAAGGCCAAGTGCCACTTCCTGAACATCTGCCAGGATGATCTAAAGCACAAATGCAGACTGAGCAGAGTATTAATAGAGAGTGGCCCTGAGGAGAAGGACTTGGGGATAAGGACTTGGGGTTTGTGGTGGATGAGAAACTCAACATGAGCTGGTAATATGTGCTTGCAGTCCAGAAAGCCAACTGTATCCTGAGCTGCATCCAAAGAAGTGTGAGCAGCAGGCTAAGGGAACTGATTCTCCCTCTCTACTCCACTCTGGTGAGACCTCACCTGGAGTACAGCATTCAGTTCTGGAGTTCTCAGCAGAAGAATTACATGGATGTGTTAGAGCCAGTCCAGAGGAGGACCATGAAGACAATCAGAGGGCTGAGGCATCTCCCATATGAGGAAAGGCTGAGACAGTTGGGGTTCTTCAACCTGGAGAAAAGGAGGCTCTGGGAATATATCATAGCAACCTTCCAATACTTGAAAGGGGCCTACAGAAAAGATGGTGAGGTACTTTATCAGAGAGTGAAGGGATAGGATGAGGGCTAACAGTTTAAAACTGAAAGTGGGTAGATTTAGGTTAGATATTAGGGAGAAATTTTTCAGTGTGAGTGTGGTGAGCCACTGGAACAGGTTGTCAGAGAAATTGTGGATGCCCCATCCATGGAGGTGTTCAAGACCAGGCTGGATGAAGTTTTGAGCAACCTGACCTAGTGGAAGGTGTCCCTGCCCATGGCAGAGGGTTGGAACTAGATGATCTTTAAAGTCCCTTCCAACCCAAACTATTCTATGATTCTGTGATATATTTCTCTTCTGCAGTAGGAATACCAACCACTGGATGATTCTAAAAATAAATCAGGGTCATCAGCCTTCCAATAAAGCCATGTCAAAAAAGTGCAGAATAGAATTCAGGATTTGTTGGCTCCCACTGAAAGTATGACCCTGTGTTTTCCACCCAGATGACTCTCCAGGGAAGGTTTATCCAGTACTCTCTTTAATTATATGACCCTATTCTAGTCCAGGTTTTCCTTCCATGATATTTCCTTCTTTCTCACTCTGCTTTGTGTGCGTTGGGATTTTTTTTTTTTATGGTTTGTGTTTTTGGGGTGGGGGTTGCATTTTTAAAGGCAACTCTTGCTTCCAAGACTTTCAAACACTGAGGTTTCTATAAAAATATAGGCAAACAGATGTTGCTAAAATGACAGGTGTTGCTTGCACACTGTATAGCAGAGGATGTCTGACTCATTTTATTCTTTAACACATGCCTTACTAGCTCAACTTATCATCTATAACATGTCCTGAATTGTGATAGAAAATGCCTTTAAAAGCTAAATACTTCTTATTGGGTACTGTGAGACACTGGAACAGGTTACCCAGGAAATCTGTGGACGTCCCCTCCCTGGAAGTGTTCAGGGTCAGGTTGGATGGGTCCTTGAGCAGCCTGGTCTGGTGGGAGGTGTCCCTGCCCATGGCAGAGGGGTTGGAACTGGGTAATCTTTAAGGTCCCTTCCAACCCAAACGATTCCATGATTCTATGATTCTATGATACTGCAGAACATGAAAACAGAATTAAGGCTACTGAAAAACAATGAAACCAACACCTTAATAAAGATTGTTTCTGCTTTGTTGTTCGCTCAAGCTATAACTTGGGAATTGCTTCAAAGATGACTTCTATTCACACACAAGAATCAATAACATAAAATTTGCAGGTTTGCTGATCCCCCAGAATTTGACTTATTGTTGCTGAGAGGGGTTGGAAACATTTGAGAGTTCCATTTTCACTCCTCAGAGCAGCAGCAGGGTGAAAGCTTCACATATTTCTTTGCAGTCCCTTTGTAAAGAATTTTTTCTCCCCCTCAGAATTTGTCCAGTGGAGTAGCTCTGTTGCAACAGTACTTGCTGTGAACAGAAACTCATATAAAAAAATATCTCTTCTTCTGCAATTTTTTCAGCTTTAAGAAAACTAATTAATCAAAAAGGTGTTTTAGTGAACAGAAACCTGAATATCTCTCACATATAGATTTAATTTTATAAGGACTCCTCATACAGAAAAGCTCTGAGAGAGGGATGAACCACAGCATTTTGTGATGTGTATATACTATTATGCTTACTTTAATTTCTCGAAAGTTCTCATAACATTTGTTTAGTTTACTCAATAATTACATAAATTGGCTTGAAATCAAATAACTCTGAATTTACTTAGCTTTTGAAGGATTAATGTTTCAGTTAGTAGCAATTAGTGTACTTCCGTGGAGTCAAAAAGTGGTGCTGTATATGTAGATACATATATGTCACTGTAAAGAATTTAATATATGTCACTGTAAAGAATTTAATAAGGAACAGAATAAAAAAGTTGAAAACTTTGCTGTAAGAAGCAAGTTGTAAATCCAGTTAGAGTCAATGACTGCAGATGCACATAACACAAAACCAAAGGTAGCTACACTTTCAAGATACCCTGCAGGCATGAATGTCAGAACTAGTATTTTTTTTCAAAGCACAATGGAAAAATAAGGTAAGATAGTGCAGAAAAGGTGAAATTATACTGTTAGGCTGCCTGGGATCATAGCCGTCTTAGACTTCTTAGAGTTGTTTTAAGAAGCTAGGAAATGGAAATCAAGTTTCCTGACAACTGTTTTGGATTTTGACTTTAAATGTATAACAATAAATAATTCAGAACAGTCTCCAAAGAGTTATGTTTGAGTAGCAAGTAGTGCTTGCCAACTTAGAAATTTTACAGAAAAAGCCAGCATGCAAGTAAAGCTGAATGAAGGCAAACACAGTGTCTGGTTATCTATATTTTTATTTTTCACTAGTTTGCATCATCCCAGAGAGATATTCACAGAGACTGAAACATTCATACTTTATTTCTAATTTCCTTATAAACAGAAATATTAATTAAAAGAGGTAATCAAAAGTAGATGCTATTCTAAACATATTATTTGAATATTTAATGGTGTTACATGTAAACATTATCTTGTCCAGCTGGTCTTGGTCATAATCCAGAACATTTTGTACACGATTACAGTTATTTGCAATTGATTAAAAAATAAAGAGCAGCTTAGCATCGATCTTCAGTGATGTGAATGTTATTGTAAAATGTAAAATGAAATTTCTGTCTGGTGTGAAGTAGCATATAGGAAAAGAACAATTCTTCCACATTTTGGGTTTATCAATTTGTATATCATTCAGGTTAGAAGAGATTGCCGAAGATCTGTAATTCAACCAGTTGTTCACAACAATGTCAGCTATGCCATGTCATGTGCTAAAGAAAGCTCAGGAAAGACAAAAATATATGCAGCATGGCAACTATTATTTTGACTTGGTCTTTTCCAAAGGATTGTGGCCATATATCTCTTTTGCATGTAAAGTCTCATTGACTTGGGTCCGTCTCCACATAATTGGTAGTGTAAAAGCTGGCGAAAAAAAAAAAATTAGCAGGTAGGGATTTGGGGTATCTGAGGAAGTTTTGGGTTTCCTGGGCAGTTTGGGAGTCCAGGGGTATTTGGGGTCCCTATAGGGCATTTGGGGATCCTGGGAGCATCCTGGGGGTCAAAATAAGTCATCTGGGTGTCTGAAGGGGGCATTTCAGGGCCCCCATGGGCCATTCAGGGGAATTTGAGGGTCTCAGTGGTCCTTGGGGACAATTTGGGGGTTTGGGGGGTATTACTAAGTTAACTGAAATTTATTTTCTTAAATCACATTTTTCAACCGTTTATCAGATACTCCCAGGCCTCATTCCACATGAAAAGCCTCAGTGCCAAGACCTTTGTTATCTGCCATTAATAGAAAGCAAATGTTACTGTTGTGAAATGTTGGATGATTTATGGTAGCCCCACACTTCACTGGAATTAATTATTTCTGATTTCTCCCAGAGATGCAAGAAGAACACAAGGCATATTCTTAAATGTAGATATATTGGTGTTTTGAATTTACTTATTTTGCCTATGCCTTTCAAACCACCATTCTTTTTTATTTTTCAAGCATCAAGGAAAAAGTATTACCTTTCTTACAAATCATTACTGCGTTACATTTTTTTGAAAGGAAATTGTTAATACATATATACTAGACAAGATTCTGATTGCTAACCGTGTTGCTGTCAGTCTGGAGTCGTTCCACTGTCTACTGGATACAGATATCATCCTCTGGTTTCCAGATTTCTTTTTTCAGCACATTAGAACACTTATCAAATCATCTCCCATGGACCACCATTTTAAGGACATAATAACAAAATTTGGGGAAATGTAAATCAGATATTTTGGTCAGCCTTGGTAATTCTTTATGCACATATTTCAGGGCACCATTTAATTGTTTCAAGAACAAACTGCTTCTGCAGCTTCACCTCAGACTCTTCATATTTCACTCTTCATATTTCTAGTGTTTTCCAGTATAATTATTAATTTTGCATTTTCAGAGTCAATTTATCGGCCCCTTCCTGTCTCCCACTCCTTTTATGTAACTGCAAGCTTTCAAAGTGATTCACTTTTGCTCATCCAACAGAAGTTTGTGATGTTTTGTTTATCATCCCCTGTATTAGCTGAGAATTTGAGCTCCTTAGAGCTGTGTTTATTCCTGTATTTGGAAAATGTGTTGTCCACTGTGGCACTCCACTGGGGTTATATAAGCTTTTCTCTGTAAATGCAGATGTAGTTCTCCCTGATTAACTTTACCAAGAAGCCTAGAGTCACCTGATCACAATAATAATAGCTCACAAGTAAGAACCCAATAAGACACAATAAGTCTTGTTTCACCTACCCTATGTAGCCAGCTGACAAATAAGTGCATCATTTCCTTCAATTTTTATCATAGTAACACAGTGCAAATGGTTTAATAGATCAAAAGCTCTAAAGCTAAAATCAAATTAAAAAAAAGACCCATTTCCAAGAAAAAGATGTGAGGGAAAAAAAACCCAAGCCTGCAAAGCCATTTTACTACTATCGGGACTATCTTCTATCCAACATATTAATGGAAACAATAAAAAGAACATATTTACCCATGCTAATAGTATAAGGGCTCATAGTGCTTCAGTTTATCAATGAGTTTAGATAAAACACAAGGAAAAACTTTCCATTGTTGGAGTGGTGAAAACAGTAGAATAATAGCTTGAAGAGCCTGTGGAATCTCCATCACTAATAGTATTAATAAAATGTTCCACAATCATCTGCCTGCTAATTGTTCATAAAGAAGTCAACTGTCCTTGGGGAGGAAAGATGAGACAAATCATCTTTTGAGGCTGATTGTAGCTCTGAGTTTGGAGTGATCCAGAATCACTCAGGCGAATCTGGTTCTTCTCTGAATACTTTGGAATTTTACAGTAAGGAAGGTATAAATTCATCCCTATTCTGATCTCTACCCTCCCTCTGTTAAAATAAGAAACCAAAAATGCTCTCAGTGCTTATGACCTTATATTGACTTTTAGTAAGGGAAATGAAATAAGGTCAAATATTTGAATTATGCTTGATATTTCCAAACAGATAAAAAAATCTAGTGTACACTGTAAGAACAATGAGGTCATTATTTAAATTCTCATAAAAAACCCCACCAAACTCCAACATGTTACTACAAAAATGAGCCAGGTGGACAGATGGAAATAATACTATTAAATACTTTATTGCCAGTGGTCACGTAACCAACAGCCAATAAAAGGAAAGCTTTGAAGAGATAAGACACAGAGACATTTCAGTTAGGAAGCAGCATGCTTGGCAGGTGGTGTAGGTGGACATATTGCTTCTTGATTTGATACTTACTATCAGAAATTATTCATGTTAACTTTCTAATACAATTTGTTTAAAATTCAAAAGAGTTATCTGAGATGAACATAACATCTCAAGTGAAGAATAATCAAGAACTCTGAAAATGAAAAACATTTCTGGGGGTTTTTTTATATGATTTTTTTTCTTTTTATTTACCCTTGTAGATGTTTTGTTTGCAAGAATATTGGAAATATGAGTCTTAACCATCGGTTTTTTGTTGTAACTGGACATTTCAGATCTCACTCTTAATTGAAATACTTGGCTGAAGAAGGGAATCCAATAGTAATAAAGTCATCTGTATTTTGCCAATTCACACACAATATCAGCAGTTACTTTCTAACATTTTAAGTATTTCCATGGCATCATAGAATCATTAAGGTTAGGAAGACCTTGAAGACCATCAAGTCCAACCATCAGCCTAAGATCACTATGCCTACTAACCATGTCCTAAAGTACAACATCTACACATTTTTTGAACACCTCTAGGGATGACAACTCTATTATTTTTCTGGGCAGCCTGTTCCAATGTTTCACCACTCTTTCAGTAAAGAAATTTTTCTTGATATCCAATCTAAACCTCCCCTGACACAACTTGAGGCTATTTCCTCTTGTCCTATTGCTTCTTACCTGGGAGAAGAGATCAACAGGCACCTCACTAGAGCCTCTTTTCAGGTAGTTGTATAGAGTGATAAGGTCTTCCCTCACCCTCAGCTTCTCCAGACAATACAAATTTTCTCAAATGCTAAAATACATTAATTTTCCTAGTAAAACGAAGTATACAACTGCACATTTTTAATGTTATGAAATACTTTTACAAATGCTACTGACAGAGAATCCCAGAGTCAGGTATGTTATTTTTTTCACCTGATTCACTTTACCACCAGAAAGTGGTGGTAAAATGAGTTAAATCCAGCTGGACACCAGTTACAAGTGGGGTTCCCCAGGGTTCAGTGCTGGGTCCAGTCCTGTTCAATGTCTTTATCAGTGACCTGGATAAAGGAATCGACGGCACCCTTAGCAAGTTTGCAGATGACACTAACCTGTGTGGAAGAGGCGATCTGCTGGAGGATAGGGAGGCTCTGCAAAGGGATCTGAAAAGGCTGGACCGCTAGGCTGAGTCCAATGACATGAGATTTAACATGGTCAAATGCCGGGTCCTGCACTTGAGGCACAAAAACCCTGTACAGTGCTACAGGCTAGGCGAAGTCTGTCTAGAAAGCTACCTGGAGGAGAAGGACCTGGTGTTGTTGGTTGACAGCCGACTGAACATGAGCCAGCAATGTGTCCAGGTGGCCAAGAAGGCCAATGGCATCTTGGCTTGTATCATAAATGGCATGGCTGGCAGGTCTGTGGAGGTTATTCTCCCTCTGTACTCTGCACTGGTAAGACTGCTCCTCAAATCCTGTGTTCAGTTCTGGGCCCCTCACCACAAGAAGGATGTTGACGCTCTGGAGAGTGTCCAGAGAAGAGTGACAGAGCTGGTGAAGGGGCTGGAGAACAGGCCTTATGAGGAATGNGATGGACAAGGTGCTAAGGGGCATGGTTTAGAGTTTGATGGGAATGGTTGGACTAGATGATCTGGTGGGTCTCTTCCAACCTGCTGATTCTATGATTCTATGATTCTATGATTCTTATCATTTTAAGACTGACAAATTCTAAGTGTTCAGATTAAAAAAATTCTTATCAGATCCTTCCTCAGTCTGGATTCTGTTGGAAAAGTTTCCACTTAAAGGACTGAACTATTGCTGTAGCTAGAGGAAATATATTACATTTATAAAATTTTCCATATTCATGACTGCTTACTGAAAAGATCAAGGTGCTCTGCACATTGAAGCACACACTTGCCCTTGAACAAGAATCACAGAATCACAGAATCCTCCCGGTGTTGAGGATATACCCCTTTTTAAACCCACAAATATCCACTTAAATTTGACCAAATGAGAAGATTTTGAAAAATCTCAGTATGGTCAGACAAGATTTGTTACAAAGAGGCAGTTTCCAGAGACACCATCTGTTCTGTGTTTCATCACTTCTCAGCTTCTACAAGCCAACCAGACATGCAACGCATTATTCCCACTGTTTGACTGTGTGTTGTGCCCTAGGGGGTATGATGTTTGCAAGCAAAAGCATTTATCTGCAAGTGTTCTTTTTTGTCTGCTGATGACCGTTGAGAAAAATAAAATCCAACATTATACTGAGCCAACTACAAGTTCAACAATTTCTTTCTTTCCAGCAAAAACGAAGCTGAAACTAAAACAAGTTGAAAGTAGAAATCAATCCCAAGAAACAGTCGTTTAGATCTGCTTGATTTTATCCTTTGTGCCACTGGGGAAATGAATATACAACACATTGTTTTGAAAGATGAGTTTTACTAAGTTACTCAGTCCTGGCCATAGTTTGCCAGAGAACTCCCATAGCTGAAACTGTCAAGGTAAAATGACAAGACAGGCAGTGCAGTCACAACTAGCCACTAAGATGATAGTCTCTATTCTGCCTCAGCTCCACCTTGGATTCTGCAAAAGAGATAAAGACAATAAAAAATGTTAAGAGACACCTGATTTAAAGTTTACTGTTGGAATTTTATTCTGTTTCACTTTCTTCATCTACTGTAGCATTAAGCAAAACAGCATTCCTGTGCAATTCCACATACTCACTTCCTAAACAAGGGATCTGGAATGAATGAATATTAATTTGTGAGAAACTTCATAAACCTATTAAATACAGGGTGAGAATTAAAAGGTTTTCAGCAAAGCAACTAAAAGAACTGTGATGGCTACATAGATGTAGTTTAGACCATAGATGGCCAAGGAATGGTTAATAAGCCAAATCCATCCTGCAATCATAGTGCCAGGACTATTTTGATCCATTTGCTCCATGCTGTCTTCTCTCACAAAGGACTCAGGAAGCACTGGAAGGGGACACATGTAACCACATGGAAGATGTTCGCAATCTTGTACTGAATGTTTTGGTCATAGTACAGGCACATCTGGTGACATGATGGCTGTGTAGCAGGAGGTTACATTTTCCATCTACATTCCATCTGAGAATGCGATTTATACAACTGCCATCATAAAAAAAAGTAGATTCGCTTTTACCATTGCCAACAGAGCTCCCATCACAGCTTGTCTAATCACACAAGCCAAATTTTCTGTAGAATGTCACTTCATATTTCTGAGATCTAATTTGCAGGAGAGCAAGTGGTTACCATCACAGCTACTATTTTCACTTTTAAGATACCTATTATCTATACAATACTAAAAATTAATTAGAATTACGCATGTTCTCTCTGTTACAGTCCATAAACCACTGCAAAACAAACAGCTTGGAGTTAAAGTGAGGTTCTCAGGACTGTAATGTTCCTGAACTAAAAATGGTTCAGACACATTTATTCACTACAGTATTTGGAAAATACTGGACAAATTTTTGTCGCCGAGTATTATTTTGCTGATTATTTTTATTTTATTTTGTTACTAATTTATGTCTAAGTAATTTATTTATAGTATTATATTCCTCAGCATGCACAAAGACCTATAAAGTCTGACTTTTAAAATAAATATTATCCTAAATATCCTTTCCACTATTTTAAGTGGAATAATCATGGTTGAGTGGAAGTGGAAGGAAAACTAATAACTACTTCACTATCTTTTGGCACTGTACCTCATGGTGAGAATGATCTGGTGAGATCATTAATTTCCCTCTGTTTTATCTCCATCAATAAGCAGAATTCTGCTCCTGAATATAAGCCATAAAAATAAAACTCAAACATTTTCAGGACTAGTGTCCAGTATCTAAGAATCAGTGAAGAGTGATATATCTCACCTGAAACTCTAGACTTCTATTGCGTTCTGTCACAGGAGTTCTCAGGGAAGAAGGTAATTTGGTTTCATCATAAATTATTTTCAGGAACAATATTTTTTCATTTTTAAAGCACAGAGCAGTTGAACACAAAAAACCCCCCATGTACTGCAGTGAAAAAAAGGTTTCATTTTCTTCTTCAGTCTTAGAGACACTCATGGAAGTCTTTAGTGGTCCTATTGGACTTCATCAGTACTACATAAGTAGTTATGTAATTTAGTATAGTCGGGCCTGTGGCTTCAATTAAATTTGGTTTGTACTAACTGGATGAAAGAATTTTCTAAATCATGCCCTACACATAAAAGATTTACTTGTGTAGGTGATTAAGTTAATGGTCATTTCTAGAGGAGGAGGTGCTTGCTACTTTATTTGAAGAGCTACAGTAGTTAAAGTCCTCATGCAGTTTTATAGTTAACCGATACTGGTATCGACCTTCCAGTGCATGAGCAGTCATAGCAGTGTGACCATTTTACATGGCTTACACTGCATAAAATTTAGCAGAGCTGTGCAACTTCCAATATCCCAGCCCAGCTGTCAAAGGACAGGCACAATTAAGACAAGCCCATCTATCAGTCTGGTCACAACTTCTTCACTAGACTTGCTTCTTCCCTGCTAACACATTTCTCAACATTTTTATCCCCCAGTGTGCATCCAGCTTTTCATAACCTTCAAAAGTTAGCCTGAGCCTGAGGAAAACCATTTTCTGAACTAAAACTTGTGACTACCAGCTTCTGCAAGTATCAGTGCCCTTACTAAAAGTTTGACCCTTTTCTTTCCATCCATGTTCCCAAGTACCCTAGGTGAAGTTCCACTAAGGTGGTCAGTGACATGATATCTTTGGGATTTTAAGTCAATTAGAAAAGCTAAAGCTCTTTCTGATCATCTTCCTAGCATTGTCCTTCTAAAGTCTCATGAAGCTGTGACAAGGGACTTATACATGGTTTTAATAAATTGCCTAAATCAGCACAACTAAAACAAACTACATTTTGAAGTTCAGGGTCACTTTCCACCTTCGCAAGAAGTCATTGCAATGTCTTCCAGTCTGGACACTCACTCTTTTGATCAGGAGCATAAACTACGTTGGGAGTTCTCTGTTAAAAGAAGCTCTTAAGACTGTGATAAATTTCACTTAAATTAAATGTTTAAAGTTAGAGATAAGATTCAGATCTCTTACCTGTATCTACATGTCAATATTTACATGTGAGATAGGTGTTAGCTACTATTAAAATCAGTGGAAATCTAATCAGTACAGTCAAAAGAGCCTCGAGAGTGATTTGACTGATCTTACAGTAGTTAACACTGACTTGGTTCCGTTGTTGATGTGCAAGCAATGAGCCACTTTAGGTGTTCCAGGCTTTTCTGCCTGGCTTCCTGACACAGGGTCAAGGCCACTGCATGGGTCTGGCTGGCAGAACCAAATGAGGGACCCTTCTAGGGTAGGAGTCGGGCATCAGATGGGAGAGGAGGGGCAATTATTTTGGTACTGGGAGCTCAGATACAGGACAGGGAAATTGAGTTGAGCTCTGTGTGTCTAATAAAGTCAGTCACTCTAGGAATCTTCTTATATCAGTGGAGACAAACAGGCAGTTTCAGATGGAATGACATCTGACCTATTTTAGGATTAGAAAAGCTGACCACTGAATATCGCATTTTCTTCTTGTTGACACTGAAAGGAATGCAAGAGTAACTAGGTCAGAGAGGTCCTGCCTGGGCCAGCATCACTATCCCATAGCAGGCAGGGAGGCCAGCCCTGCCGAGAGACCCTCTCCTCCACCTCAGGCCTGGCCTTGCCACTTCCAGAACAATGGCTCACCCTGCCCAGGGCTTCCGTGTTCTAATTGGCTGACAGCAAGTCAAGTGTTGATCAGCTTAGTGAGATCAAGTGCACTCAGCAAGTTTGTAGATGACAACAAGCTAAGTAGTGCAGTTGCTGCACTGGAAGGATGGGACGTCATCCAAAGGGACCTGGACAGGCTGGAGAAGTAGGGCTGTGAGAACCTCATGAGGCTCAACAAAGCCAAGTGCAAGGTCCTATGCCTGGATCAGGGCAATCCAGTACATGATAGGGGAAGATTGAGAGCAGACCTGTAGAGAAGGGCTTGGGGGTGCTGAATGATGAGAAGTTCAACAGGAGCTAGCAATGTATGCTCACAGCCCAGAAGGACAAACGTAACCTGGGCTGCATCAGAAGTGTGGCCAGTAGGTTGAGGGAGGTTATTCTGCCCCTCTATTCCTCTGTTGTGAGACCTCATCTAGAGCATTGTGTCCAGTTCTGGAATCCTCAAAATAAGAATGATATGGAACTGTTGGAACGGGTCCAGAGGAGGGCTACAAGGGTGATCAGAGGGCTGGAGCACCTCCGATACGAGGAAAGGCTGAGAGAGTTGGAGTTGTTCAGCCTGGAGAAAATAATGCTCAGAGTTGATCTTATAATGAGCTTCCAGTACCTGAAACCGGCCTACAAGAAAGCTGGAGAGGGACTATTCATAAAGGCTTCTGGTGTTCGGATGAGGGACAATGGGTATAAACTGGAGAGGGGCAGATTTAGGCTTGATATAAGGAAGAATTTCTTCACCATGAGGGTCATGAGACACAGGACAGGCTGAGAGAATTGGGATTGTTCAAACTGAAAAAGAAGAGTCTCCAAGGAGACCTTATAGTGTCTTAGAGTACTTGAAGGGAGCCTACAAGAAAGTTTAGGAGGGACTTTTTACAAAGACTTGTAATGATAGGACAAGGACCAATGGGTATAAACTGGAGAGGGGCAGATATACACTAGACATAAAGAAGACTTTTGTCACCATGAGAGTGTTCAGGAACTGGAACAGGTTTCCCAGAGAAGTTGTGGATGCCCTGTCCCTGGAGGTGTTCAAGGCCTCATTGGATGGGGCCTTGGGCAGCCTAATCTAGTGGGAGGTGTTGAGCCTAATCCAGGGGGGTTGGAACTAGATGATCTTTCAGGTCCCTTCCAAATCAAACTTATCTATGATTCTATGATTCTGTGATTCTACGATTTATCTCAGAATGGGTACCCAATTCAGAGAAAGGAAACATTTAAATGAAACTGCTTGTCATCCCTTTGTGCCTTCCAAATATGACAGATATACCTGAATAACTGTCAAGCAGGACAAAAAGGAATCAAAAGAGCTCTCAGTGTTGATCTCACCACTATCACACTTTCATAAAATTGCACACACATATCTATCCATATAATTTCCATTTATAATTCTGAATGTCATAAAGCATTTCAAATATGTTTTCCCCAAACCTTATCATACCTTTTCAAATATATTTTCCCCATTTTTTAACAGAATAAAACGGACTGGTATAAGGAAACTCCACAGGTGCAAGGAACAGCTTGTGTGTGCTAAGACAGAAGGTGGGAGATTAGGTGATGTAAAGGGCAAAAATTAAAGATTTTCTTAGAGAAGAAAAAAAAATTGCCTGTGAATGGGAGGATTTAGAGCATAGCCAAAATGTTGACTGCTTCAGGGCTAATCATTAAAGAAAAGCTCATTCCTTCTACTGACTTCTAGTTCTGTATTATTGGCATTTTCAGGATGAAAGTAAAGTCTCCAATGTATTATATTTATTGGGGTTTGCATGCAGAACTGCCTTTGCTTTGTGTGAAAGGTTCTGTCCTTTGGTAAGGATTATATTTTTATACTCAAAGTACACAAAAGATTATTTCATTGTGATAGTGTCAGAATAGTTTTGAATCACTGTTCTCCTTTGCTGTCATTCACACATGCCCCATCTATTTTCCTCACACATATTCTAGCAAAGATTGGGACCTCAAAAATACATTAAAACACATTGATATTGTAGTCTGGAATTGCAGTACTATAGAAACAATGGTTCTGCCTCTACTTGGAGAGTCTGTCTTGTGTGGGCTCAATAGGGCAAAAGTAAGAATGACACAAATATTCATGTGAGTAATGTACATTGCTTTCTCACCCATATAGCTGCAAGTAGCCTTCAGTGGAAATGCATGGAAGCTTCCTAAATGAATACGAAGCCATTTGGAAACATCTTCAATTCACAGCAGGAATTTTCATATCTGAAACAAATCCATCCCAGCAACTGCTATGATTTGCTCAATTAAGGTCATTCACACTCCTAATACTCCTCCAGTTTTAAAATTCCATACCTTTCTGAGGTTCTCTCTAGGAGTCTGACCTCTTGCAAGCTTGAATTTCGTCCAGAGTGATCTGCTATTTTATTTGATACGTAGATTAAAAAAACAGCCATGCAACAACAGAATGAGAATTACATCACAAATTCTTCCTAAAAAAAATAATGGTATCACTACCTCTTTTTTTCTGTAACAGCTCTATAGATTGAGGTTGACAGATGAAACTCATCTTGAAAGGACTTTGTTGTGGAAGAAACCATTCTTTCAGTCAAAACAAAAATGAAGAACATGTATGTCCTTTATATGCATTTTAGCTAATCTTACATGAGCATGCACGTAGTTTAGCTGTATGTTTGAATCAACATCCTTAAGGGTATTTAGCTATCTAGCTCCATAGCTTTGAGCATTTGGGACTTAGCTTTTTAAGCCTAAAAATTACTGACCTATAAATAAGTTCATTTTCAAAGCATGTCAGGTTAAATTTCTATTCTTGTTACCCAGTTTATGATAAAAATTAAGGCAGGTCCCAAATTTTGTTCCACACCTTAGAGGAAACATCTGTCAAAATTCTTTCTCTTGCCATAACTTTAGCACTGACCTTTATCAATAAAAGAGTACAATCACAGTTTCTAAGCAACCACTGTGGATCTCTATTTTCTTTGGTGATCTAGATTTGCACTTGTTTGCTTCTGTAGCTCTGCAGAACACATCAGGTCAGTTCCCCTGAATGATTTCCCAGCTCTTAACTGAGCCTCTAGTGTGGCTTCTGTTACAGACTGTCTTTTACCACATTCTTTCCCCATTATAATTTTAGCATACACCAGTTTCTTTTCACAAGATAGTGGATGTTTGTAATCATTAAATTTAGTGCACCGATATTTTAAGGTATTTCTCTGAATGCATCAGACAGCAACTTCCAGTCTGCATAGGTAATGATCACAGTTTATCTATTCTCTCATGGCTTCTCCATCAAGAACAATAAATTAAAAGGAATTCTTTACCATGCCCTTTTGGCAAGGTTCTTCAAGATTTTATATAGATTCTTAGAATCATAGAATAACCAGGTTGAAAGAGACCCACTGGATCATTGAGTCCGACCATTCCTATCAAACACTAAACCATGCCCCTTAGCACCTTGTCCACCCATGCCTTAAACACCTCCAGGGAAGGTGACTCAACCACCTCCCTCAGCAGCCTGTTCCAGTGCCCGATGACCCTTTCTGTGAAATTTTTTTTTCCTAATGTTCAGCCTAAATCTCCCCTGGCGGAGCTTGAGGCCATTTCCTCTTGTCCTGTCCCCTGTCACTTGGGAGAAGAGGCCAGCTCCCTCCTCTCCATAACCTCCCCTCAGGTAGTTGTAGAGAGCAATGAGGTCTCCCCTCAGCCTCCTCTTCTCCAAGCTAACCTGCTTAGTTACAAAATATTCTTAGTTATGAAAAGCAGTGTTTCAAGAACAGTGAAAGGATCAAGTTTTACTGATCTAGATCTGCTTTCCAGCTTGCTTCTGAGAGTCTCCCTGGGCTGCAAAACTAGCCCAGTGCAAGGCACTTGGTGGATTTTGGAAAACTGCACATCATCTGATCTCAAGCAGTCATATTATATACTGAGAAGTTAATATACTCCCTTCCTCATTCATTGTTCCTCCCCAGGATCACAAATGAAGATAAGCTTCTCTCTGTTCTTATGGCAGCTGTTCTCCCCAGAATCCAGAAGGTCTAATGCTTCCTCTAGTTCACTAAATGGAAATGTATTACTATTTTATTTTCCTAGAGTTTTTCTCTTGCAGGCTAGGCCAGGAAAGATAGACTGTATATCTCAGCATTGTATTCCCATCTACCCTAGCCTCACCTGCCCTGCAACATTCCTTGTTCAACATGTTTCTCCCCAGATAGGCCCATGGGACAAACAGTAGTCACAGAGAACTTCTTGGGATATATCTCTACAGAGAAGGAAGGCACAGAAGTCCGTAGGAAGCCTAATTTGTATGCTCTCTCTTCTCCAAAGGGTTGCAAAAGGCCGCAGTTGAGGACAGCTTGGAAGAGTGGAACGTAAGAACTCTGGCTAACCTGCAATTGCCTCTACCTTGCTTTTTGGCCTTCCTCTCATATCCTGAGGACTTAACAGCCTTAAAACTAGTGGAGGAAACAGAAACATCCCTTGTCCCAGATGCAAAAAAACCCTAACTGAAGCTCCACATACCCCAAGTTTATAAATTCAGTCAGAAAACAGAAGTCTTTTCATCATGATTCCCAGATTTTCATAGTATCTAAAGAGTGTGTGTTTCAACATATTAATATCATATATTTTCTCTGTGCTCTTGAGTACTATCATTGACCTTTTTGGCTAAGTATGGCCATTTCTTAAAGTCTGCTGTTTCCCAGACATTGGCTTGTTGGTAGACTGTACTGTCTTTGATGTATTTATTCCACTTTTACAGTTTCTTTGTTTAGAGATATAGAGTATTTTTTTTCATTTTACCATTAACATTTAGAGCTTGTCTGCCTGTTAGCCTGGAGATATCCCAAAGCATTTTTTCACTTTTGTTATCATTGCAATGGAGCACAAAGAGAAAAAGTCTATGTGGACTGTAATGTCTATGACTTTTCAAAGACTGATGCTTTTGTGCCTCATGAAAGAATTATTAAACATGGGTTAGTCAATGAAACTGCACACACTGTGTACCAGACAGTTTGTTTGTCCTTTCTATTCCAATTTATCTCACATGAGAAATAAGACACCTTCAGATATGGTCAGTTTGAGAACAAGGAATCACCTCTGCTAAAAAATGCTACTTTATCAACTAAATTAAGGAAAAGGATGGAATCAATTTTATTACAGAAATGCACCATTCAGAAGATAAACCTGATCAGCTACCATTGCTCTTAAGAAAGGTCAAGAGGGTCTGTGAATTCCAACTAGCAAGATCTTTTCAGGGTAGAAGGGGTACAACACAGTCATCCTGTTGCTGCTGTGGACCCATAGAGACTCAAGCTTTTTCTTCTGCCCCATTTATAGAAATCAAGTAAAGACAGTTTATGCTTCTGCAAGCATGTTTTACATCTGCCATTGCATTAAGTAAACATCTGCCCACTTACTCTCTGCTTCACTTCAGCTGTAGTGATATACTTTGTATTCTGTAGCCCAGGCTGCTTCAAGTCCCTAGGCAAACGTGCTGGTGTAACTATTACTTGGAAATTAAACGAGTGAGCAAAGCCTGAGCATTGCTTAGCTTTACCCCTGCAGCTGCTCAGGAAGCAAACTTCCTCTACTTCACCACCTCTGCCAGTTACAAGGTTCTCTAAAACAAAACTTGAAGATATCACAATCATCATAAATGTAGTAGATACACTCTTTTAGGTTTTTTTTTTACTTTTTTTTTTTTAAGGTCGCTTGTATTTTTATATAAGCGTTTTTCCACTACAGTTACCCACGATTATCTTATTGCAAAACTTACAATTATGTGTTGCACAGCCTTGCTTTGAGATTTTTCATTAAAGCACTTCAGGAAGCAGAGGGTTCCATGGATAATTCAAGTGAGCCATGATCTTCCCTTCTCTTATCTTCAGGGTATGTGTCTAGAGGCAGTAAAAAAAGAAGCTCTGAAAACTTTCTCAATGAAAAATAATACTTGGCCACTTCAACATACCTAATAGCTAATTACTGCAACTGTGATATTAAGGTGTTCTCAAAATAATTCCTTTCTGACACACACTCAGGTGAAGTACAATAAAAGGTTTAAAAATATCTCCCTTCACCTTTCATACACATTCACTTAGAAAAAACAACTTGTTGAATTTTGAAATGTTAATTCCCAGCTCTTCATTCATCATATTTATAATCATTTTTTTACATTAGCGGCTATTATGTAATTTTCAGTAGTTTCAATGCCAGTAGGATAGTTCAGAAATAGAATACATCTGTTTCTGAAATTAAGGTTTCCTTAATAAAATTTTAATCACTACTCTTATGAATGGAAGGACCCATCTATCTGAATCCTATTTCAACTGACCTAGGAAGACTAGTGCATACGCTAGCAGTTAGGTCATTTCATAGCAATGGGAATCAGTACCTTAAAGGTGTACGGAGTTTGTGAGAAGGAAGTATCCATTATTAGAAAAGGGCATTGATGATCTTAGGGTAAAACATTCACTGATATTCTTATTAGAAATCGTTTGAATTAGAATATCATTCTGAGGTCCATCCACAGCTGGATCCCTGTTATTGTAGCTAGATAAGCAAACAAGATGTAAAATGACTAAACAATTCTTTAGCTGGAATTCGATCAGTATAATCTACTTATAGTATAGAAAGAAAAATTAAAAAAAAAACCCCAAATCACACTTCAGGATGAACGGAATTGATGAAATATTGTAGCTGTGGCACATCATTTATGTATGTATAGATTAGTTTTCATACTTCTTTCCCTATGTACCTTAAAATATTTTGGCTCCTACCTCCTCCCATCATTCCAATTTAGAAAACTCTTAATTAGGGTGGAAAAGACTTCAGGGTGTACACAAGGGAGACAACATTTGTAGTTGGGTCAAAGAACAAGACTGGAAGATGTAGCTATGAAATGTTACTGGATCAGGAGCCATGACCTTATGTCAGGTAAAGCAGTGAGGGAAAAGCAATGGGAAAAGGGTCGAATGGAAGGTCAGAGACTTTTCCAGATTATGTTGTATTGATACTTATTTGGAGTAGATGACTTTGAATGCTTTATAAAGCTTCAATAGACTGATGTCCATCTTGTGAAACCAATGAAAACTCATATTGACAGAGCTGTCAGAACTGCCTGTAAATTATCTGCCCTAAAGTTTTCAAAGACCACTTTGTCCTAAGGAGCACACAGTTCAAGGCAGAAGAGGAAGAGTTAGGTCTTTCCTTCATTAGTACATGTGAACAGAAGGGGGGAGTGCTCTGTCCATCAGGTGAGCACATTACTTAAAATATGAAAACAAGTCAAGAAAGAAATACATGTTAAATTATATTCACTTTCAAGGAAGTGTTTCCTGGATTAGTAGAACTGTCTGTGGGTGTGAATTATTGCTCAGCAATGGTCTTCAGTTCTGCAGCCATCATCCATATGAAAGGATCTTGTTATGTGGAACAGTTATTGTGAAGAAAATTAGGAACAGTTTCTACCTTTGAATGTTGCTTTGGTAACTATCTGTATGGAAAGACTGTGTTACTCTGCTTTTACTTCTTTCTCCTTTCCCCTTTATTGAGGCAAATAGCAGTCTGCTGACAACGTGCTTGAGAACAGCAACTTATATAGGACCTGGTTGTAAGCTGAAAGTTGTAGGTCCTGCCAGAGCGTTCATGTTGTAGAAACACTGCTCAAAAAGCTAGTAGAAGTTTGATTACTGTTGACCTCAGACAATTCAGAGTTAGGTATTAGCTGACTGGCCTTGGGCATTTTCAAATGGTATCAAGCCACTTAGCTGACCTATTTTGTTCTTAGTTTTTTAAATCTAGGTAGGGTTCACTGCCCTATAAACTCCCCCAATTTTCTTAGACCTTTCAGTACTATTCTTGTCTTAAAATGAGTTTTGGAGGCAAAGGTAATAAGTTATTTTACACATCTATATTGGTATTACAAGTTTCAGGTTTTTTTACTTTGAGAAAGAGTTATTTTGGCATGGCAAACTGAAAACGCCTTAGTGGAATGAGTCTATAAAGGACATGCAGACAGCTGAAGAACTGCAGTTCAGCTTGTTAAAAAAGTATTCTGACAGACATTGTCTGGCTGTGAGTACTGATTTGATTTAATAACAACACTATGTGGGGACCCATCAAAATTACTGATAGAAAGCAGGGAGCATGACTTGCCTTCCCTTTCAGGCTCCTTAGTTCTCAGGATGGAGAGCTTTTTTAGTCACCAGGCTCCTAGGGAAGGGAGAGGTCAAAAGCACTGATCAGCTGTCTGACTTTCTGGGCTCCTTCTCTGGCCGAGAGTAAATTCCCTGAACACAGTATTTTTCATAAATGTTGTTTTACATTAGTTCTCCTAAGGAAAAATTCTAAAATCTATCCCACAGAATATTTCACATTTCCAAACTGTTGTTCTGAATCAAAATGGTAAATAGGTTGAAAATAGAAAAGTGTCCCTGTGCTTCTAGTAACACACAGTTAGTCACAACAGAAATCTAATGAAATGGTGGGTCTTCCACTGAAGTCTGGAAGACACATTATTTCCTGTACACTGTTTTTGCCACCTTAGGTGATTAATTTGGGCCATGCTGCCCCTACTTAGGAAAGTGGACTTTGGCTTTTAATAGAGCTGGGACTTTGTGTGGCTAAAACACTATCTTCATAGAGTACCTCCAGGAACACACATAGGCCACTAAAGACACCATCTGTGTGAGGCTTGCTGTTGATTCCCATGCTCAGTCAGTGGCAATTTATCTAATTACTTCCGTGAATGCTGAGGATTACACAGGAAAGTGAAGAAAAACAGTTAAATGTCTAAAAGATTTACATGGGAAAAGAATGAAGCTCAAAATGCATACAGCTTAGCTAAGCAATGACTCAGAGGGATCTGATTGCCATCCTCAAATATTTCAGAGAGGTTAAATACATGGGTGGGGAGGAACTACTCAGGACAACAAGGGAAAGGAAGCAACATGATTGCAGACAATTTGGATTGAACTGCAGGCATATCTTCTCAATAGCATGACTGGTTAGGCTGTGGAACAATTTGCAAGTGAGACGGTGGTGGTCCAGCATTTTGGCCATTTACTGCCAGATGGGGAAAACACGTGGTGATGAATAATCCTGTCGTAGAAGTAGATGGACTTCACAGGTTTTTCATAAGCATTTTTTCTATTCTGCTTTCAAGATTCTAGGATCTCAGGATGAAAACCATGGAAGCAGATGAAAAAGGTAGAGGCAGGTACAGTTTTACTCCTATACACTTCTTTAAGCAAGTACTATCTCTAAGTAACCAGAGTTATTTTCATTTATCATTCTGTCATTGCTGTTTTAAAAAAACATCCTATTATTTAATTCCCTCCAAGCTGAAATTTCCATAGTTTAATACCACTGAATTAATGTGGAACTAAAAGAAGAATATTCTTGCTTAAAACCAAATAGCAACCATTATTTCAAACAAATAATATTTAAATAGATTTACAGAATTCTGTACTTACATCAGCACTAAAATATATATATATATGCATATTTTCTTCCTTTTCTGTCCTTGGGTAAGGACAACATTAATGACTTACGTTTATATAGCACTCTTCTTCTGAAAGAAAGCAATTGCTTCATAAAGTAATTTCACAGACAACATACAAAACACATTTCACTCATTAAGTGTTAAGCAGTGAGCTAAAGCCTGAAGAGAGCATAGCACTAGAACAGTGGATTTATATGGCTTGGAGAGAAGAATGCCTCCAGATGAAATAGAACCATCATGTAGACCACAGCTGAACAGATTTCTTATATCAGTAATGACTTTTGGGACCAAGGGTGACACAAACAGCATCACCATCTCAGCTTTGCAGGAATGAATGAGAGATTTTAGCATACCATTTGTGTTTTTTTAAGTAGAGGAAAGGATAAGACAAAATTTGTACCACCTAAGGTCAGAAAGGAAAATACTGGCCTAGGCTTGGGATTTGAAAATGGATTTGAAACAATAGGTTTAAATTGCTTGAAGGGTGTTTCCTAGGGAGTGTGGTAGTGCACAGCTTAGTAAAAGTGAGGGAATGGCCTCAGGCTCTGCCACGTGAGGTTCAGGCTTGACATTAGGAAAAGAAATCACAGAAAGGGTCATTGGGCACTGGAACAGCCTGCCTAGAGAGGTGGTTAAGTCACCTTCCCTGGAGGTATTTAAAAGATGGGTGGATGAGGTGCTGAGGGTCATGGTTTACTGACTGATAGGAAAGGTTTGACTCAATTATCCAGTGGGTCTTTTCCAACCTAGTGATTCTGTGATTCTGTGAAAAGGATGCTGTATTTAGACAGAGGCACGATTCCCAACTCAGAAAAGCTGTGTGTCCTAACATATTTATGTTTCCTGAAAGCTGGCACATGTAATGCAAGCAAAAGAAAAATCACAGTTGCACCATGGTTTCAGCTTTGTGAACCATCATGCTGCATAAGCTGATCTTTAACTGCCCACTTTAACTTTTCCACGCCTCTTACCAACCCAGGTGTGAGGTACAGTGGAAAATAGTGAATGGCCATGAACTAAGGCCTAGATATTAAAAAACTGTAACTTTTTTATGCACTGACTTCTGTCTCCAAAGGTCTGGTGTCTTTAGTCATCAAAGGCTTTAAAAAACACTGACCTTTATGCTTGGGAAATGTTTGGAAGACAAAATACGCTCACAGATTAGCACTTACGTAAATGAGTGAAAATCAGGGCAGAAACTGTCGTATCATATAATTCATATTAAATGCCATTCATACTGTTGAATAAGTTAAACAACTGAACAAAGATAGATGAGAACAATAGAACAGGTTTCCTGGCATAAACAATCTCCCAGAAAGAGAGTAAAGGAGATGTACTCAGCCCCAGTCTTTTTTGCCTCAACACTCCTGAAGCATGCAGCATCCCTACAACATGCAAAACCCACACTGACTGAGGGGACAGGGGGAGAAATAGAAAAGCAAAAATGAGATAGAAGTGAAGCACAGCTCAATCAACCTGCAGTTGGTTGTCCAAAGAGGCAGTACGCTGTGGACAAACCACCATCTGGGCAGACAGCTCATGAGGAGAAAGTGCAAAGCCAGAAACCATGGTAGAAACAGGATTACAATAATGAAACTGAGAGAGTGAAGGGTGCGACAAAGATTTTAGAAGCAAACTCAGAAAGATTGCAACTATGCTGGTCAAGTTGCTAGGCTCCCTTCAGCTTAAAGGGACCATTACTGTACATAGGATGAGTTTAAAAAGCAAAAGTTCACTCTATTTTGCTGAACTGATGTTCACATGATCTTGTGAGTGCTGAATCCATCAGCCCAGGCATGAAGCTGGCTCCAGAGGCAAGGAAACTCTTGTTAGGAAAACCATTTCCAATCTCATATTATTGGCAGAACTGATTTAGAATAGTTTCTATATCTTATTCCTTGCCTTGCCCATAGCTCAGGCTTTACCTGTGATGTATCCGAAGCAGCAGCCCCAGCACATGGCTGCCCATATCAGGCAGTAGCCATCCTGTGAGGATCCAGCTACCTAAGGGCAAATCAGTCAGGTCACGCTGCCCAATGGGCTTGGCTTTCAAAAGGGCCATATTATGCCTGGGGCATTATTTAGATATAAGGTTTTTTTTATTTTAAGATTTCAAAAGATCATGTTTAGGGATATTGTAGAAAAGTTGAGAGAGAAAAGCCGAATTTGCCAGAGGCAAACACAAAATAACAGAGAAAAAGAGGCCCATCAACACTGCATCAAACTCTTACTTTAGTGACTCCAGGATGCATTTGGCCCACTGGATAGATAATGGCCTACTCCTTAGCTCTTGTATATCTCTTGGGTAAAAGAAATCTGTCTGTCTTTCCGCCCACTCCTCCTGAAACAAAGGTGTTTTATTATAACAGAGGTAATATGCAACAGGATCTGATCTGTATGTCTCATGAACAAAAGACAAAGATGACTGCAACCCTCTGAGATTTCATACTTTGCAATCAACCAAATGCAAAAAGTGCTGGAAACACTCAGCCATGAAAAAGAAAAGGAGAAATCCGTCTGTCTCATGCTTTTGTTGCACACAGATTTTCATTTTAGGCTTCTTTCAATCCAATATAGCAACTTTAAAATATAGCTCCATTCTTCTGTCTCTTTTAAAGGAAGTCTCTTGATGATTTTTTGTTCTCTCTTTCTGCTCAATTGGATTGTATCATATTTTTTCTTTTCAAATTTTCTCTCCTCCTTAGGCTTTCAAGCTCATTTCTCCTTTATGCTACCTACATCCATCAATCTCTTTTTTACCCACCAAATGTCTCAAATTCTCTCTTTGAAACAAAGACAGAACTCAAGTCTTTTCAAGTCCTCAGGTCTATAGAAATCTGTAAAAATTCACTCCCTGATCCTGGGTGCCTTTGGTGTTATCAATTAACTTTGTAAAAAATTTAGAGATTTTTAAAAAAATAGTTTAAATAGTAAATTTTTATGGATTGTCTAAAGCAAAGAAAATCTGAATACTAAGAACAAAATTAAATAACTGTCTGTGAGAGTAGCCCTGCAGAGAAAGACTTGGGGATGCTATTGGATGAAAAATTAGACCTAAGTTGGCAACGTGCATTTGCAGCCCAGAAAGCCAATTGTATCCTGGAGTGCATCAAAAGAAATACCGCTAGCAGGTGGAGGGAAGTGATTCTCCCCTGCTACTCTTCTCTCCTGAGACCCCACCTGGAGTACTACATCCAGTTCTCAGGCCCCCAGCACAATAAATGGATCTGTTAGTTCAGGTCCAGAGGAGGGCCATGAAGGTGATCAGGGGGCTGGAATGCTCTTTTATGAAAAGGGTTGAGGTTGTTCAGCCTGGAGAAGAGAAGACTCTAGGGAGACCTCATTTTGGCCTTTCAATGTATAAATGAATCTTATAAGAAATATGGAGAAAGATTTTTACTAAAGCCTCCAGTGACAGGAGAATGAGCAATGGTTTTAAAGTGAAAGAGGGTAAATTTAGACTGGAGATAAGGAAGAAATTTTTTATGATGAGGGTGGTGAAACACTGGAACAGGTTGCCTAGAGAAGTTGTGGACACCTTATCACTGGCAGTATTAAAGGCCAGGTTGGATGAGGCTTTGAGCAATCTGATCTAGTGGAAGATTTTTCAGCCCATGGTAGGGGGGTTGGACTAGATGATCCTTAAAAGGCCCCTTCCAACCCAAACTATTCTACGATTCTTTAATTATTGAATATCTTAGGTCAGTAAATCCTGTCGATATTCCTTCCATTCAGTGTAAAAGCATACTTTCTTCAAACTCCCAGATCAATAGTCTTGAACACAAGGATGGGAAATCCGTTTCAACCACAGCTGCTTGGTTTCAGTGTTTTTCAAGAAAATGGCTCTCCCTACCAAGTAAAGTAATCTCCTGACAGTACAGTGAATCCTATTAAATACCTTAAAGAATGTGGTTTCTAGTACTTCTTTTCTTAAACTGGTTAGCCTTCTTGTCTTATCTTAGCCCCTTATGGGGAGACTCACAAAAGTATTTATTGAAGTGCATGTGAGAAAATGTGGCCCATTAGTATATATAGCAGCAACAGTATAGAATAAGAATGTCTCCACTGTTATTAAGTTGACATGTTCTTATGTATCAACTGTGATTTATACAGAACAGTCAGACATGTAGGGATTCCTGTCTGGTATCGGTTTCAGTGTCAACTCTTACCTAATTTTTCACTTAGTTTTCCGGCTGAATTCTTATACTAATACAAATAAAATTAGAAAATGGCCACTAGGGTTTTTCCTCCTGTTAGTAGAACCAAGCTGCAGTCAGAAAGTGGAAATTTAAAAAAAAAAGCCAACAAAATTTTCTTAATGTCTTACTGACTCTCATAAGAACAAACATTTTTCTGGCATGATAATTTAGGTAAAGAGCCCCCTTCTATTTCAACTGTGCCTCACTCCTTTTTTTCATATATTAATTAAATCACATGCAGAATATAATATTCCAGACAAACTCCCCTTGTGAAATGTGGCTGATTTCGTGTAATAAATGCATCAGAAGAGCTATTCTGTATTCATCACTAATGGGTACGCCTGACTAAAATACTATGTCAACCTTTGTGCAGGATGTGCTTCCTAAATTTCAGTGTGTATTGTGGTTACAGCCTAGTAGGTGTGCTAGCAGTGTCTCTCCCCATGGACTGATGAAAAATGCATATTTTTTTTCTTATCTGGAGTATAACAGGCATTAGCAGTCAAATAGATTCTTTGAATCTAATTTACTGAAAGGCCTACAGTAAAGGAGAATAACTTCCAGCTGACACAACATAAGAACAGCCTTCTTCATGAGTAGTTGAGATAAAGCCCCGGTGATCATGTAAATTAATATCTGAATTTTAAAAAATGTTTTATGCATATGTATGATTGAATAAATGAAAACTGAGAGTAGTAAACCAAAACAAAACCTAAAAACAGCTTTACTGTAAAGCTGTTACAGCTTGTTTTGGATACACAGAGTTGATGACTTCCATTAAAAAGCAAGATGGATCATTCCCTTGCAGGCATTCTGAACATACTGGCTGGCATTTTTTTGTTTGCTTTTCTTCTTTTGTTGGAGCTAGAATCAAAATCACAACCTTTTAGTCTCAAATACAATCTTCAGAAAATGTGTAGTTTTGTTTAAAATAATATCAACATCACATTGTGTGAAAGGACAATCTGTCTCTGTGTATAAATGTTTGGTGTGACAGTCCTACATGATTAAGGCTAGTGCAACTGGGCAAAAAGAGACATGGAGGGGGGAGAATATAAGCAGAACTTCACTCAGAACCTGCCTTTTTTTTCCTCTCAAACAGAATGTAAACTAAAGCATCCTGAAAATATGGACATAAGTAGATGTTTTCAGGCTTCTGTAAGAGCAGAATCAGCAATGCCAGACCATGAAGGGCAGTTCTTAAGTCATTTCCAGACATTTTAGGTGAAAAAAACTAGAAATATAGGGTTCGAAGGAATCTCAGATCACAAGATGTTTCCATACTTAAATGTTTTTAAGATTGTTTCAAACTTTTTTTGCTCCACATCGTTGTATGTATCCCTTGTTACTCAAAAGAATTCTTCCTCAATAATTTCAGCTTCTGCAGAGCAAGATCTCAGTCCTACCACATTATCAACATGAGTAAATGCAGAGAGAGATTTGTGTTTCACTGAAGAAACTGTATCCGTTTTTTTGGCCCAAAGCAAGACGTGGTATTTTTTCTTGACTCTATGCTGTGATAATAAAAGTGGATCATTATCCTCCCAAACAGATGCTGAAATGGAGGAAAACCAAGCCTAATAATAAGGTTTGTATCATTTCTTGTACTCTTTCAAGAACTATTTACTTAAAGATGATGACCAGAGAGCTGCAGCACCTCCCGTACGAGGGCAGGCTGAGAGAGTAGGGCTTGTTCAGTCTGGAGAAGAGAAGGCTCCAAGAAGATGCTTTAAGAGGGTTTATAAGAATGTTTGAGAGGGACTTTTTGCAAAGGCTTGTAGTGATAGGACAAGGAACAATGGGTATAAACTGGAGGGGGTAGATTTAGGCTTGATATATAGAAGTATTTCTTCACAATGAGAGTGGTGAGGCACTGGCACAGGTTGCCCAGGGAAGCTGTGGCTGCCCCATCCCTGGAGGTGTTCAAGGCCAGGTTGGAAAGGACCTTGGGCAGCCTGATCCAGTGGGAGGTGTCCCTGCCCATGGCAGGTGGCTGGAACTAGATGATCTTTAAGGTCCTTTCCAACCTAAACTATTCTATGATTCTGTGAAGTAATTGGCCACTACCTGAATTCTCAGAAACACTAAAGGCTTTACCTATTAAATTCAGCACGGCTATTTCAAAATCAACAAATCCACTTTAAGTTTTATTTATTATTTTCATCCTTACTATGAGAAATCTATCCCTCTTTCAGTGAGAGTGCAAGTAGCATAAAACTATTGCCTTTTGTTTAAAATTTTGCTCAAAGAATTTTGTATACATAATACAGTTTCAGTACGAGCAAATGAAAAAATACTTCTCACCTCATCTCCCTCAACTTCTCTTCACTGATGAGAAACTCAGTCTCTCTGGTTTCCTGGGAAGAAGAAAAGGTCACCTGTAATATAATAAGGATAAGGCTTCCTGAAAAGAAGGACTTGCAAAAACAAAATTTAAAAAAGGGGAGGGGGTAGTAAAATCACCACAATAAAAAACAACAACTATTCAGTGATTTGCACTGAATGGTTTAAAGACTTGTGGCAAGAGCTCCATATACCACATTGTTAATTGTGGTTTTTTTTCCAATCAAACTTTGGAAAGTCAGTCCTGTACGATGTAGCTGAATTAATGTTAACTTCAAAAAATACCCCAAATCCAGTATACCTTTCACCTCAAAAGGTAAAATGAAAAATATATTCCTCTGCAAAACATAAAGACTGAATTTCAAACTGTTGCTATGACTACTACACAGGACGTACTTAAAGCTATCTGCTTTAAAATGTCATTATCCTGCCATCGTGTGCCAATTTGTGGTACTGCACACAAAGTCTGTATTTAATATTGAAATCATGACTCTGTTTTAAAACTTTAACATTTCTATCACTACAAAAATACATGTTGCAATATAAACATTGGGGTTTAATAACGTATGATGCTGAAGAAGAACAATTAGTGCATATCTGTAAATGTGATGCAATGATTCAGTTTGCTCCTTTTACTTCAGAGCCAATGTTCTATAATACAGAACAGTTCGGAAAACAACAGCTAACTTGATGACATCAATACCATTGACACTTTACTTAAAGAAAAATGAACAATTTCAGTCTTGGGCTACTCTCCTGTTTCCCAGTCTCGCTCAATTCTAGGCTGTGTATAAAAACACTTGTCTTGCACCTCATTGCTATACTAAATCAGCTGTATACTGCATCATATTATCCAGCCTCAGAAGACTGCATGCAGCACAAGATATGAAAAGAAGGGAAAGCTGCTTTTTCTTCTGTTTAGGCTACAGAATACTAAATACCTTTCAATGTCTGGGTGTATATTCAGCCAGTTCCTAGGTCTGCATCAGAACAATATGTGGGCATGCACTAAAGTCTCCCTCCTTTTCCACAGAGAGATTTCCAAGCACATACTCTTAAATCCCAGGAAGTAACCAAAGGTACTTCTTTTTTTTCCTTTTGTACTACTGAATAGTGGTAAGACCTCATCTTTTGGAGTCTCAACCCCTTAACTTCTATACCAGACTCAAAACTGAAACACGAATCAAAAACTTTTCAAGACACATAAATGAGGAGATAGTAGCCTCTTCTCTCCTTCACTTCTTTAGCTCTATACTATGTCAAGTTTCCATCATGCTGCTAACCTCCCCTTACGGAGAGATGCCAATCTGGAATGTAAATGGAGGGTTGGAAGAAAGAGACAATACATTGCCAGATGGCCAACATGAAAGTGAATTCCAAACAGCACTGTTCTGTACTTCAGAGTCTCTGAGTATATCACTATAAATATGTAATATTTTAAAAAAATCAAAATGGCTGAAACATCTCAAGACCCCCAGGAAGAAAGCATTTACATCTTCCATAAAACTTCAAGCTCAGAAGGTGTAACTGAAAATAAATTACTGAAACTCTCTAGCCAGCACTTACAGATGAAACAAAACATTCACTAAAAAGTTATTTAAAACCTCCACAAGGAATCTGAAATATACCTGATTCAGCTGAGGCAGGATATAACTTTTTAACTCTCCATATATAACCTTAACCAGGAAGATAACTCAGAAATGGGAAGCTATGCTGCCTCCAGAGCAGAGCAACTCAATATTGCCTGGACTGATAAAAGGTTTTAGAATCATAGAATCATAGAATAGTTTGGGTTGGAAGGGACATTAAAGATTGTCTATTTCCAACCCCCCTGCCATGGACCTCCCTGGGCAGCCTGTTCCAGTGCTCAAGAACCCTTTCCATGAAATTTTTTTCTGATATCCAGCCTGAACCTCCCCTGG
>WAAB01008377.1:0-10717 GCA_013389865.1 Piaya cayana
TGTGATTCTGTGATTCTAAGGGTTGAGAAATTCATTAAGTGAATACATTATTTAATGAAAGGATTAATCGATGCAATAAGCTATTTAGAGTCTAGTATTAGACCAGCTGTGCTTGTCCCACACTATTAAATTCAACAACTATGATGCTGTTTCTTCTGGTCGTAGAATCATAGAATCATAGATTCACCAGGTTGGAAGAGACCCATCGGATCATTGAGTCCAACCATCAGTCATCTTTCTCCCTTTTTTTTGACTGAAAACATGCACAAGTGTTTGGGCTGGAACTTAGACTTTAATTGACTTCTGAAGAAGCATAAGGAGTTGTTTGTACTTCAATAGGAGACGTTCACAGCTCTTTCCTCTAAGCTGATGGGACATATAAACCAATCCAGGCAGGTAATAAATCCAGGTTCTTGACTGGGAAATGTCACTAATTGGGAACTGCCAGGGATAATCAGAGAATTACAGAATCACCAGGTTGGAGGAGACCCACAGGATCATTGAGTCCAACCATTCCTATCAAACACTAACCCATGTCCCTCAGCACCTCGTCCACTCGTGCCTCAAACCCCTCCAGGGAAGGCGACAATACAGGCAATGCAATAAGAAGATTTCTATTTCAACATCCTTTTTTATCCTTTAGCTACAGCTGCAATTTCACCCTGTAAAGTGTCAGGAGCTGATAAAACACTGGTCGAAGGAATTGTTGCCACAAAGGCGGGGGCTGCATCAACACCCTGAGCCAAGAATGGTTGTGTTCCCAACTCTTCTCTCTCCTCCGTGGGGAAAATAGGATGGCAAAGCGGGCACCAGGCGGCTGCCAAGGGCGCTGAAATGCTGACGGTTGCGTGTGCGTAGAAATACGGGAACATATGGGCAGCATCATGTTCCCATCTCTTTCGGAAAGCAAAAGGGAATGAGTGTGAAATAAATTCCTATCAATAACAGGATGTGAATATTTACAGGAAAAAAATGAAATAGAGGAGGTGGGAAAAGTGGCTCCTATCGGCCGGCAGGGCTTGTAAGGGACCAGGGCTGCGTCTGGGTGGGATTTGCTGCTCGCATACACCCAGAACAGGAGGAAAACGTGATCAAAAATTTCATTTATCCTGTGTATGTTCATAGCACCCACTGGCCCACAAACGTACACGCACACGATCGGGATCCACTGGAGATCCTCTTGGTTTTTATTTTGTAACGCGCAGCCGAGCGAGCAGCCCTTGAGCGGGTTGAATTGCTTTCCATGGTAACTAATTGTGATTTCAGAAACGCGGGTTCTGCAACGGCACACGGCGAAATGGAGCTGGACGTGGAAGCAGCTGGTAAGACGAAAATCACTCGCTTATGAGATAGTATTGAATGATGGAGACTGATGGAGCAGGAAAAATGAGGGGTGGCAGGGACTAGAAACAAGGCAGCTCTCCGATATCTTCATGTGTTTCCTGAGATTTTGAATTCCTTGGGAAAGCGTCTGGTGAATTTTTAAGGAATGAAACCCTCCCTGTGTGGGCTGCCTTCCCATCACCCCTCCTACTGTTTTATCGAAAAGGAGACTATGAAAAATCTAGATGTATAAAAGCAAAGGAAGTGTCAGGGAATTAAATTGTGATTAAATTATTATTATTGGTTCAGAGAAAAAAAAAAGGAAGGTTTTTACAAAAACATATCCATTCTGCTATGAAAAACCAGTGGAAGAGCGTATTTTGAGCAAGACTAAAACAAATTAAAAAAATAAAATTTCCCCAGACTGTGGGTGTCTCACTGCCCCCCTGCACCCGGAGGCTGGATAGATGTTTAAATTGATGGGGATGCGCATTCAGAGGAGGGAAAATAGAGGTTTAGGCGTATGTAAAGTCGAATCGTTCGTCAAGTTAAGTATCAATTTTATTTACCCAGCAGACAGTCATGGTTTTTTTTTATTATATAAATATATATCTAGGCACTTCAAATGTGAATATTCGACACAAGCCTGTTTGACAACGAGCACAGAGCCATTCGAGTGTATTAAAAAATATTCATGATCTCCAATCCGATCCCTCTGTAACCTTCAGCATGGGACTGACAGCGGAGCAGCCGTAAATCTGAGGTGGTTTGTTGACCTTATGAACCGTTAACGGCACCTCCAGCGCTCTCAGGCTACAGTCCACGTCCGACCAGGATAACGAAGGTGTCGCAGGCAAACCATACATGAAACGAGAAAGTTGCTTTAATGATTGCTCCCCAGACACCCAAAGGCACTAATCAACACGTGGATAATGACCTACAAATCTGTGTGATTAGTACACATTTTTTTTAGTGCTACAATACTTTTTCAACGGCTTCGGGTGGCATGTGGAGTGAAATACGTCTTTCATCGGCACCAGCTTTGTCCTGAACGCCCTTCCATTTGTTTAGTTTAACAGGAGAACATCTCAAACCAAATCCAAGCTACATCAAACCAAAAACGGAGCCGTAAGAACCGTGCTGAGCGCCAAACTCTCGATGCCGCTGAGCTCTTTCTACAGATCAAATTGGACACACGCTGGACTGAACGGATGTTGATGCTAAATCCTCAAATTGCTGTGAAACAGTGGGAAAAACCAGATCCACAGATCTGCTGGCTCCGTGTAACACGACAGACGATGAAACACCTTGACCGAGGACCAGTTTACGTCGCTTTTTATCCATCGCAAACCCCCTTTGTACCGAGTCGAGTAGAAAGCTCACGAATCACTTTTTAAAAGGAATTACCATAAAGTATAGACTTCAAATAGACCTTTTACAACAGAACACAAAAATTCAAACGACATTTTTTTTTCAGGAAAGCACTTTAACACTTAGGTCCTGACAACATTAGATCACTTTTAAGCTGTAAACCTGAAAAAGTTTTACGTGATGAAATAAAATCAAGCATTGCAATTTCCAGTCATGATAATTATCGAACGGATTGTAACAATGAGAGATAATTAGAATGTAAACATCACGCTCAGGACACCGGTACTGAGGAAAACTCCTGTTTTTCTAGAGATTTATACCTGCTCATAGTAAAATCGGTAAGAAGAGGTTAGAATATTTCCTCTTGATATCAGTGGTCTGCAAGCAGCAGTCTAGGTAACACCGTCCTCTTATCAATAATGGTTTACAGAATCGCTACGACCTTAAAAAAACCCTCCAGCTCAAATACTACAACCGGGTATCGATAGAACATTTGGAAGGAGACGTCTAATACCTTTAGATTTGTGATTTGCCTGCGTACGTGTAGATGCGTGAGGTTTTATCTCTCCTTATATCCAAACCTCACAACCTTTCAAGGCTGAACTACCTCTAGATAAGAAATACAAGACCTTTATTTATTTTTTTTTTATACCTGAGACATTTTTGCATATTGATGTCTTTGTACCTTTCCCTGCAGGTACGCACAGAGTCCTTCACTCATTTGTGGGGTCTCACTCAAAGGCCATTGGAGTTAGCTGGATTCTTCCCACTAACTCCACGGACTTTGGCTGAGCCCTTCCTTATCTAACCTGGATGCATCAACAGAGCTGTAAGAGAGTTAAAAATATATTTAAACGAAGAGTTGCTGTACAAGCAGACAGGCTGGTTTATACAAACCCAGAGCTAGTTCACCACTCCTGACACCGCTCACAATGCCTGATTCGAGAAAATTAAAGTCCTTTACGTCAGTTGTTTCTACTAGTTGGTAAAATACAAAACCCCCAGATCGTTAGGAATGTTTCTTCGGGTGATGGATCATTGGCTAAACACAACATGGTGAAAATGCTCCAGGGGCACAGGCTACATAAGGCTCTTCCAGGATTTCACAGTGCTGTTGGAGATGGCAAACACCAAGCTAAATTTCAAGGATCTCAATTAAAACCAAGAACGTGTTCACCGCGTTTCACTCCACGCTGCTTCTGACAGGGGGGATTCCCTAGAAGTGCTTCCACGCAGACAGAGCGGCATCGTCTTTGATAACACAGCAATTAGAATATCTGCTTTCATTAAATAATTTAGCCAACGGAAAGATATGAGTGGAAGTGCAATAAAATGTGCNAATTTCACAGTGTTATTTGAGACGGCAAACACCAAACTAAATTTCAAGGATCTCAATTAAAACCAAGAACGTGTTCACCGCGTTTCACTCCGCGTTGCTTCTGACAGGGGGGATTCCCTAGAAGTGCTTCCACGCAGACAGAGCGGCATCACCTTTGATAACACAGCAATTAGTATCTCTGCTTTCTTTAAATAGTTTAACCAATGGAAAGATACGAGTGGAAGTGCAATAAAATGTGCTTTTTGACACAGAATTGGACATACTCACACTCGAAAAATCAGCAAAATAATAATATTCATGAAAGACACAACCAAACGAGTCACTTCCCAAGTCAATCGGTGCCCCCTTATTACGCTGCAGAAACATCGGGGTTTTGCACTATATTTTACAGCAAAGACTCGATTTCAGTGATGATTTCAGTCAGCAAAGTTGTCTCGGAACAGCTCTTTGCTCCACTGTACAGGCATATAAAGGGAAAAAAGGAAAGCTACATCTCACTGGCACTAGGACTCCAGAGGACTCAGAACTTTTAGAAATGTTTGATGAAAGATAGCGGCATGTGGGGTATTTCGGTGTAAAATAAAGCAAAGGCTCTTTCCCAAGGGGCAGAGACTTCTAAGACCTGTTGTAAACAGGTCAAACATCGTTTTCAAAGAGGACGCAGAGCGATGAACTCGTAATAGGACACAACAATGTACGAAGCATCGGATGTAAGAAACTCTACTGCTTGCATTGCCAGTTGGCTGTTCCACTGTTCCGATTGCACCTGTTCTCTATCTCCTTTTATTCCTCCTATCACAATCAACTCCTAAACTGGAGGAATTCTGGTCAGAACACCTCAAATCCATCCTTTCATCACTATTCCTCCTTATACCACAGTGAGCACCTAAACCAACGGGGTTCCAGCGGGAACGCCTCCGATCCATCTCTCCCAAATCACAGAATCACCAGGTTGGAAGAGACCCACTCAGTCATCGAGTCCAACCATTCCTATCAAACCTACTCACGCTGAAGCCAAACGGTTCACCCCTCACTGACCTTCGGTGCCACCAACGCTCTGTGACCCATGGGTGAGGAACCGAGGGTCTTTCTGCAGTTCAGATGCTCTCCAGCACGATCGCCGACAGCATCACGGTTTGTTCATGGAGCAACTGGTTCAGGGAGGCACTTACGGGACACGTTTAAAACTTATCTTTGGTAAACACACACACAGAGACATAAATTTTAACTAAGGTTTTACTTCCTGATAATAAGATAACTCTTCGTTTGCTACCAGTGTAGGTGTGCGGGTATCCAAACACACGCAGGACAGTGCTAGTATGGAATACTTTTTCAAACTGCCGAGGATTTGTTTTAATTCACCTAAAAACATTGCAGTCCTGGGCTTTTTTTGTTTTTTTCCTGACTCTATTTAAATGCATCGAAGCATCTCTGATCGATAACAAATTAGCAATAGAAAGCTAGCCCTATGTGCTCAATTTTCCTTCTCTTTCGCATTCTATTACCTTGTTTTCCCAGACCAATTTAATCAGAGGAGCCATATCTCTTACAGCCTTCGTTATCTGCGAGGCAGATCCGGGGGGTTTCGATGCTGTGATGCTCAAGCAGCTGAATCTCTCGCTCAGATCACTAAAAATTGGGCATATTGAAAAATTCCAGGTCTGCTCTTGGTGCCTCCTGCTAACCCTGCTCTGGTGAGGAGTGGGACCTCGTGTCCTTGATGGGAGCTGAGGGGCGATCGCAACAGAGCCCGTAAAGCAGAGCTCAAACCAGCCCATCAACGCCTGTTTTAACTAAAGTTGCTGCAAATAAAAGCTGCATGGGTCTAACTGACGGACGAGCTACTTTAACGTACCCAGAACACTGTCACTTCTAAAAATCAGACATTTCTACCGAGAGGTATTTTATTGACTCGATTTTTTTTCATTTACACTATTTAAATTTTCCTTAAGAATTTTTTTTAATTTTTTTTTTTAGAACCCAGAAGTTAGTGCATTTCATTTTATAAAATTAGAATCATTTATATCCTTCTCTTTTCATCAAAAACAAAAAAATAAAATTAGAGCCCAAACACACGTCGGAGTATAAATACATCATGAGTAATGACAGCAAATCTCACTTCTTTTATGATCTGCTTAGACACCAACCAAATAACTTTGGCAACTGGCACAAAGATATGTCCTTAAATCAAAAAGTGCTGATAAAAATTTGCTTAATGAGGCCTTCGCTATGGAGGGAACTGGAAAGAGAGAGGGGAGTGTAACTGCCGAGGAGGTTCTCGCGGTCCTAAACCATTCCGCTCTGCATTTGTATGTGAAAGGGGTACGGCTGGTAGACGACAGGGGCTTGTCCGTGAGCAACGTAGTAATTGCTGAAGTTTCTGTCACTGATATACGGAGCAGGCTNATTTTATGATCTGCTTAGACACCGACCGACCAAATAACTTTGGCAACTGGCACAAAGATATGTCCTTAAATCAAAAAGTGCTGATAAAAATTTGCTTAATGAGGCCTTCGCTATGGAGGGAACTGGAAAGAGAGAGGGGAGTGTAACTGCCGAGGAGGTTCTCGCGGTCCTAAACCATTCCGCTCTGCATTTGTATGTGAAAGGGGTACGGCTGGTAGACGACAGGGGCTTGTCCGTGAGCAACGTAGTAATTGCTGAAGTTTCTGTCACTGATATACGGAGCAGGCTGATAATAGCACGTGACGTTGGCTGCGTTGGGGATGATGTTTTGTTCCCCGAGTACTTTCAAAGCCAGGATTGTGATCATGTTCAGCGTTTGCCTTCGCTCGTGCCCCATGAGACAGACCGTGCTCTCGTTCACGACCCCGCGCAGAGTCATCAGGTAGTCGTACTTGCTCTTCTCTTCCCCGATGAAGTGGTTGCGCAGGTACGACTCAATTTTCCGCTGCTGCTCGGCGACATCCGGAAAATCGATGAAAAACCTGGAGCACATGTAGCGCTCCAGAGATTTGATCTCAGCCTGGTCGGCCGGCTTGAAGTCCCGCACCAGGAGGTTGCTGTACTTGAGGAGGCCGCCCCCTCTGATCTCCTCCGGGTTCCTCGTGGAAATCAGCTTGTATTTCAAGTGGTCCATCGCTTCCTTGAAGTCTCCGTACATGCTCTCGGCGATAACAGCGGGGTGAGACTCCTCTGTCAGCCTGCAGCCCGTCGCCCTGTAAACGTTGAGGACGGAGTCCAGGACGATCTGGAAGGAGTCCACGCTGAACTCGAACTGCCGCCGCAGCGAGTTGACGAACTTCAGCTCCACGTTCTTGCCGCTGTTGTTGGACAGCGAGATGAGGCTCCAGCGGTCGTGGTCGGTGGAGACTTTGACCATCTTCTGCACGTAGGCGTCTTTCATGGTCTGGGCGGTGATTTTTTCCTTGTTAACGCATTTCGGCAAGAAGTCCAGCAGGCAGTGAAGAACGGCTTCCTTGACAACCTGGAACTCGAGCTCGCTCGGAAGTTCCACCCCAAAGATGATGTCGAGGTCCTTATAGCTGGTCCCGTTCTGCTTTACCAGGATGTGACTGGCAGTCGACCCGTTCAGGCGGATATCTCGGACGTTGATTTGCTTTTCGATGAGCTGCTCCTTGACCATGTGGATGATCTCCTTGGGCTTGACCTCCAGCGTCGGAAAATTCCCTCTCCCGTGAATGGGTATGGCCTCGGCTAAAACTTGATCCAGGATTTTAATCTGCTCCCAGGTGAGACGGCTGAACCTGTGCTCTGACTCCTCCGTCATCGTGATGTCGGTTGGCTAACTGGGGAGAAACAAATTAAGAAAGAATCGTTAGAACTTGATCAAATAGAAGAGCGACTGACATTTCACTGGGTTATATTGTTGCTCTCTACAACTACCTGAGAGGAGGTTGTGGAGAGGAGGGAGCTGGGCTCTTCTCCCAAGTGACAGGGGACAGGACGAGAGGGAATGGCCTCAAGCTCCACCAGGGGAGGGTCAGGCTGGACATTAGGAAAAATTCTTCACAGAAAGGGTGATTGGGCAGTGTCAGAGGCTGCCCAGGGAGGGGGTTGAGTCACCTTCCCTGCAGGTTGATGAGGTGCTGAGGGACATGGGTTAGAGATTGGTGGGAACGGTTGGACTCGATGATCCGGTGGGTCTCTTCCAACCTGGTGATTCTGTGATTCCACGATAACAAACATGTATCTCCCTTCCTCAGCACCGTGACAAAGCAGTTGGTGTCACCGAGACACAGTTAACGGTCTGAGTCAACCACCGCACTTGTCACGGGCTTTTAATTGAGTTTTAATGTGCTCAGATTTTAATCCTGCTGAGAAGCCATTGTGGCATCGTATAATCCATGACTCAAAGTGAATGCTGTAAACCATACAGACTTCATCTAAAATGACTCAAAAGTTAACGAGATTAAATACTCGGTGGTTAGAATGAAACTCCAACTAAGTTTCACTGTGAAGAGCTGAAATGTGCAAAATGGGCAAATCTGACTCTCTGTCTGTGAAGCGATTCCTGGAGAAGCCAGTGACGCTCTGGGAGTTCAGAGCCTCACGATTAACGTCTGAGCAACCCCTTATGAGAAATACTCAGGGTTCTGTGCTGGAATCCGCCTTCTACTTTGACAAATAAGGACAAAGTCCCAGGAAAACCAGGAATTAAGTTGTCAAGAATATAATTAATTTATGGATTGACCTAAATAAACTTTTCTTTCTTATATTTACTGATTTGCTTCCAGTTTGCGAGCTGGTCCATGGCCCCGCGCTTTTGTAGAAGGAATTTCTCTTGTTCTTTTTCTTAATCCTGTCTGGCAACAAGAACAATTTCCAGGCATTTTATTGTCATGAGGAGCCTTATTTCTCCAGGCAGAGGCAAATTTATTTACCGAGGTGCTCAGGCTGACCTCGGGAGTTCTTATTAATGCAAGGGAGCTCAGTTACAATAAATCAGCAGCAGTGCCGGGGCTGTAATTACTCAAATCTTTGTATAAAACAAGAAAGAACAAGGGACAGGAGGACGGCAACTCAGTGCACGTGGCCACAGCCGCCAGGCGAAGCTCAACATGAGCGAGTGCTGGGGTTGCCTCGATTCTAACCTTACCATAAGGTGAGAAAAAGATTTCCCTGATTCACATCCCAGCTTGGACGTCCAGCTGATGGAGTGGTTGCAAGGTGGGAGAATAGTTTGTGTGGGATCATTAAACATAGTTTTCCTATTATCTATTTTCATGCTGAAATCAGAGGCTCTAATTTCCTTCAGCAGGGTTTAGACCAATCAGTGACGAGTTTGATTTTACAGTGATGCTGGAAGGTTTAGTTTAGTTAGCCACCTCCCAGAGCTTGGCCGTGCACCATAGAATCATAGAATCATAGAATAACCAGGTTGGAAGAGACCCATCGGATCATCGAGTCCAACCATTCCCACCAATCTCTAACCCATGTCCCTCAGCACCTCATCCACCGGCACTTTAAACACCTCCAGGGAAGGTGACTCAACCACCTCCCTGGGCAGCCTCTGACACTGCCCAATCACCCTTTCTGGGAAAAATTTTTTCCTTATGTTGAGCCTGACCCTCCCCTGGTGGAGCTTGAGGCCATTCCCTCTCGTCCTCTCCCCTGTCACTTGGGAGAAGAGCCCAGCTCCCTCCTCTCCACAACCTCCTCTCAGGTAGTTGCAGAGAGCAATGAGCTCTCCCCTCAGCCTCCTCTTCTCCAGGATAAACACCCCCAGCTCTCTCAGCTGCTCCTCTTGTTCTCCAGCCCCTTCCCCAGCCTTGTTGCTCTTCTCTGCACTCGCTCCAGAGCCTCAACATCCTTCTTGTGGTGAGGGACCCACAACTGAACACAGGATTCAAGGACCAGATTCATCAAAAGAACAAAAGCAGATTTGGCTTCACGTCCGAACAAAGAAAATCTGCTACGCTAACGAGTGCTTTCATGTCCCACACCACTTTCATAAAACCAGATACTTACAGCCTAGAGGACGGGCTCATCAAATTTAGCTCATATTTTACCAATGAACTGTTTAAGATTCCCTCTTTATACACTCCATAATGTTGCTTCAGTGCCTTTTCAAAGGGTTTGCAGCGTGCTGGCGTTCTCGAGCAGAATACATCTGAAATAGTTTTTGTGCAGCTGTGTTAGCTCCATTCTCTTCCCTTTGCCTTTATCTGCTCCCTGTTTATCTGTTTCCCAACAGATCTAGAGAATAGTTTAATGCTCCGATTGTCTTCACTTTGTTTGAAATGGGTTGCAAAGGGATCTTGTAAAGATCAAGCCAAATGCCATCGGCTGCCGCGGTAGCTTTGCTTTGGGGGTTACCACAGTGATGCTCACGGTGACTATTGCTGCTCTCCCCTCGGATCTCTGGGTTGGCTTTGCTGCACACTCGTTATATGAATCGTAGAATCATAGAATCACCAGGTTGGAAGAGACCCACTGGATCACCGAGTCCAACCATTCCTACCAAACACTAAACCATGTCCCTCAGCACCTCGTCCACCTGCACCTTAAACCCCTCCAGGGAAGGTGAATCAACCCCCTCCCTGGGCAACCTCTAACAGTGCCTGATGACCCTTTCTGTGAAGATTTTTTACTTCATGTCCAGCCTGAACCTCCCCTGGTGGAGCTTGAGGCCATTCCCTCTCGTCCTGTCCCCTGTCCCTTGGGAGAAGAGCCCAGCTCCCTCCTCTCCACAACCTCCTC
>WAAB01008377.1:21322-41920 GCA_013389865.1 Piaya cayana
GGCTCTCTTTGGTGGGTTTGCTTTTTTTTTTTTTTTTTTTTTCCTTCTGCCATTGGTGCTCGGAATGAAAATGAATCTAAACAATCAAACGCAGGAGATTAGCCAGAAGCAGCTCTGTTCTTGTGCTGATGCTCAAGCTCTGGATGAAATAATTTCTCGACCTTTGGCCGGGGAGGAAAAAGTTACAAAGCACAAAATAAGCTATAAAAATGGCCGTTAAAACATTGCCTTGGGAGATCTATTTAAAATGCTGATGACATTTTCTACAGTAACTGCTTCGGTCGGAAAGAGCTTCTTTAATGGTGGCGAACTTGAATAGAACCATCAGAGCCAGAAGGAGAGGAAGGTTTAGCCAGACAAACCGTGAGACCCACGGAAGGGGCAGCGCACGTGCAAAGTCCCATATGAAAGGGCTGCAAAGAAGACCCTGATCCAAGGCGAATGAGGAATCCAGGGTGAATGAGGAATCCAAGGTGAATGAGGAATCCAAGGAAAGAGGCGTCTCCCTCCTCTGTAATTTGAGGTGGATCCTCAGACACGAAGCAAACTTTGCTCCAGCTGTGGAGAAGCTCGCAGAGAACTTAGAGCTTTAACAGTCCGGCAGGTGAGAGGCTGCAGAAAATCCTCTTTGGCATCATGACTACGCAATGGAATGAAGAAGATGCTCCTAATTCGAAACACAGAGGGGTGAATGTCAGCTTATTGGGAAGCCAGAGGAAACAGGAGAAAACGTGGCCCCGCAAATCTGGTTAGACTTCCAAAAATATCCCCCCCAGGAACATTAGATGCTGCTGGGAACACACACAGCAGAGCTCGGTGCTCAAAGCGTGCCGACCTAATTGCATCGTTACATGAAAGGAGAAAGCCCTGACTCATATTTTATGAAAATCATTATGGTGAATCAGCAAATTGCTCCTGTTTATCTCCTCCGACGTCAGCACTGAAGTCTGGAGCGACTTGAACTAATCTCGGGGCACTCGTAAAGGGAATATATTTAGAGCAGCTGAAGCCAGGCTAATTGGGAACAAGCAGTAATTTGTCACTGACGGGCAGCTGGGAAGCTCAGGAAAATGCTGGTTCCTGCCTGCCCTGTCAGGACAACAAGCCCCGTGCGTGCCTTTCACCTCTGGCTCCTTCATCAGATCCCAAATTTAAATTATTCACTTAATCAATGTGTGGCCATTATGATGAGATCTCCCTGTATGGAAATGCTGTTGGTTTTAAATACGTGACTCTTTATACGATGCAGGGAAGCAAAAACTGCACAGAATTGTACAACCTGACCTGGCTTGTTTACCTGCTAATCAGATCTCCTGCCCTGATAAAGCTCATATCATTTGATTGTGTGTGTAGGGCACTCCGGAGCACCTGAGGGATGAGAACGAAATCCTGCTCAAATGCTGCAGATGAGCAGAAAAGCCACTGAAATGCCTCCCTGCATCAGTACTCAAATGACATCATGGAATTCCTGCTGCTCGCCCTCAAACCCGGGTGATCTCCTCCTGCAGGGCTTTTCCAGCTGTGCTCATGGTGGGAATGGTTGGACTCGATGATCCGGTGGGTCTCTTCCAAACTGGTGATTTTGTGATTCTATGAAATAGTGGGGGCAAGACAAAAGGTCCCATAGAAATGCCTCCGAGCTGTGTGGTGTGGTCTATAGGCTGGAGGGAACAGATCCAGAGGGACCTGGACAGGCTGGAGAGGTGGGGCTGTGGGAACCTCAGCAATCTCAAGCACAATTTAAAACTCTTCTTTCTACAGGACTGACAGAGAAGGAGAATAGGATGCAGCCCCAAAGGGGACCTGCGCAAAGAGGCAGAGAAATCCAGGACAGGGAGTGTTAGAAGATTTATATGATTTGAAGAGAAACCAGAGTATATTGTGTTCAGTTGTGGGCCCCTCAGCACAAGNTTGGGCAGTGTCAGAGGCTGCCTGGGGAGGGGGTTGAGTCACCTTCCCTGGAGGGGATGAGGTGCTGAGGGACATGGGTTAGAGATTGGTGGGAATGGTTGGACTCGATGATCCGGTGGGTCTCTTCCAACCTGGTGATTCTATGATTATAAGATGACTTGGAGCAAAATCTGCTCCCACCTGCATGTCCAAACTGCCACTTTGTAGGGAAAGTGGAGACGGCCCTTCCCCAGAGCTGGCAGAGGCTGTGGGCGTTGGTGGCACCGGTGCCCCAGTGCCTGCAGGGTGATGGAGCGGGCGCTCGATGGGAGGTGACAGGTCTGCAGCTGGGCTGCTCGCACTGACTTCAGAGCTCAGCTGCCGCTTGGGCGTGTGACGCCAGCAGCGTGTGAGTCACCCGAGTGGACAGGAACAGTGTTAGTGGTTTCCAAACTTATGAAGTGGAAGAGGCTTAGATCAGATTTCAGGGTATTTTTAACAGAGAGCTGGCTTAGCAAAGGGCTCTTCAGGTGTATCCATGTGCTACAAAGCAGTTCCGTGGGCTCTGTATGGAAAGACCTCGCTATTATTATTATTATTTACTACATTGTGCAATTTAGAGGATAAACCATTGTGACAAATACTGCACAGAAGGTTTGGGTTGATCATCAGTGGGGAAAACACCTTTTAAATACTCAGTAAAGCCCAAGCAGGACTGGGAGCAAAATTCTTTTAATCCCTGGAGCAAGGGAGCGGTCATGTCGGCTCTTGGGGGCACCTGGTCACACATCTGAGCTGTGAGCTGCCAGCTCCCCCCGGCATCGGGGCTATGGGGCCACCTGTGGTGGGAGCTCCTTATGGGACAAGGGAACTGCCAGCTCAGCCCTAAATCTTGGTAGTTTCTGTGGAAATTTAAAATATATAGCGCTGAGCAGTAAGTATCGTCTATGCCACGACCTACTGCTCTGCTGGGAAGCTGGAAGAGGAGAAGGTGAGGTGGTTCTAAGCCTCCTTCTTCCCACTAGCTTTTCCCTACTGCAGGTGATAAGGAAGGTCTCTTCCAACCTGGTGATTCTATGATTCTATGAAATGAAAGAAAAGGTCTTCTCCTCTTCCTCCCTGCACAAAATTAACGTGCTGGCCCTGCAGGGATACAACAACCAATCTCTTTCTCAACCGTGCATCTATCTCCTCCTTGAGAAAACTCAGGAGGCACAGTGGTGACACAAACTTTCTAGTAATACGACATAATCCCCAGAGAAATGGTGTGACAGTGTTTTTTCAGTCACACTTGCTCGTTGAGAGCTTGCACTGGAGGGCACCTACCTTGCTATTAATAGATCCTGGTTTTGTACCATCGTGCCTTGCTTAATGACCTCCTGACTAACGGCATCGAGGACGGGGCTTCCACAGAGACGTAAACAAACCAGAGTATGTCAACAAACACGATAACGTCCTCTTGAAAGCGCTCTTACTTACTCCCTGTCTTCATTCAACTGGCTCTGAGTGACACCAATCAGCTTCTATTCCTGCTCCTAAGAAGCAAAGGATCCTAATCCACCTGGAAGCCAGGGTGAACGTCATAACGCAACATGAGGAAAGGAAGAGTGTTTTCATAATTGGTTGTGATCTAGGTTTGAAGTATTCAACGGGAAAAGAAATAATAGAGTAATAAAGTACTGCATTGAACTTATATAAATGGTTTTAGAAGTGTTCTTTGATGTGATGGCATTGAATTATCATAACACCCCTCAGCCTCACTCCACAAGGCAGGAGAAGATAGAAAACTTCAGCCCTGTGATGCGGTTGGCAAGTACAAGTCATTCTGGTATTATTAGTATTATGATATTAATATTGTTATCAATGTATTTTTATTGCTGTATTTCAATAATTATTGATGTACGTGATGTATCTCTTGCCTAGGGTTGGGTTACTTGATGTTAGGTTAGCTCAGGGTAGGATATCACGTCAGGTTTATGTGTCAACTCGCTTAATGATGAACTCGACTAACTTAACGATGAACTCGACTAATTTAATGATGAACTGGACTAACAACGCTCTGTTGGAGACATACACAGTTATTAAGTGAGGCATGACAGTATCTATTTTGCCCACCACAGCCACAGAATCACAGAATCATCGGGTTGGAAGAGACCCATCGGATCATCGAGTCCAACCATTCCCACCAATCTCTAACCCATGTCCCTCAGCACCTCGTCTACTCGTGACTTAAACCCCTCCAGGGAAGGCGAATCAACCACCTCCCTGGGCAGCGTATTCCAATGCCCAATGACCCTTTCTGTGAAAAACTTCCTCCTAATCTCTAGCCTAAATGTAACATCCCTGTGCTGTTCATCAGTAATAATCTATTGAATTCATTTTCTACCTTTCGGTACAGCCTTCCAGCTAGAAACCAGGCAGCTACCAGCAACTGCTTCATAGGAAGCTGAAGCCCTTGGAGAATTGCTTCGGAATCACTTGAAATTAAGGTTTTAAAAGCTGTTCTTCAAAAAAGTAGTAGTAAACACCATCTGGCACATAACCTGATATATAAAAATAAATTCGTGGTTTATTACCGCCAGGTATTGCTTTTCACCTGCGGAGCGAGCGAACATAAAAGGGGCTTAAGAGAATCCAGCAGAGCCCAGTGAAATCGTGCCGGGTTTATTGCAGATCTGCAAAACAAAGGCTCGGGATTCCTGGCTTATGTGCGGTTAGAAATCTCCGGGATGCTTTGGAAAGCACTCAGCGTTTGATTATGCAGGAAGGAACCACTGATATTAACACCAGTTGTGTTGACGTTGTCAAAGCACACTTTGTTGTTTTTTTTTCGTAGCAGCATTTTCTTCCAGAAGAGGGTTGAAAAGAGGAAAGGCTGATGAAAGCAAGGATCAAAAGCTTATGCAGGCTGGATTGTGTTGGTTTGTTCTTTCCATTACCGTGACATCAAGGCTGCCTCGGGGATGAGAGAGGCACGGAGCGCAGCTCTGATTAGAGGTCTCTCCCCATGGTTACAAACTCCCTCTGGACTCAGCACTAGTGAGGCTGCTCCTTGAACATTGTGTTCAGTTGTGGGCCCCTCACCACAAGAAGGATGTTGAGGCTCTGGAGCGAGTCCAGAGAAGAGCAANGGTGGATGAGGTGCTGAGGGACATGGGTTAGAGATTGGTGGGAATGGTTGGACTCAGTGATCCGGTGGGTCTCTTCCAACCTGGTTGTTCTACGATTCTATGAAACCAGATTTTAGTGTAATGATGGAGTTTGGGAGAGTACAAGACAAACAAACTCTCAACGCTGCTCTCCATCCCACACTCAACGATCAGAGGCACCGACCGTGGGGTGAAGAGGTGCCTTCTCAAGGACGGGTCACGGTGCAGCAGATACTGCCTGGCAGGACTGGCCCCAGAATATGTAGGGAGCTCCTTTAACCCACCCGGCTTGCAAGCACGATGCTTCCACTGCTGTGGACTGCTGCTCGTTCTGCTGCTCCAAGGGGTCCAAGGAAGCAGTGGTGCATGTGGATGAGGAAACACTGTGCTCCACATGCTTTCCACAAAGGAAAAGTGGGAATACAAGTGTCCTTTGGCATCAAGAGCATGAAAATATCTTTTTCATTTGAAAAAAAACCCCAAGCTATTCCAGATAAAAGCTCCTGTGTCCTGCATTGTCTATGAGCTCTTGAAGGTCCTTGTCTTCCTCCAAGAACCTAACCAGAGCTGCACAACCCGTTACACTGGTGGGGCCATTCCTGGGTACGGCACTGATTTCTTCTTGAAAGGAGCATTCGTTTTCTAAATAAATAATTTTGAATTTTTAATCTCTCTGCAGGTTCTTTTAGCCGCCGATCTCCTCTAGTCTTTTTCCAGAAGAAAAATCACTTCCCGGCACATTAACTGGGTTTAATTTTCTCCTTAAATCTGTCCCAGGCTTCTCATTTGTTTAGCGGTTGACCGAGGATTTTCCAAGCCTAAATATGAATCTCTTTAAGGAAAGAACTGAAGCATTTGGAGAAAAAAAACCAAACAACTTTCAGATCTTTCTCAGAACGAGCAGTCTCTTTTCCTCAATCTGGTTTTAATTTGAGCGAAACCCCATGTCTTATTTTAAATTGACTATCAACATCCCGTTCCAGCACACAACCAGCAGGGCTCGGCTGAAGGTTCTGTCTGTCTTACTGGCTCAGATAAGCTGGAAATGAAGCTTGTTGAGTAAATTCATGGTAGTAGAGCAGGGGCCAGATTGATTTAACAAACTACTTTGGCTTCATGGGAGTGTAAACGCTTGAGTTAGTGACTGTCCCTCCTTCCCTAATGTCTTTAGCAGTTTAATTTAGAATCATGGAATATAATAGAATAGAATCACCAGGTTGGAAGAGACCCACTGGATCATCGAGTCCAACCATTCCCACCGATCTCTAACCCATGTCCCTCAGCACCTCATCCACCTGCACCTTAAACCCCTCCAGGGAAGGCGAGTCAACCCCCTCCCTGGGCAGCCTGTTATGGAATCATAGAATAGAATTTCTTTCTGCTCTGTGTAGACTTTAAATACAACGTGAGTAAAACCCTTTTATTGCTTTTATTTGGCACTGTAAAGTCCTCAGTAGTGTCTGTTCTGTATGTAGATTTACTGCTGCTAATAGTCTGTCCCCCTGAATTTCTTTTTTCACATTTACCTTTCCCTGTGCCTCATGTGTGACTGACGTTAGGAATGACTAAGGGTGCAGATCAATTACTGCGATTAAAATTGATCCTCGCTGCCACGGCACCGAGCACCGACCAGCGCACATGAGCTCACTTGGCTTGGTCCTGCAGCCGTTGCACACGGGAAGAGTTCCACTGAGGAGAATTATTGCCGCGTCGAAATGACAGTGTTTGATCATGAGGAGAATGAACAGCAAGTTGTGTTTGTGAACTTTATTCCTAGTGTTAAAGTCATACTTAGAATCACAGAATCATAGAATCACCAGGTTGGAAGAGACCCATCAGATCATCGAGTCCAACCATTCCCATCAAGACTTGGTCTTGAAAGCATTTTAGAAATGAGCTATTTTATAGCAAGAGCCAACGTTCACGGCTTTTATTCAATGTGGGACCTCGTGCAGCACAACAGGTTTGGAGAGGAGTGGCTGGAAAGCTGCCTGGAGGTGAAGGACCTGGGGGTGTTGGTTGATAGTCGGCTGACTGTGAGCCAGCAGTGGCCCAGGTGGCCAACAAGGCCAATGACCTCCAGGAACAGTGTGACCAGCAGGACTAGGGAAGTGATCCTGCCCCTGTACTTGAACCCTGTGCTCAGTTTGGGGCTCATCATCATGAAAAAGACATCGAGATGCTGTAGCATGTCCTGAAAAGGGTAATGAAGCTGGTGAAGGGGCTGGAGAACATGCCTCATGAGGAGCAGCTGGGGAGCTGAGATTGTTTAGTCTGGAGAAGAGACTGAGGGGAGACCTCATCGCTCTCTACAAGAACCTAAGAGGTGGTTGTAGCAGGGTGGGGGTCGGTCTCCTGGTGACAGGAGAAAGGGAAAGGGCTTCAAGATGCACCAGAGAAGATATAGGTTGGATATGAGGAAGAATTTCTTTCCTGAAAGGGTTGTCAAGCATTGGAACGGCTGCCCAGGGTGGTGGTTGAGTCACCATCTCTGGAGGTGTTTAAAAGACAGGTAGATGTCTTACTTGGGGACACGGTCTAGTGGTGGATTGATGGTTGGACTCGATCTTAAAGGTCTTTTCCCCACTGAAGCCATTCTATGATTCTATGAAGAGTAACACCTATTTCAGCAGGTTTAGCTAAAAACATCAAACAACTATTAGTAACAGTCAGCACTGATGAGCTCATCGACAAGTAACCCGTGACAACTGCCGTGTTCGTCTGTAGCTGCACGATAAAGCACAGAGGAGAGGGCGGGGGGAAGGCGAGGGGGGTGATGAAGGAGGGATAAGAGCAGGAGAAAGATTGAGCTGAAACACCACAGGCAGAGAGGGAGAATTTTTGTTTATGTAATGGATGTTTTGACTTTGTTGCCTCATCCCAGTCCTAAAAGCCATCACCACCTCTAAGCGTGTGCATTAAAATGGCAAATTCATACACCTCCACCCTGCCCGCAAATTGAATTCTGCAGCACTCAGTATTTAATAATTCTGATTTGTTTTCCGTGTTTTCAGTTCGCTTCTTCTCCAGCGCATCCTCTCAGCTGAGTCTGTCAGTTTTATTTCTCCAAAGTGCCACGGAGGCAGCAACAGCTAATTCGCAACTCAATAAAACTTTAAGGAAAAAGAAATGTTTTGCCGCATCAGAGATGAGATGGAGATCGTGTGGGAGGAGGAAGCAGGAGGCAGGCTTTAAATTGCTTCTGTTGGAAGAGGTTTGAGAATTGAGAGCAGGTGACAGTGGAAAGTGGCTGAGGTTCTGCCATGGACGCATCAGAAGCTCCAAGGCAAAAAGCAGGAGGAAGGCGCTTGAAGCAGCGGTTGCACAGGGGGATTTCAGCCAAAGGAGAAGTACACGATGGGTACTTCAAATCTGTGATTTGTCTGAATTAAGGTAAATCAATTAAATTGTATTGGTTGTGAAAAGCCACCAAAGTGCATCTTCATCTCCCAAAACCACAGGATGGCAGGAGGTCTGTGCCAATAGGTCAGACTCGTCGACAGCTTTAGTCATTTCAAAGAGGTCGCTCAGAGAAGAAATCACAGTGACTCAAGCGTCAAAGAGATCATTGTGCCTTTCTCCTAGGTGAGGCAGGCTGGAGTTATCATAGGTGACAGCTCATTCTGCCCCAGAATCAGCTTCTGGCCAGCTGAGGAGTCAATAAAATGTTGCTGAATGGGAAGAGCCCAAAGGCAGCGTCGTTGCACTGTGGATATTTTATTTCGCTGTTACAGACAAGGTGTTCAAGCTATGGAAGAACTTGCCCAAGGAGGGTCCCTTCCCTTCCCTCCTGTGGGAACCTTCCAGCTCTCCTGCGATAAGCAGTTCCCTGTGCTGGGTCATGTGTCTCTTCCAAATTTCTTTATGGTTTTGAGGTCGTGGAAGTTCAGTGATGTATGTGAGTATAAAAAGAAACAAACTGCTTTCCCCTAGTAATGCTGCCTGTCTCTTAGTCACCGCGACACTCGTAGGATTTGATAATAAACAGGTCGATAATCCTTCAAATCTGCTCTGCAGTTTAATCTCCTTTAAAGCAACAGGACTCTGTAGGGAATAAGCCACAGCATCTGCAGATAATCTCAAAAATAATCAGTGGATCAAAGAGCGGAGACTACCTGAAGTGTTGGCTTCTGCAGTGAAATGCTCAATTCTAGTATAATTACACTGAAACAACACGTGCTGGGGGTGAAAACCATCTCCCCTTGAGTCAAGAGGAATCCTCGCACTCCATGGGTTGTCAACCAACAAACAGCCGGCCAAGTAACCACAAAGCAAGTTGAATTTCACCTGCGCTACCACGCAGCTCTTGGAAAACTTCTTTACTAGCGGTGGTGTGGAGCTACCACCGAGTTTGATCTGCAAGGATTTCACAGCTTGGTGACACCTTTCTAGTTTTACTCTGGTCCTTTAATAGGGGAAGGATGGATGGAGAGTTGAGGAGGCAGCTAGCGATGAAGGTGGAAGCATTCAGATCAGTTTCATCAGGGTGCCCATAACTCTTCTTGCTACCCTTGTCTTTCCTTCCAATCCCCGTGCTGGATATCAGCTGTAGGATATGGAGCAGTGTCCACGTAAGACTGTGGCTGTGAATGATGATAGAGGAAAGGAGGCAAGCAGCTGGCACACTCTGGTTTGTCGATGCTCGGCTTTGCAGGATGTCTGGGTACTTGAGAAAATGAGAAAGACAGGGAGGAGGACCAGGAGGACATTTCTCCATCACGGAGCTGAGTGGGATTTTTGCTCTGTTAGCTGGTGTCCCCAGTGTCACCGCAGTCCGGCTGGCTCCCTCCTGTGTCGGCGCTGGGAATCCGACTCATCCTTCATCAGGTTTGACTGAAATCAAATATTACACACTCCTCTTCCTGAGTCGTTATTGCTGCTTTGTCCTCTTAACATTGCTGTGGGTAATCAGGTCAGGTTTAGTTCTCTTTGATATCATTGATATGAATCATTTCATTTCCAAGTTTATGATCCCGCTAATAGTTCCTATCTAATGGTGCTGCCACCTCCCAATCACGTCTGAATTAATGAGTTCCAGTAACGTTATAGAGAAAAAAAAAAAATCGTGGCTATTCAATGATCTAGTGCCTGTTTCTGACCCTGGAAAACCTCATTCATTTAAGTCACTATTACTCAGGAGGATCATTGCGGGCTGTTCACGCAGGCGCTGTCAGCTCACGGATGATAAATATGATAAATCACTGCTCCCTCTCTCCACAGATTTGGGTTTAAAACCACAGACAAAAAAATACCTGCTTCTGTGAGTGAGTGGTATTGAGAATTACCTGCCGGCATGGATCAGACCCAGGAAATCATAGAATCATGGAATCACCAGGTTGGAAGAGACCCACCGGATCATCGAGTCCAACCATTCCCACCAGTCTCTAAACCATGTCCCTCAGCATCTCAAATCACACACTAGAACAGTGCCTTCACACATCCCTGGAAAAGGTGCTTTACACACACCTCTCCCACTGAACCCTGCGAGCAGCGCGGCTGCTTATCTGCTGCAAGGCGTCACCAGCAGGTAGTTCACAGCTTTTCCAGGCAGGATCCAGCAATCTCAATCAGTGGAGACCTCATTGCTCTCTACAACTACCTGAGAGGAGGTTGTGGAGAGGAGGGAGTTGGGCTCTTCTCCCAAGGGACAGGGGACAGGACAAGAGGGAATGGCCTCAAGCTCCACCAGGGGAGATTTAGGCTAGAGATTAGGAGGATGTTTTTTATGGAAAGGGTCATTGGGCATTGGAATATGCTGCCCAGGGAGGGGGTTGACTCTCCTTCCCTGGAGGGGTTTAAGGTGCGGGTGGATGAGGTGCTGAGGGACATGGGTTAGTGTTTGATGGGAATAGTTGGACTCGATGATCCGCTGGGTCTCTTCCAACCTGGTGATTCTATGATTCTATGATTACAAATTCAGACCCCCAAGACACAAGCTGGATTAAAACCTGTTTCCAGCTTTGCTCAGAAGTGGCTTCTGCCACACTTATTACAGTTCATTTGCTCCAAGTGCTCTGACATTCTTACTCTTCCTAAGGTGATTCCTATAGGAATTTCCCATCGTGGGGCCAAATGAGGGAGCTGTCAGGTCACATACATCACTTCACTGCAGGGTTTTGCCTGAGATGATTCACTACAATGAAATATGGAAATTGCAGCAATAGCTGCTGTGCCCAGGCTCTGCCCCTCCTGCGCCGCCTGCCAAGGGTTCCATCTTCACCCTGGAACACCAGCCAGAGAAATCCCTGAACCGATCCCAAACTTCGTGTTCTGACTCCAAGTCCAGGAATGACAGGGTTTCACTTCTAATCAAATGTTTCTATATGGTGTTCTCCAAAATAACAATATGATTTTTATGATATGATTCCAGGATTCTATGATCCCATGATCCAAAATCCTACAATTCTGTGATTATATGGTTTTATTATCACAAGTCCCCAAGTCCATGATTCCATGATTCTATTATTCCATGATGCTATATGGTTTTATGATAAGATTCCATGTTTCCATTTTATTATTCATGAGTCCATGACTCCGATTTCATGATAAAGGATGGAGATATCTGCCCTATAACTTCTTTTTTCTCCTTTTAGTTTGCTTTACACTGGTGGGAATGGTCAGACTCAATGATCTAGTGGGTCTCTTCCAACCTGGTGATTCTATGATTCTGTGATTCTATTATTCCACGACACTATATGATTTTATGGCACAATGACATGATATTGTGATATTACGGTTCCATTATTTTATCATTCCACGAGCCCTTCATTCCATGATTCTGTTATCCCATGACGCTATGTGCTTTTATATAACGATTCCATGATACGAGTCTATCATTTAATTACTCCCTCAGCCCATCAGTCTGACTCCACAATTCCAGGACTCTATACAGAGCCCGTCGGGATCACGTGACGCTCAGCCACAGGCCACGCCCCTCGCCCACGTGACCAGCAGAGGGTTCCCCCTTCGCGCATGCGCGCCCTCACTCGGGTCATGTGATCGGGGCGCGGCGACCGGAAGTGGAGCGGCCGGAGCCGGGGGCGGTGGCAGCAGCGGCAGCACCGGGACAGGGCCGGGCAAGGGGCAGCAGCGGCCGCATCGGGCCCCCTCCCTACCCGCCGCCATGTCCAACATGGAGAGTATCCTCCTGCGGGGACCGCTACCGGGGCCTGGGCTCGGGGAAGCCGGCTGGGGGGGTGAGCCCCGGGGAGGGAGGCCTCTGCCCCTCGCTGCGGCCTAGTCGTAGGGGTCCCCCTTTCCTAGGAGGGGGCCCCTTTCGTATGGGGGTGGTNCGGAGCGGCCGGGACCGGCGGCGGCGGCAGCAGCAGCGGCGCCGGTGAAGGGCTGGGACAGGGCCGGGAAAGGGGCAGCAGCGGCCGCTAGTCGGGCCCCCTCCCTACCCGCCACCATGTCCAACATGGAGAGTATCCTGCGGGGAGCGCTACCGGGGCCTCGGCTCGGGATAGGCGGCTGGGGGGGTGGGCCCCGGCGAGGGAGGGAGGCCTCTGCCCCTCGCTGCGGCCTAGTCATAGGGGCCCCCTTTTCATAGGACAGGGCCCCTTTCGTATGGGGGTGGTGTCCCTGGCTTGTGGTGGGGGTCCCTCTCGTGGGCGATCCCCCTTTCTTGGGGGTGTTCGACCCTGTCATGGGCAGGGGGGGATCCCTTTCGTGGGGGGGAGTTGTGTGTTTCGTAGTGGGGGTGGCTTTTGGTAAGAGGAGGTGACCCTTTCATGGGAAGGGGGTCCCCATCCTGGAGGGGTTGGCCCTTAAATAGGATTTATCCTTCCTAGGATTGGGGGTCCATATGGGGGGGTCCCTTTCATGGGAGAAGGGGCAGGCGGCCCTCTTCATGGGAGGGGGGTCCCTTCACAGGAGGGGTGGGGGGTTCTCTTGAAGGGACAGGACTCCCATCAGAGGAGTGAAGTCCCCCCCTTCACAGGAGGGGGTGTCTCTGGGCCACTGACAGGAGCTGTGCTTTCTCACTGAGAGCATCGCCCTCCTGCGTTGGGAGGAGAGGGAAATGGGAAGTTAGGTTTTGCTTTCCGAGGGAATATAAACCAGCCCAGTCCTTAGGGCAGAAGGCGCAGTGGGGACGGTGCAGCAGGGGTGGCTGATGTGTCCAGCAGGGTGTAGCAAGGCCAGCTGGCCAGCCAGCCCCGTGACAGCATTCGCTGCCAGCTGAGCAGACCAGGCTACTTTTCCCAGAGACCACTGCTGTTCCCACTCTAATGGACAAACGTAAACTTTCTAGCTGTTTAAAACTTACTCAAGTCACAGGGGCAAGGCATGCCTTAAGGATTCTGGAGGTCTCGGCGTGTTGGGGTTGTGGGAGGGCTGGGGCAGTTGCTGTGAGTCAGAGTTTTGGCTTCACTGGGGTTGCAGCACAGCGAGAGGCGCTTCCAGGGAGGAGCCGAGCGCGTGCTTGTCATGGGGTAGAGGAGCTGGGGAGGTGGCAGGCTGGGTTATTGTCATACCAAAGGTAAATGCTTCAAGTGAGTAACCGAGGAAACCACTTCAAACTAAACTGCTCGGTGAGGTCACGTAAACAGGTGATGTCATGTTCCACCTGGTTAGTCTGGTCTCTAACCCGGAGCGTACTTGAACAGCCTCGAGGTGTTTTCCTGTTTGGCGAGTTACCTGCTCTGTACACCTGTTGCTGCTGAAAGGGATGGGGGCTTAGGCTTTAAAGCAAATAAATGGAAATACAAGCGGTGATTTCTGCGTTACTGGTGTTAACGTGCAGGCATAGCTATTAATTTTATTGTTGATGATGTCAGTAAGATAATGAATATCAGGGGACTTCCTACTGCCTTCAAGTTGCTGTCAGAGCTCTAAGATGCATAGCTGGACTTAAAAATTTTTGTAAAAGCTTATATACTGGAAATATTAAATAATAGCACTCAAATCATAATGTTTATGTGCTTCTACTGAACTGCGAGGCGTTTGTTAGGCAGCTGTTAGGATGTGCTGCATCTTCCCGTTGGGTTATCAAAAGATGGCATGAAGGAAGCCTGTAAAGCTTTGTGCTTCCATTTTGTTTGAGAAGGGCTGATGTAGTGGAAGTTTTAATCAGTATTTTAAGAGTACGGGGGTTTATTTGTGTTTTTTACAGCACATAATTTATTCTCCGTCAGTAACAGTTTAATGTGATTGGTTTATGTCACTGTGAAGGTTTGTTTTGCTATCTGAGAGCTTTCAGTTTAAGCAGGACTTGAACTCTTGAAAATGAAGAGTTTCTCTTGCAGACTGAAGTATTGTTTCCCCAATAGTTGATGGCAGAGGTGTTGGGGACTTGGGTTTCTACCTGAGCATGGTCAGTTTTGGGTTACACTCTTTGTTTTTCCTCACTGACCTTTGTTTTGGGGATTTTCCACGCAGGCCAGCAAACCGCTTCCATTAACCATGCTGAGAGTCAAGGGCTCTGGGCGCGTGAGCGAGAGTAGCTGGCGGAGTAAGACTTTCGCTTCCTCTGGCGGTGTTTGGTTTGTTTTATTCAGCTGTCTGAAATAGGTTTGATGCGAGATGGAGCCAAGTTGGGATCTGAACTTAAGTAACGTGGCGTAAGTTTTAATATCGCCGGTGGGGAAGCACAGCATGCGCTCGATTTGATAGCTTTTCAAACAGGAGAGCGAAACATTATGATGAAAGGATCTTAACTTGTGGGGCAGAGCACCTGTTCAATTTGAAGTTTGCCGCGAAGGAGCTCAACAGGAACTCCAAGAAGTGCGACAAAGAAGAAAAGGCTGAGAAAGCTAAAATTAAGAAGGTAAGCAGAGTCTGAAACAAGCTCTATAGAAGTGTTTGTGTTTTATAGCAGGAATTAATTCATTGCTTTTACCATTCTCCTGGTGTGCATGCTGATAACTCTGATGGATGCTTGTGATATAAAAAATATGACTATAAATCACCTCGTTCTTAGCATGAGGATCCATTCTGTGTATCCTTTGGTTCCACGTGTGGCATTTGCTTCCTGAGGAGGTTTTCTTGTGTGTTTTGTTAGAGGCTGTTCTCAAAAATATTTAATCTCAATGTTTATCCTTTTGCATTAAAAGAGCTTGCGAAGGGGAACATCAAAACAGTTTTTGAGTCCTTGAAGTAGTAAAAACCAGACTGAATTTACTTGAGTGGGTTTTTTGTCTGAGATACAACCATGCCGGCTATATCTGTGTTTTGGTCTTGATACTGAAACACTTTAAAGAATGAGAAAATTGTGTGTCTGTAGCTCTGCAAAACCTTCTGCTCAAAATGTGTTCAAGTTTCCTTCCTTGAGAAGAAGTTAGGGGGGTTATTTAAGCCTTAGAAAAGTTTTGAGAACTATTGTGGGAGGAGGAGGAAGGGATTTATTTTCTGTTTTAGGAGAAAAGATATTATGATGAATAGATTCTTATTTCAAAAATGAGACAGGCCATGCAGAAATCACATTCACAAGAGCAGGGAAGGTTAAAAGACTTTTTCCTTTTTTTTCTAACAGGCAATTCAGAAGGGGAACATGGAAGTTGCACGAATACATGCGGAAAACGCCATCCGCCAGAAGAATCAAGCCATCAATTTCTTGCGCATGAGCGCCAGGGTGGACGCCGTCGCAGCGAGAGTTCAGACTGCGGTGACCATGGGCAAGGTGAGGACGCCTCTCACAAATTCACTGCAAAGATGAGATCTCCAGTCTTCTTAGAAGTGATGTAATTCTATCTGGAACGAGCTGGAACATTTCGGTTTTGGTTTGGGAGGCAGCCATTAGGAAATGGGGTGCTGGAATTCCCCTGGCAGCTGCTCTGTGGAAGTAGACTGCTGTCTGCTGGGGTTTGGAGCTGATAACTTGTTAGCTGTTCTTATTCATGTGTTTTACTGTTTATACTTCAGATTGTTATGCAAAGTAGTGCTCCCTTTCCAAAGACATGAATCATAGAATCATATGTCCCCATGTCCCTCAGCACCTCGTCTACCCGTGCCTTAAACCCCTCCAGGGAAGGCGAATCAACCCCCTCCNGTTGCAGAGAGCAATGAGCTCTCCCCTCAGCCTCCTCTTCTCCAGGATAAACACCCCCAGCTCTCTCAACCACTCCTCTTGTTCTCCAGCCCCTTCCCCAGCTTCGTTGCTCTTCTCTGCACTCACTCCAGAGCCTCAACGTCCTTCTTGTGCTGAGGGGCCCACAACTGACCCCAGGATTCAAGTCACGTCTAAGGGCATTTTAAGATACAGAGAGTTTATTCTGCCGTGGGATCCTTACACCAAATACATCCCTTAATTTCTGACAGTTCTGGAGACTCATAGAAGTGAATGACATGTATACCTCAGATTTTAGTGATTTCAGCTCAGAATGACTCTTTCAAGTGGTTGAGTTGATTTGTAGGTTATGTGGTATTCGAGATGGAAATAGCATGTGCCCAGCTATTTGGTACTGAAGAAACTCTGGATAGAGATAAGAGAGCTCAATAAGAAAGTGCTCATTTTTCTTCCTTTTTTTGAAATGATTTCTTTGATCTCATTTCAGGTAACGAAGTCAATGGCAGGGGTAGTTAAGTCTATGGACGCCACGCTGAAGAGCATGAACCTGGAAAAGGTAAACAGGCTTCCTTTCCTTGGAGCTGAAAAGCAGAAGGGGCCATGGACATAAGCATTCAAAAGGGAAATTCCCATCAAGAGAAAAGGCTTTGGAGGGAGGTTGGGAGGTCCTGGAGCAGATCGACCAGTGAGGTGAAGTCCTACTAGATGGAGAGACTCAGAACTTGGCTGGGCAGGGCCCAGACCAGCCTCCTTGAACTGTGGTGTGAGATCAGCTTCTGAGTTGATGCGGGAGCAGGAGGGGCTCCCTGCTGAGCTCCAGAAGCTACTTACGGCCTTCTTCGTGCTCTGATTCTGACTTTGCCAATACATCATTTCATAAACCTCAACATTTCTCTTCTATTATCTGTAGATCATTGATTTCATTCATATTTTTAACAGATATCTGCACTAATGGATAAATTTGAGCATCAGTTCGAAACCCTAGATGTTCAGACCCAACAGATGGAGGACACGATGAGCAACACTACGACGCTAACAACGCCACAAGTAAGAACAGTAATTTTTTTTTTTTTAAAGATGATGTTAAATTATGTGTCTAAATTGCATGGAAATGTCCCATTCTCCTCTTTCTGCCTCTAAGTAAAAGCAGCAACTGGAGACTTTTCACTTTTGCCTGTTTGTGATGAAGAGGCTACTTAAAATCAAATCTATAGTAGTATGTGCAATGGGAATGTGATTAATCACCTATTTTCAGTGTATGGATGTGTGTTTACTGAAATAAACCCTTAACCAATGCATTACATGGTTTAGAGTTCTTAGCACCTGTTCTTTTCCACAGGGAGCTTAAGGTGTGATACCAACAGAAGTTTTGTTAGGGAGAGAAATTTACTGGAGACTTTATAAATACAACAAAACCAGCCCTGAACCCAAAGCCAGTAAACCAAACCGTCTGCAGATGGTCTTTCTTCCATGTTGTGCAAAGCAGTATTTGAGGAGCTAATAATCTACACTCAAAATATTCAAATATAGGGGTTTTTTTGCAGACAAACGTACTTCTGTAGAATCATTAACGAGATTTTTAACAGGCTGAGCGCCTCTGCTCATTGGTTTTTCGTTCCTATTGGGCCCTCTGGTGGCTGAGCTCACAAATGTTCTGGAAAAGGCGGCTTGTCAGTCAGCTTTGTTGAAATGGAATTGCAGTGTCACAGACAGAGTCACAGAATCATAGACAGAATCACGGAATCCTAGTTTCAGTTCTCTAAAGATTTAGCAGACGAGGTTGTCATAAGCTACAATTCACAAATCTACTTTCTTTTCTCCCTAGAACCAAGTGGACATGCTACTACAGGAGATGGCAGATGAAGCAGGGTAGGTGAAGTTTTGAGTGACTTTCTTGAATAGATCCTGGTTTCAACAACCCTTTGTGGTGAACCTGAAGGTCACATGGCCACGATCTGTCTCTGTGTGTTGGAAACAGAGAAGAATCACGTTCCCTTTCACCTCTGGGCATCATTCTTGTCATATTTAGTTGCCAGTATTCCATTTTCATGGAAAGCTGCTGTGAATGTCTGGATACCAGGGGTGGTATTACGAAAACCTGAACTCATACGTCACTTGTCACATCAGGACATGTTCTGTTATTGGATTGGCTTTAGATTAGGGATTATTACCATATTTCCCCACACTTTTAATCCTTTTTTCCCCTCTTACAACATTAAAACCTCCTTTAGTTCTCTCACAAGCAAGACGATGTGATGCCTAAGTTCGAAGTGTTGCGCTTTAGGCTGGAGGATAAATATTTTGACAAAGATTTTAGTAAAACTCTCTTTTATGAGTAAACTTTTTGATCTTAAGAATGCTTAAAAGGTGTCTGATCACCTGTCTTATCAGGTGTCTGGTACCTCTGTTAAACAGAAATCTCGCTCGGGCTTGACTAAGCAGAATTGGCTTAGTTATTGCTAGTGATACGACCTGTCTTCTTGGTACAGTCAGATTTCCTGAAAATAAATGTAATTAGCCAGAGGACGGCACTCAGGGGATGGTGATGGCCTCGTGCTATCCCAATATTGCTGCTCTTCTCAATTTTTGTGCTTCTTCCTTTAGCTGCGTGTGTCTGACTTGTTTTGTTCTGGTTTGTTTTCTCCTCTTAGTCTTGATCTGAACATGGAGCTACCTCAAGGGCAGACGGGTTCTGTTGGCACAAGCGTCGCCTCAGCAGAACAGGTAAATGTTGGATTCAGTTGAAATCCATCCTATGCAAATACATGCTTGACTCTCAAAACAAACATACTAAACTATAATCAGATTTTAGGTGCCTGAAAGAAATCGTGAGTAATTAATACAGTCTTACAAGCTAATTAATTTCAACCTGCTTTGTAAATCCATATGTTTCAGATGTATTTTTGCGTAGTTATTTCATGGATTGCAATCAGCTGGCTTTCCTATTACTGCAGCTTTGCTGAATCCAGCCATCTTCCATAGATTACTTGAGGCACTTGGAGTTTTTCCCTTTAATGCGTGAGAGGTCTCATGGGACCAGTAAAAAGGATTTTGCATTTGCCTTAGGGGAGAGCTTAGAATTTCTTGTGCACGGGCAGATCCTGATATCAAGGTTGCCCAGATCTCTTGGCAATATATGTGAGGAAACGCAAAGAGAACAGTTTTCCTCTCACTCCATCTTTATGGAGAAGGCTCTGGAGAGCTTCATCTTAACTGAAGAGTGCTTGGGAAGCCCCAGGTATTCCACATTCTCAGAAAAATGTGGTTTCACCTGGTAGCAGACCCTCTAAAACAGTTGGACCTACTGGTGTCTTGCAGTTGGACACCAGCTTGGTCAGTTAAGGCCGAACCCAAGTAGTGATGCAGTTCTGTAAGAGCTGATTAGCATCCAGTCAACCTTATCTCTACATTATATGTTCTGAGACCCCTTCCTCGGTGTCCATGTCCTCTGGTCTCACCTGGTACAACCGTTCGTGACCAAATCCAGCTACAACTTATACATTTCATGTCATCTGGACATGAGTTTGCTTGACCGCTGCAGAGCTTCACGACAAATGAACGTTCCCGTCACTGACTGCCGGCTTGTTTGTGTTTTATGATTCTGCAGGACGAGCTGTCGCAGAGGCTGGCCCGCCTACGCGATCAAGTTTAAGCGAACCCAAGCTGCAGATCTTGGTCCGTGCTTTCGAGACGCCCTGTCTGTAACTAACCCTTCACTACGCCAGAGAGGTGTATGCAGTGTGGCTTCGGTGTCCGAGTGTTTGTAACGCAGGGTACTTCACTCCTAGCCTGCTCCTCTTTCTAAAATACTTCAACTAACCGGAAAGTATCAGCTCTCCGATGTCCCTTTCTGTGCATTTTGGAGTTGATACATTTTTTTTCCAGCTTTTTTCACAAAATCAAGTTGATATTCCAAGTCAGCTCGTGATGTCGGTGCGTTCTAGCTAAAAGCAGGGTGTCATTATCTATATTTTAAATTATCGAGTGATTATTTTTAAATTATAAGAACCGTTCACGGTTGGAGAACTGATTTATCGGTTCGGGTGATTGTTGTAGATAAACTTTCTTACGCAGCCAAGCTCCGAACACGCAAAGACGGACAGCGTGGACTTTGTGGAAAACATGGTTGTTAAAACAACTAAGTGGACTTCAGTCTGAGGTGGTTTTTTTTTTTTGTCTTTTAAAGGTAGGGTAATCGTGCTGAAATTAGCGGTCTAGTTAAAAAAATGAGTTACCAAACCCTGTTTTCATATAACTGGGAACTTGTACAGTGTCATCACTCTAGTACAGGAGGAATAAAGTATATTTTTCAACTCTTTGTCAGTTCTGTTGACTTGCAGCTTGCTCATCGTTTAGTGTCAAGTGCTCGACCTTCTCCTTTTTGCTTTATCCTCAGTGTCTTGGGGTGCAACTGGTTATGCTGTGCTGCTCACCTCTCTTCTACCAACATATCATCTAGTTCCTGTTGATGGGGAGCTCCTGCTTTCTGGTTTTATGGCTACAAGCCGAGAAGCCTTGTGTGAAGTAACTGAGTCCTGTTCTTCTCCTTCCCTT
>WAAB01008378.1:0-19368 GCA_013389865.1 Piaya cayana
ACCTACTGAAGACAGAGTGCAGACTTCCAGTGTTATGGTAAGACTATATAAAGCTTCTTATCTCTGCAGATAAGGGTCTTGTTATCTGCAGTTTTCCATGTTAAAATTTATCAGAACAAGGTGTAATCCCCAAATTTTGAATGCTGTAAGACATACTCACTTCTGTTTTCCCTTCACTTTTTTTTTTTATCTTTTAAAAGTCTGTTTGCCTCGCAATTTTACATGGAAAAGAAGGGCTAACAAAAGGATGGACAGTGAGAAAAAAACTGATGCCTGCCATAATATCACCCTTTTTCTTCAGTTCTGGGGAATACCAGTCCCAGTGTCAACCCCTTGGTAAATACAGAAGATACAGCTGTAAACAAAAGATTTCTTTCAAAACCCAAACAGCTTTCTGTATTTGACCCCAGTATTATCTGATATCTAAAAAGACTATAAAGCAGGACAGAATTCAAGAAGGCAGCATGGATTGAACTGACATAGCTTTTGCTGGCACAGCTCCCTGAGGCAGATTTGGTGTGTGAAAAAGCAGGTATACAGGGATTAACCTCTACTTGCCCAGCCAGAGCACTTGGTCTGCCTGAAACCTGTCTGCAGCAGGTAAAGTCCCACAGAATCGTTGAAGGAAGCACTATGATAAATTAAATGTTTTATCTCTGTTCAGAAGCAACGTCAGATCTGATTCTTTGTAATCTTTCTCAGGCTTTTCATCCAGCCAAGAGAGCACAAATATTCCCTTCTTAAAATGAAAGTGATAAGCACGCAGCTCCAGAATACTGAACTCTTGGAAATGTTCATTACTTTTGCTCATTCAGCTGTGGTACACAACATCGTCTTCCTCCAGTGCAAGGCTCTGCATTTTCAGCCTCTCAGTATGTTTTTAGCTTCACTATGCTACAGACAATTAGATACAATAAACCTAATGCATGCAAATCCAGTGGTTTCATTTAGGAAAATGAAGTGGTACTCTACCCATTTGAAAACCAAAGGGTAGCTTCAAACCTGGAAAAATCAGCCCTGCTACAGTCCCTAAATAAACCACCAAAGAACTGCACTCTGTAAATCATAATCATCTACGGAGAAATGAGATGGAAGCTTATCTAAGAACACACAGGACCTCACTTTCACTCTGTTATAACAACATTCTGAAGGGTACAACACACATGTTGCAATGACTGGCTTGAGAAAGCCAAATCAAACCTAAAAGCTGTTTCTTTTCAGTTGTGTGAGATGCCGGTGAAAGAGCTGTCTGAAACAATCTAGATTCAGTCTTACAGAAAGCCATTGAGGATTCAATATCCAGAATTCCTCATTTAAGACTTAGGAAGTAAAATCAATTCAATGGGTCAAGCCAGAAGTAATATTATGCAGAATTTCAAGACTTACCTTAATTTTCTTTTGTTAAACAACCAAAAAACAATCCAACAAACAAGAACCCCAGTAAATTTTTGGGATATAGTCACAAGAAACAGAGCAGATGGAGATTACCTCTCAGTCACCAGTCTTAAGACTGACTAATAAGGAATTTCACAAAGCATGCAAGGCATCTTTATAATAGCCATGCCAAAACCCACCAAGATGAAGAATGGCATAGTAACATTGCAAATAATCATTATATGTTGGAAAGCATTTTTCACAAGGACAGAGACATATGCACTATCAAACAAGAATCTTCAAACAGAGACTCTCCACGAGCACCATTCGAGATGGATGGGAACTGGAGATCACGGTCCCATTTTGAATCTGTCTCTCTGAAAATCTCCTACTAGCTTCCTTACTGCATTTCAAAAGATCATTTAAAGACATTAAAAAGTATTATGAATGTCCAAATATTTACTGTTTACTACTGTAACTTAAATTATATATTACTCAAAAAGTACTGTTGAGTCACAGGTATTCGTGCCTCAAATTAAAATCTTCTGGATTTCATTCTTTTAGGGACAAACCAGAAGACCATCGAAATTAACAGGAATATTTCAATTGATTTAGAATCAGGATTTTATTGAAGACCAAGTGAAAATATGACTATATAACCTCCTGTTAGGTTACAATACATAAGTTTTAATAGCCATGTAAGGCAGGAATTGCTGGGTTTGTGTTAACGACATCCATAACTATGCCAAAAATGCTCTGAGACAACGAGGACAATGTAATGCTAGATCTAAGCAAGTCGAATGTATGTGGTTTGGAACAGCTCATATAATTTTCTGGCTCTTCATCAAAAAGGGAAAGGAAGACTACAAGTCTTATTTTATTTTTATTCCATACAGCATAACTTCCTAAAGGAAAAGAACGTGGTTTAGAACTTGACCTGTGTTTTGATTGCAGGCTATTAGTGAACTATTAATGGAAGCTGGGTTGCCAGTCAGCCATTAATTATAAACATGTATTAATTCAAGATGGTGATCTTGAAGCTAGCTCTGATGTTCCCAGGAATATCTATTGATCCTTGTTATCTGTTATCTAATATCTATTGAGCCTAAGTGAAGTGTTAGCAGGAGATGAACACTTAGCACCCCCTTCATGCTTTTTACAGAGTCAAAATAGTGCAAACCCACACCCTTGTGACTCTGCTATGATACTGGGGCTTGTTTCAATTAATAATTCGTAATTTGTTGGGCTACAAAACCAGCAATCTACTATTACCAAAACAACACACAAGCAAAAAAAGTACAAAAAAAAGCATTTTATCCTAGACTTTAATTGAAATATAATGGTAATCAGGAAACTAAGATACACTTATCCATCTGCCCTTTAAAAACGTATAACAGATCTTGCAGTTGTGGGAAGATACTGAAAATTATCAATATAATAAAAATGCTTCTGTAGGCATTTTCTGTCTCGCCATAAAAATTTACAACCAGCAGTGAAATAATTAAAAAGCTTTTTCGATCTTTCTTTAATAAAAACATACCCTCCTGAAAACTCTGCCATGTCATAATCCTTTGCCCTGCTAGTAAAACTGGAGCATTATTGAAATTATAGGCTCGAATTATTACCAGTCACCAGTGAAAAACAATATCCTTTTATTTGTCCTTTCTTCAGCACCTAAGTGGTAACCATGGGTCATTGGAAATACTTTTTAGTGGTACTGTATCAGCAGAAAATCTTGGTATTTTTATTGCTGCTTTTCTAGCTCCTGAGGAGAAATCAGACGTAGCCAAGCAGACAAGTACCCATCTCAGACAAACAAAGAGCTGACATTTGGAAGGGCAGGGAGAGTGGGTGCTCTCTGATGACAAAGGGTGCTTAGATTCATTTTTATTCAAAGTGAGAAGCCTCGTACAGCATACTAAGATTTTCTAATACATCTATTTCGGTGACATCACTTCTCCCCTAACAGTGTAAACAGTTGTAGAATAGCTGTAAAGTACTTTGTAGCAGTATAACCATTTTATAAATACATACAGATAGATATTCAGCCAAGACGGCGCAGTAATAAAGCTTCCATTTACTGTATTGTTGTTAGAGCATAGTGTAAGTACGTATGAAAGTCAGCACTGTAAACACATTGCATACAGTTTACTCCCACACAAGCAGAAAACATGAATGGGCTTGTTATATAGGGCAAGTTTTCTAATATTGTTCCACTCTCTAAATTTTTCTTATTTTTTTTTGATGCAGAAAGAGTTGCTGCTACACAGGATAGCTTTATTAATACCTCATCATGAAACACTAAAACACAACTGTATTAATTAAATAATTACAGACTAGACAGTAGAAACAGGTGAGCTTTTCACCACAGAACGATGAGAATTCAGGTAAATTAATTTAATTGCCAAATTGAGCATTTTAAATACTGAAGAGCTCGCCAAAATACGCATCGCTTGCGCTTCTGAGCCTGGAATTGAACATTAGAAAAACATCCTAATACTTTCCAACTTCTCATACATATAAGAGATTCTATTCTATGATTTCTAGAAACATTTAAAATCCAAGCTGGCTAAGAATTCATTCCAATTGTCTGACCACCTTAGGTCTACCCTCGATTAGAGTAGAAACAGTTTTACAGTACTTAATAATCTTCTGTGGAAAGGATTTTTATTTCCCTGAAGTACGGCAAGAACCAAGTAGCTCTTTTACTATGAAGTCTGGTTTGTGTCTCAATATTAGTCATTACAGATGTTACTGTAAGATATAATTTTAGATAAAGGTATTACAGCTGGTTTTTAATTTCCTTTTTAGTTGTTCATGCAGCATTTGATACCTACCTAAGAGGCTCTGTTCAATGCACGTTCCATTTACCAATGACTTTCCTTCTGGACAAGCACATGTGGCACCAGAAGGGTTAAGTAAACAAATGAATTCACATGTCAGGTCCAAGCATGGATTAGGCACTGTTTAAAAAGACAAAATATTACAAATGTTAAATTTTTTTTCCCCAGATTTGCACTGTATTCTGAAACTAGGGAAAAATAAACTGTCAGATAAAAAAATTCTGATATATTTCCAGTTTGCAGAATATCTACGGTCTGAAGTCCGTGAACACACTCACTCAAATGGTTGTGCAAGACTCACAAGCAGGGCAGAATTTATTCCAGTAACAAAAATTGTATTGGTAATAAACAGTAAAAACCCTCATCTGCTTGTGGCTCCAGGTATTTGCATTCAGCTCTCATCTGATTTTTTTCATACCTCATTTACAGTATGGGTACAGAAGGCAATCATTTGTCCAATGGCCTTTCAAATGAGAGAAAATGCATCAAAAAAATCTAAATTACATTTAGATAAAGAAACAACTAAATCTATTTTCAGTTTGTGCAATCAGGCTTTGGTTTATATTTAAACAACTTATTTACCCACCTCCCCCAGTGTGAACTTGCTCAATATTAACTTGAAAGTCATTATGCTTACTCACAGTCCATTTGTTTGTAGCGGTGAAAAATCAAGGCACTTTTTGCTTTATCAACATCCACATTCAGATATTCTACAAGGCTTCTGCCAAACTTGTGTACTCTAAATGCACCGTTTTTAGGACCCGCTCCATATATGTAATCCTCAAAAACGTCAATTCTATGCGGATGCAGTAAACCTTTAATAAAAATAAATAACAAATGCATATATGTATTCAGCTGAAATAATAAACAAGTTTTATTTAGAATCATAGAATCATAGAATCACCAGGTTGGAAGAGACACATCGGATCATCGAGTCCAACCATTCCTATCAAACACTAAACCATGTCCCTCAGGNGGATTCAAGGAGCAGTCTCACCAGTGCCAAGTACAGAGGGAGAATAACCTCCCTGGTCCTGCTGGTCACACCGTTTCTGATACAAGCCAGGATGCCATTGGCCTTCCTGGCCACCTGGGAAGATATTTAATAATATCTGAAGATATTTAATAATATCTTCAATTGCATTATTGCAATTACCACCCAAGATATTATTCGGATAGCTTTTTTTGTACCCACAAAGACTGGCTGTTACGAAGTTTCTTAACAGGAACTCTTCCCATAGTACAAGCACCTAAAATCACAAGCTCTGTATTAGCTTTCCACAAAATTCATCCTCAGGAAGTGATTGAACATTCCAAAATGAGGGAAATCCCACAATACCAACTAGCTAATTAGAACACACCAACCTAGAACAATTTAACTAGAAGTATGTGACAAGAAAGAAACAAGATTATTTTGCTGTATATAAACTATTTTGACAGAACATTACCTTAGTTCCTTAACAAGTTCGATATGCTACTTTTCATTTCTCACATATTTTAATTCATAATTAAATTATATTAAAGTAACGCAAAATAAAACACTAAGCCTCTACCCATTACTTATTTTTAAGAGCTGTCAATTAGATTACCAACTTGGATTTCCTGTGCACAACTGGCTGTAGGATTTCACATATTTACCCGTGTAACGAGGCTATAGCTTCTGAGTAAAACTTCTTTGCTGGAGATAAATCTCTCTTGATTTGAAGCCATAAGGAAACAGAACTTATCATTCCTTGTGATGTCTTGTTCCTACTATTATCCTCTTTTTCAGTAAAAATGGTTTTGTATTTCACTTGTATATACCCAGTTTCAATTATCAGCCATTATTTCCTCCTACTCTTTTTCTGCTCTATTGATATTTGGTACTCAGCATTTATTTCAATAAAAATATTTATTAATTGTAATGCACTACTTTGTACTATTTTAATTAAATGGGATGAAGTTTCTAGTCTTACTGCAAAGCAATTTCTATTTTCCTTTGGTCCTAATTCTCTAATTTTTCCCTAGTTAAGAAAAATGTCAATAGGAGACAAAGGTGACATTGTTTTATTGATCTTGCATTTAAGTATTTAATGCTATGTATGCAAGCAAAAAAGTCTCTATATTCCAATTTCCCCATTTTCCTTGGTTTGGCACAGTTCAGCATAGTCTTTTCATGCTAGAAAATATTTGAAAGTCATCAACTTATGTTCCTTCTATTCTGTAGCACTGCTGTGATTTTCCCCTGAAGAATAACCTCACATTCTTCAAATACAAATGACTATTGAGACACATTAAAAAAATCTAGGGTATTCAGCCAATCTTTGGATCAGTCACAAACACTGAAGACAAGCACTAAGTATGTATTTTTTAATAGATTACAGACCTGCCACTGTGAGGCGTAAGCAAAGTTCCATGGATACTGATCCAAATTGTGAAATAAAATGCTATTAAACCAGAATAAGATTATTTAAATTTGATCCTGCTTAATTTGGACTATGGGATTTTTTTCCTAGTATCTTTCAGAAACTCAGGGTGAATTCTAAATCGTTGGTTAAAACAGTAGCACCAGATGTAATATACCATCCTACTGAAACTCCATTGCCTGCCTACTAAGATATCACACTAAAAAGCCTGTTATCAAATTCTCAATATTTTTTAAATAGTTTTTCTCTTCTATTCAAATTTCATAAATTGTTACATATATTATGAAATTGTTGAAAAGCCAGCAAGCAATTCTACAAAAACAAAGCCTGCTAAACTAGAATCTCTTTCCTTATGAGAAAGACTCTCCTCATTCACATTCTGTTAGCAGAATTCTGTGATTACTTACTGGCCTGAAAGCCAAACCCATTATTTTCCCCAGAACTGATTCAGGTCGAGCATTCTATAAACTATAGAATTCGTGTGCTGTGCTGACAGCTCTGGTGTCCAACTAGTCAAGATCCTCCTGTTGCTATGCAAGTCCAAGTGAGGACAAGCATAAATATTAATCACAACATTATCTGGTAATACCTAAGCTATTGATTAGTTAAGATTCTTGTACCACTGAATCTTTGTTCCCCTAAAGTAGCTTTATTAGCTTATCTTAAAGCTTAAGTATCTATTGATTTAGATAACAATTGAAGTATTACGTAACAAAAGCAATGAGTTACTTAATAATCTCTATGTATTTTACATAGCTTCTCTGAATAGTGAAACTTCAGCCAAGTAAAATAAAATAAACCAGAAAACATTATAAAAAAACCCCCTCTCCATACCTTGTTTAGTGCTCACAGACACAACTGAATCGGAACCATCAAAGAGAACGCTGCCAATAACAGATAATTCAAAATCAGCCCAAAACAAACGCTGACTGAAATGATCAACTACGAGACCTACAAAGAAAACAAATTGCAAACAGGTATATAAAACCTGAAAAAAAAACCCCAACCCTTAATATTTTTATGGAACTGTACATTTTTATACCGCTGCTATTCTTGTGAACACAAAATATGGTGACAATGAAAAAGTAGAACTTGAAACTAAGGAGAATAAAATATAACACCTCCTGCTTAAAACGTCCCCTTGAGGCAACCATGTTCTTTTACTTTCTCTAACTTACTCTTCCAAGGTCACTGCCTTTTCAAAACCATTTTCCTCAGCGGGAAGGGATATATGCCAGGTGGGAATTAAATATAGAATCTAATCCTGTAATTTGTTCTATCAACAAAGATCTACTTTGCCAGTAGATTTCTAAGCAGCAGCACCAGCGTGACCACGCGTTACAAACGAGGCATTCAGATTTCAGAGAGTCTTCCTACCTGCCCTATCTCCACAAAAGTATAATTAGTGGGGGGGTTATGTTGTCATCAACACTTCACATGTCGTAACTATTACAGATTTAAAAGTCAGATTAATTTAATTAAATTAGTGTTGTAAGACATAAGCAGCAATACTGACAGATGTATATATTCACATATATATGAAAAGAAAGCACAGAAGAGACTATAAGATAGATAACATCGTGACTACCCAGCCTCCAGGTAATAAGTGAATAGTTAAACTGAGCAGTCCGTGTTTCAGTAGATGATGATTAATATGGCATTTTAGGTCATGTCAAAAGCTTCAGTAAGAAAAAGGATATCTGAAGCATAACATAATTTAATTCTGAGCTTTTGAAGTTCTGGTGTATTTTTAATAAGAATGGGGAGAAGTATTGTACTTCCTACTTATGTAAGTAGGTAAGTCAGAAAAAAAGACATCAAAAGGAATTATACATAACAGCAAAAGTTCTCCTTTTAAGGTCATAAATTAATCACCTACAGATAGATGAGAGAAAGGGAAAGAAGTCTGATGCATAGAACAGTAAAATGTGTTTACATTTGCAACTCCATTTAAAAACCCCTAAGCCCCTCTTTCAAAGAAACACTGGTACTCAGGCATTCAGCTAAACAGAATCACTCTGGTAAAAGTTAATCACAATATGTCAACTCTCTGTGATACATGTGTACTTGTAAGGGAGAATATTTTAGAAGCAGTCCCCAGTCTCTGGGTTTAAATTACTTGCACTTTAATAAGAATATTTAAATAGTAAATAATAAATAAATAGCATTCTCAATGTATCTGTCACTGTACCAGAGATAACACCACGTAAAAAGGTACTTATTTTTGTTTAATGCAGATAGCAGTCCTGTGATAATAATTTTTATGCAAATCGCGTGAAGTCAAGCCCAAACCCTCAAACTCTCACTCTCCTTTATTTGAAATAGGAAAAGCATATTTAGTAATAAATTTAAGAGCAGTGGAACACAGATGCTCAGTAAAACCTTAAATTTCATCTAAAGAACTCCTGTAAAGTCTCATTTGGGAGGAAGTATTAAAGACACAGGAAAAATTGGCTTGGAGTCTTTTTTTTTCTCCATTTCCCCTACAAAGACATGGGTATGTGTGAAGCATCTTTCAAAAAAATTAAGATTCTACAATTCTCTACCTTCCACCATGGAACAAAGAAAGAGAAGCACATAAAGATGCCATACAGCTGTTTCCAGGCAGTAGGCACAGGAGAATGCAATACTGTGGCAAAGAATTTATGAAATTCCCTCTTTGCAAAGCCAGCTCATTTTTGGTAATTCTGCTAATTTTCTCCACTTGTATTTTATTCGTCCTTGTACGGAGACAAAGTTCTGGCTGAGTGTCTACGTGAAACTTCTTTATATAAAATACATCAAGACAAAATTTACGAAGAAAAGCTCTTGCAGTTCTGCTTCTTGTCAGGGAAGAAGTAAATACCTGCATTTTCACACAGGTTTGACATCATTATTACCTACAAAGCTCAATAAATTCAATAATCCAATACTGATGGCAGGGGGAGGGGTTTAAATACCCTTTAATTAATGGAAGTGGTGTCTCCATAGGATGTAAACTTGGCAATCAACCAGACTGACAATAAGAGATAAAAATGCACAATTCCAGTAATTAGAACTAAATATAATTGTTTGCATTTCTGATATGTTCACGATGTTTTAGATAAGAAGCTCAGGAATGAATATGTAACAACTGTGACAAACAAAACTCTGTTCTCTTCCAGTCTGAATAATCAGAAGCTTCTTACTGAATTTAGTATTGACTATGTAGTATTTATTATTATTGTTTTGATTCTTACTTACCTAAGGACCATTAGCTTCCTCTCTTCAAAGAGGAATATGTAATTTCCTAAGTTGCTCTATTTCAATCTAATCATGTCAATAAAGAAGGTTTCCTTTAAAGGATGAGTGCAATCTGCATACACAACATCATAAACCCACCTTAGCATGGGACTTAACGGTCTGTTAAAACATTATTACTTGTTGCTGTGATAGCGGCGGCTTCTGAGATGTTTAGATATTCACCTAGCATGCTCTTGAAAAAAAAAAAAGCCTGTGTTTCAAAAGATACGTGCACCAAAGTTGGCCAACCCCTAATTTGCAATGCAATAATAACAAATTCTCATTGCGAGCCTGGAGAAACATCAAACATTGCATGAGAAAAAGAGGTCATGAACAAGTCATTTGAGGTTTCAAGAGAGGATGCTGCTATTTAAGAGAGACACAATTCATTCTGGATTTATTATTTCCTTTGTCATAAAAATTACTTTTATCCTGCCAATGCAGTCTTAATGATAATTCACAAGATTTCAAACAGGCTTCAATATAGTTCTGTAAAATACTGAGATGATTACGTTGTTGCTTCTTTGAATACCTAAACCTTGGTTTATACAATTTTGCAGTGAAACTAGAATAGGCGGTGATATTTCATAAGCATTCTTAAAAATTGTGTCTTACCACTAACTGGTGTTCTCTTACTTGATTTTGCTTGTTCAGTGTTATTGAACAAATTACATTTTAACTGATTATAGTCCTTTGGATGCACTTTATAAACTCATCATGTTAAGGTTTGTTACAAAAGTTTAAGTCATATTAAGATGTATCATTTGAAAGCAAATCTAAGAATCTGATTAGCAGCTGCATATGAATAACCAGAATACTTTTTAAAAAAAATATATACTTTTTTTTCAAAATTAGAAAATGGAATTCAGTCAGCAAATCTACACTGAGTTAGCAAGAGTTAGCAAGCACCATGAAATTAGGAAAAATGGCTAAGTTGTATACCTGTAGGTCTCTGCAGATTCTTTTGAACCAATATCCTTCTCAGAGTACCATCCATAGAGGATTCCTCTATGTGAGAGCGATCCCCAATAACTGTCCAGTACATCATCCTAAAAGCATTAAACATGAAATATAAGCTGGACGCCTATACAGAACCTCAAACTTACTTTGGCACAGCAAGCAGGAAAGTTAAGTGAATGACCTGGAAAAGCACGGACCGCTGTAGAAGTCATTCTCTTACTCAACTTGGCATTTTTTTTTGAATTATCAAAACAGAATCATGTTGAAACACACATACCCCTTTTTAGGATTTACGGCAATTGCATATGGTTCTCCAGCCATGCTCGTAAGAAGTCTTGTACAGTTAGGTCCATTCAATTGGCCTACATTGATGGAGTATCTCAGACTGGTCCAATGAGTTGTGTAGTAGGTAAACCAGTGCATTCTGGAGTGATCAGTCCAGTAAATATTTCCAGCAACCCAGTCAATAGCAATGCCCCGAGGTCTTTTGAATTCTGGACACTATAAAAGAAACAGATGTTAAAGATTTTATGGAAATGATCATCCACGGCAGCTGCACAGCCAGAGATTTATGCAACTTTTTACAGTTAAGTAACTTCTACCTTTAATATGGTGAAATATTTAAAAACACTGCATTGGAAAGACAAATTCCCCTTGCAGGTTACAAACACTACATGATCTGCTGATAGCTCTATGCAATGCAGATGAATCAGTCAATGATTCAAAACTGTTTTTTCACATACATTTTTTTTTAAAAGGTGCTTAGGCATGAACTACTACAAATATTGATACTGAAGCAAATAAATTTTACCGACTGCATTTCAAAAGGAAAGAAAAAGGAAGAATTAAGACCATACTTCTATCATACTCCAAGCAGAACTATGGTATAATGTCCCATCCCAAATTCCTCACTGAAAATGGTGCTTGAGACCATCCTGAGGTACAGCTACTCAGCAATTTGGCAAGGATAAATAAAATCATTTAGAAAACTGCACAAAACTACCTCTGCATTCTGACCAATGCTTACATGCAATAGTAAGGAAATATTAAAAATGCTTCTCTTCCTATGCTGTTAACTGTTCCAGCATTCCACCACACACCAAAACTAGAGTTAGTGCAATACTCAGTTTAATGTATATGAGGCTTGACAGACTACAAATTTAAAATTATAAAATCCAGTATATCTGTTATGATTTTAGAGCTAGGAATACAGTTTAGATCCCCAAAAGGGGTCCTAGGGATAGTTTACATTTCAAATAGGAGATATATTTGACAATTTTTGTTCACAATTTAACTTGATATCATTATAGGTAAACACACAATCGTGTGTGTATTTAGCTCATGCTAATCTTGGAATTCTGAGGACATGCTGCATATGACAAATGCAGTAATGAACGCTACTGTGTGAACTAACAATCAGGAAAGAAAACCTAAACTCACTCATTTTCCTCAGGTGTCAGAGTTCCCTAATACCACAAGAGATTTGTAGACTATTTTTGTCATAAAATAAAGGTCATTTCATTCTCTAGGTTAAATAATAGGACCACTGGGGTGAATGCGGTTTGTTCATTGTCCAGAAACATTTAGTTCAGCAAAAATGTCATCGAATGTATGTTCTAAAGATATATAGAAGCCCGATTTTCTATTTAGATGAGTATTAAAGTAGCAAAATCAATCACTGCATTTACAAAACAGTATGTCTTTTAAACTAGAGTTAGAGTAATTTTTTTAAAGTTGAAAAAATAAATGCATCATAACTCTTCATTATAAAATAATAAAGCAGCATATGCTTCCAGAAATACCATAAAAAATAAACTACTTGTTCAAGAAATGTAGCATTTGCAAGCAAGAACTTCTTTTTTAATTTGTTACATTGCCCAAGAAGCAGGTAAAGAACAAGACACCCCAAAATCTGGGTATTTGCTGATAAGATACATCATATTTTTAATCCAAACTCCTTTGAATTCTGGGTCATATTCAGGTACCAGTGTTGAGATGCCTCTCATACCTGGAGATCTCCACTTACTACTTTGTGGACTGTCAGGATTAATGGCACCGTCCTATAGGACTGGAAACAAATATTCTTAAAAGGAGAGGAGCTATTGTGGACAGCACAGTTCCTTGCCTTTATTCAGAATGTTCAAGAACCACTGTTTATGATAAGACTGCTTATTTTCTGGAACCTGGTAAGCACATGATGTGAGTTACCAAGCAGAGAGAGGTGTGGTTCCAAAAAAGCCAATAGCAGAAGCAGAGGAGACAATGGGAAATTCCAAAAAGATTCTAGATCAAGGCTAAGGTGCTTACTAACAAGGTCCTTTCTCATTCTTCTCAAATATACAGAAATGAAGTTGTACTAATGCTGGGGGCAATAGATCAAATGAACAAGGAGATAAGCAGAAGAATTGGAAGCCATCTGGTCTAAAAGATGTAAAAAAGAGAATAAAAAACACTAGCTGATGCCATGGCCGTGTAATTCTCAGTTGTGTTCATTAAGTTTCAGCCTAGCTACATCATATTTCTCATGCCTTATGCATCTTCTTGTACTGTCTTGGAAAATTACTTACTGTAAATGAGCTTTTACCTAATAGCTTATTTGGATTATGTTAATTTTAAGGAACGATTTTGCATACAGAATAAGTATGAAGATACTGGAACAAAATCACATGAAGATTTTCTACAGTTATTTTAGCCCACTTTGATGCTAAATATGTACTTCAACTTATTAGCAAAACTGGGGTTTGAAGCCTAATCACCTTCTGCAGTACAGCAGCTTCTGCACAACTGCTGAGCAGGTCAGCTCATCGACTTTTGATCAGAACTGCTGCCTACAGGGAATGGGAAGGGGAAGGAGAAAGGGAAAGGAGAGGGGAAGAGGATAAAAAGAAGCTGCAGTAACAGCTGAAATTTGGAAACCATTATGATATGATGGCAGATTTCAGAAAAAATTTGAGCTTGACTGGAGAAAATGTGTTACACATGCAGCAGGCACCTTGCAATGCTTAGCATTTTTACACCAGAAGACTAAATTATAACTCTAATTTATATCACAAGCACATGGGAAGCAATAGTTTCTTTGTTTTCTTTACAAATATTTTTGGAATTGCTGTGGAATAAAGTCAACCAATGATTTAGTGTCGCTGAAAATATTTTCATTAAAAATAATAATACATTATCTAATGATACATTGTCAGAACGGTAAAAATAAATGGAAAACAATAATATTAGAAAATGTTTAGACTTCTACTTGCTGAAACAGAATATTATGCTTGCGTAGCCCAATAGGTAGAACAGTTCACCAAACCATTTGCATTACATAAGTAGGAACATTTAAAAATGTCAGGCAGATGATACCAGAAAGAAAGGTCCCCCTAACTACATAATTACACATCATCCATACAGTGCTAGAGCTTTAGGGCAAAACTATAAGCTAATACTATTACTCTTAAGTACACTAAAAGATTTTGATGACAAGTGCAACTGAAAAAGAAGCAGAAAACCTATTGGAAGCAGACTGGTTGAATAAGTGAACAGCTGAAAGGAGCAATGCAGCTGTTCCTTAAATATTTCCTCGGTCTGAATACCTTCTATCATCAGCAAGCACTCGTGCAGGAGCTCTCCTGCAATAACGGTACCATGGTGTGCACCTAGACATTTCAAAGTATGGATCTGAGCAGGAAATGCTTAAAAGTAATATCTCTTTGTCCTCGTAAAAGATCTTTTCCATAATTAACACAGCACGAGGCAAAAAAATACCTGGTTAGATTAATAGAATAAAATTTTATAGAATTTACACAGTGTCTGCGACTTCAGGTAAACACTAAATCACCTGCCTAATTCATGTAGTGTATACTAACAGAACACATTTAGGCTATAATCTATTTTAGCTGAGGTTCACAGAAACTGTAAGAGTTTGGTCAACTCTTACAAGGCATGGTTTTCAAATAAGAAATCTCATATTTTTAGTAAATGAGATATATTGAGCTCTCAGATTTTTCAAAAAAAGAGTATATTTAGAGAAAACAGTCTTGAAATTGTTTCCATTTGCAGTGATGCACTGAATTTCACTGGGCTATGGGGGAACATACTCCTGGATGTATCACATGAGTGGTTAAAAACCCTTGTTAAAGTCCCAAAACAGTGGGGCTGGAGCAAGCAGCTAATATACCGACAGAATCTATGTTTTTTCTTCCTACGTGGTACAATTATTTTAATGCTCAGCTTTGCGCTCTTTTCCATGAAAACCTGCACTTGAGTTGAAGTGGTACATTGCTGTGGGTTGAATATTATCCTCAGAAAACTTGTAAATCTCTCTCAAAGGATTATGCCAGTAAAGAGCTCCACCGGTTGTCACCAATTCACTTGTACTGTCTTAACTTGATTAGAATGCAACTCTCTCCTGCATCTGCCAATAAACTCTGAAGAGTTGATATTTACTATTTTCTTTAACGCTTCAATTTTTTCTAAGCTTAAACCCCTTTTCAGAAAAAAAATACAAGAGATACTTAAAGCCATTCTCTGAGGAAGGCTCTTGATATGCTAATTCCACGAAGCAATTTTAGTTGAGATGGATTTTTGCATTAATGCAATTACGAGAAAATGCAGGTGACTTTGTTCAAGTTTACCGTCCTGATTTACATCTCAAAGTCTAGATCTAAAATTCATAATGTAACCTCTGAAAACTTATCCATTAAATCTTGAGTTAACATTAAGGAATTCTCATGCTTTTCGAAACCAAATTTAAGTGACAATATTAAAGTAACACTATAAAACCAATTAACTTAGTGATCATCATTTTTAATATATATTTATAAATGCCATCTATTTATATAAAAGGCAATAATATTTGAGTATTAATGAGATAATGCTGGGAAAATATTCCGAATAGGTTAGCATGGTGAGAAGTAAATGCTACACAGACAGAAATGAAATGTGTCCAAGATACATGCAGATACAAGCTGTGAATTTTCCCTATACAGATTTGTAGAAAAGCACTCTATGGCTTGGAACAAGCTTCCTCACAAGCACCTACTTGCATTAAAAAGATAGAAGAAAATGATGTATAAAGCAAAACATTCCTTTTCAACAATTCTGAATTAAGAGGAAATATTCTGACATAACGGTGAAACAGAGATATGAAATGCAAAATGTATTTCAGAAAAAAAAATATAGTAATTCTAGGAATATTTTCTCTTTACTAGGTTAATCGGGGAAATAATGTCAAATCACCTATGAAAACTTCAACCCTCGAGTTATGAAAAAGCCTCAAGGAAGCCTGCGTTCAGGTTTATGGACCTGTGAGAAAACATAGATCCGCTAGAGACGCTGTGGGTCAGCAGGCTACACTCAACCTAGCAGAAAGCACTTACATAATAAAAACCAGAATACCTAAGAAGAAAACACCTCAGGACTCTGAATTTCACAAGACTTTACAAATTCATTATTTTCTAATAATGAACTTGATAAAGAGCTTTTTGCCAGGATTTCTTAGGCACAGGTATCTGCCATATTTAAATAAGAAAAAAGCCACAGCAGAATTACTCCACATCTTGAATACATACTTAGGATCTAAACATATCCTTCCCCTCAACTCAACTGATATAATTAACCTACTGGAAATGCTAGGAATAATTTTCTACTTCAGATCTGCTCTACATGAACTTCCTGTCAACAAATTCCAAACTCTCTTCTGCTGGGCAGATGGAAGAGTTGTTTTGCAATCATTCTTCCCATATCTTTGCCGTGACACACATAAAGTATCATCAGTGTCCACTGGTGTCCACATCTCCAGGCTCTTTGCCCTCCTGATATTAAAGGTCAGGAATGCTGTTCATTTGTAAAGAAAATATCCCTGGATGAAAGGTACTTAGAAGTGGTTTCAGATGTGTAGGGGCTGAATGACAGATGAAAGATGAGCCTACTCTTGCTACCGCTGTTTATTCTACCGGGTATATAAAAGTGTTCATGTGATGTACAAGCTCATCCCTGAAACCTCCTCTAAATTTAAGGAAACAGCTAGATGGGTGTGATTTCTGACCGGATTTATTACTGGCCAAGCAAAACTAACAACTCTTCCCTGACATCACATTTAATGCAAAGTAAAAAATAAAAGAATTTATAGCATTAGGGAAAAACTGATGCAAACATGATATTGTTTTCTTCAATTTAGCACTAATGCTTCCTTAAAAATTCTGCAGAAATATATTGGGCAAAATCAGTATCAATCTGCATTTATTTTATTTTCTAGCGAAGACCACTTGAAATTGCTCTAGGTTATAAAAATCCACATTCCCCACTGTGAAGTGTGAAATGATATTTGTACTTATTCTAAACAAGATACGATGCAGTTCAACATATAAAGAACTAAATACTCACTGTTCTAGTTTTTAAATGTTTGTCATAGCTTTGCCAATATTATTGCTTATATGGCCACTACGGAAATCAGGCCTGTCCTTGTCCTATCTACGTCTTCTGTTTTCCAAGGATATGAAATTCATGCCTTTCTTTAACCCATGTGATGCTTATATATGTGTATTATATCCCCCGTTTTCCTCTTAAAAAGCCTTGATGGTATACAGTCTTTTCAAGTCTCTAACATACTGAGTATTTCTCTGTAGAAAACTTCTTAAAATACTGTAGAAAACTATAGAGACTCACCCACATTTGTCATAGTCTTAAATGGAAAGTCGACATTAGTGGACATACCAATTGAATAAAATCATTCTCAGACAGACATTTTAATTTACTAAATCAGCACATGTTATTATAGACAGTCAGAAAAGCAAATAAAAAGAAACCTGTATCATGCAATCTTTGGTTTTCATCACTTACTATCAACCCACTGTTACTTTGCCTTCTCTCTCTGTCGTGAAGTTTTCTGTAGAAAATCCCTCCTGGGTTAAACTGAGTGCTCCAAACAATCATGTCCCCTTGAAAATATGCATCTATTCCAGTTATCCTTGAATTATGTTCAATATGTGATATTTGCTGACGAGCATCACTGTAGTTGAATGGATATGCAAAACCCAGGATGTCAGTGTCATTAGCAACATAGAGAACTTGATCTTCAGAGCCTAGGGATTATTATAATGAAACAAAAATAAGGTAAATGTTAACTAAGACAAAATCAGTATTTTTCACCCAAGTAGATATTTCGTGGTTATTTGATATAATTTCTTATGTTAAAATTGGTTTTAGTTGTTGAAGACTGCAAAATCACTCACTCTGGGCAATAAATGCAACTCTTCATATTCTTATAGGAATATATATTACATCAAAGCTCTCCAAGATCACATTGAGACAACTAAGACTATGTTTTAGGGCATATATAATATAAGAATTCAAAACCTTTAAGATGTACACAAAAATAGAGGATAAGAAATGAGTCCCTATGAATGACTACATATTTTTATAGGCATGTTATGTCTAGAGGGTCCAAATGTATATATTGAAGGAACACAAATTTACCAGTATGCGTTATTTTAAATTGCTTAATTAGAAATTAGTGGAAAGTTCCTATCTTTAGTGAGGGCAGTAAAGTTTGAGTGACTGCACCATGAGCAAACTAGACTAACGATCCTACAGAACATGTGTGGTTATGCCTTATATCACGTCATTTCAGACAATGAACATTTATGAATACCTGTGAACTGGTGGTATTTATGAGTACCTAGTTACCACTTTGAGCCAGATGTTGTACAACATGTGTTCATAAGAAAACTTTCTCTGGTATCTATTCATTCAGTTTTGAGAAAGGGTCAAATTGGCTCGGTGCATTAGAATGCGTTTGCCATTTTTTAGTTTTCCAATTTATATCACATTTATTCCCAGAGAATTGACTTATAATAATGTCTGTCCAACAAATTTACTCCTTATGAGTATGAAATATCAAAAACCATTTGTTCCCTAGCTCCTGCTAAATACAAGAAGGAAGAAAGGCCCCATTAAAGTAAGTATCATCGAGGGAACAGAGGAAACCAATAACTGTATTACAACGGAAATGAAGCTTGCAAAAAATTCAGACGTAGGATAATGATTCCCAGGTTTTTAAATTATAAATCCTCACAACTATGTCCGCGTTTCTATAATTACAAGCCACTATATTCAATCAGCAACCTTGTTTCTTTCCATGTCATAACTTCACGTAAGCTTCTAAGAAACCTGACTACCACCACCTAGCTACTCAGTAGGAGTGTATCTACGTTATTGACTGATGTGGTACAAGGAAGGAAGAACGGGAATTAATGTGCTACAATCTGTTATTGTTGTATGACACATATCCACAGCATGTGCTTACTGGCTCTAAGGTTCAGATCAGGTACTTCACATAGTTGTGCACCAGATATACACAGGAGTGTTTAAGGAGCCACATCTTGTAACATCAACACTGGTTTTACACTGGCATACATGTAATTTAGACCAAAACCTCACTAAACTGCAGGTAGGAGGCTAGGATTATATTTTAGAATCATAGAATCACAGAATAACCAGGTTGGAAGAGACCCACCAGATTATCAAGTCTAACC
>WAAB01008378.1:19404-55220 GCA_013389865.1 Piaya cayana
CTTTCCAATTTTCAGATACAGATCCATAATAATGTTGATTTTACTCAAGCAGATGGATTACTGCTTGTTTCATATCTAAAATTGTTTAAAAGTTAAAGAATATCCAGACTTAATTATTACCCTCAATTTGGGCAAAACCTCTGCCTTGTGCAAGACAGAAATAACATCCATAGGTGCATGTTTCTTTACATTCACTGGACCGTGATCTAGGCAGCTGATTTACTTGAGGGGTATAATCTTAGGTGACTGCATGTGGAAAACTGCACTTAAATGAATTCTATAAGATTTCTCAGCAAAACAAAGCAAAACATATTAACCCCAACTACCACTTAATAAATTCCTAAAATTCTAAAACACGTTTTTATAAAAGAGTCTGTTCTTCTCCCACACTTCTAAAGTTTCACCAGAATGGTTACTTGCTTTATAATACATGACCTCTGTTTTTCTTATTTGTGTATATATTTTGTAAATGGAGAAAGACAGAGTTGGAAATGGACTTCCATATTAATTACGTTCATTTACATGCACGTGATAATAATTTACTGCTTACTAAAATGAAAGGTAAATCTGAGAGGTCTTGAGAATTATTTCTGTGTGCTAGTCAAGATAAATATATCAGAAAATAAATTGTATATGCAACACATTAGTGTTGTCAACCATGTACATAACAAATGATGTAAGACTGTCGACTTTACTTTGATTTGTATAGCCTTACCTTTTGCTATGCAACTGTTATTCCTCCCCTTATAATTCTTCTCACACACACATTTGTAGGACCCCTTAATATTGTGGCAGTGTTGGGAGCACACACCAAACACCATACACTCATTGATATCTATGAGGAAAAGAATCATACTTAATATTCCTGTAGTTTAATACACAATTTAACGCGTTCAGAACATCACGGAACAAAGCAGATGAACAGAAAGAATTCATAAGCATGTCTACATCTTGCAACATTAAAAGTAAGACTTCTGCATATATCGCTAATCTTATTTCTGCTGCAATTAACATATACCAGAAATATATTTTATATTATCTCTCCTATTTTATATTATTAATCTGTTATCCTTACAGCTTGAAATTAAGATTGAGAATGAAAACATCTGTTATAGTTCTCTCCAACATACCTGCCTCTTACAGTCAAAACTATGCAACTGCCCCTTATTGGAAAAACTCCTCTGTGTACACCCTTTTCTTAAGAGCCACGTAATGAAGTCTTTGTATGCAAGTATCTGTTCATTTTCATAGTCCCACTGAGGTGATCTCCACTTTTCCTGTAAGTTACTGCTCACCAGTGAGAAAATTATTCACAACCCATTGTTTGGGAAGGTAGATCTGTCTTCTCTTTTTGATCAACTGTTTCATGACAACTGTCTTGTTTTCTGACCAGCATAGCCTCATATATTTTAAGACTACATTTTCTAAGGTATTTTGTCTTTCAATCTACTTGTTTTCATTTCAGTTTTTCAGTTTGATGCATCTTCATTATTCTAAGCATTTCAAAATAGTCTCACATACCAATTTAAACGTGGATCTCAACTGCCCAGTTAAATAACCTTCTAGATCTTAAATTGCCCATTTACACCTTAAATTATAAAATCATTTCATGGACTGAACTAATGTTGATCTTTGATAACCTCTCCAGCTAAAAAGCATAAATCTACAGCCTGTAAATCCTTTCAGTTTCTTTTCTTGAATCCTTAATCCCATAGCTCTGAAATAGTTTTTACTTTGTAGAAAAAAAGTCTGTGATATGTATCTCCTTCTCCAGCACAGAGAATTGACTACACAGTTGACTTTTAATAAAGCAAGGAATGATGGAAAAGATCGGTACCTTCACATTGTCTATTCCCCTTGTTTCGCTGAAATCCAGGTTTACACTGACACAGCAGGGATGTTTTTGTTTGATTACAGTATGCATCATCTCCACAAGGATTCACATTATCTTCACACGTATATTCAGTGACACCTAACCAGAACAGAATGTCTAAAAAACCTGCCCGATAGGTTTGTTTAAACAATAACAAATTTATCATTCTGGTAAAAGAGCATCAAGGTAGATTTTAAACAAATATATGACATAAATTTATTTACCTACATATGCATATCAACTGACAGTATATAATTAATTCAATGCTAAATTTTATCTTGCTGCAGATAGGAAATCAAATGCAATAAACATGTCACCAAACTACTTTAAAAACTCAAGAACTACTCTAACAGCTACTGCTACCTGAACTACTATAAAATTTGCATCCTTCTTGGGTTATGTCAAAAAAACCTAATTCTTTCTTTAATTATAACCCATAACTTAAACTAACCTCTACGTTTTTGAGTAAATTTATCAGGGATGAAAGTCTCACTTAATTATTTATTTACTATTGCAATCACGAAAACATATCTTATCAAACTTACTTATTTTGCAGTCTTCTTCATCAGAACCATCTCCACAGTCATCAAACCAATCGCATTGTAGCTCCATTGGAATACACTTCTTATCATTACAAGCAAACTCATCTTTTCTACACGGTCTTGCTTTATATGTGATTTTATCTACATAATGACAAATTAATGGGGAAAAAAATCAATGTTTAAGATTCTTAGCTTATTTTAGATATAAAGATGGGAACGACCACGAAGCGTTAAGCAACTGGAGATTATTTCAAGGTTAATTTCTTTCAGTTTCAAATTCTGATCTACTACCCTCCAGTTAAGCTTTAGAGAAGGACAAGCAGATCTCTAACAAATTTTTCCTTCGTGTTATTTTCTTTGATCTGAATGCCTGGATAAGTAATATCACCTACCGCAGTGATCTTCATCCGAGTTATCACCGCAGTCATCAACCTCATTGCAAATCTGCTCACGTCGCAGGCAAACCCTGTTGTTTCTACATCTGTACGGCCTTGTTGGAGGGCATGGAAATTTTACTGTATATTCAAAAAAAAAATCTGCTATTACCCAGCTAGCATTCTCAAACTTTCTTTAATATCTCCTTATCAAAGTAATAAGCAGGCATAGGAAAATCGTTATACTTAGCATATGAATGGTACCTGAATTTAACTTCAGGTACCTAATGCAATAACACTTGAACAATGTTTACAGTATAAATTTGTCATTTAAGGAATGAAATTATTCTGTGTGATAAGGGTAACTGCACCTCTTTTTGAGAATCAGTGAATATCACAGAAATAAAGGAAGTAGGAAACTTAACGAAGATCAATATTTCAGTATAGAAGTAACGTTTTCCCATCTGTGCAATTACCACGAAAAGAATAATTTCTTCCATATATCTTACCTGAAATAGCAATAACAACCAAGCTCATCTTACAAAAGTCAAATGAAATAAACTCAGAGACACACATCTTTATATATTTATGCATGTTACATGGCAATTTTTGGTTTAGTACATGAAAACCAGTGAAGAATTTAGTTATCATACCACACATTTCAGCAACTTCATCAGAGTTATCTCCGCAGTCATCCTCACCATCACAAACCCAAAAATGTAATTTGCAGAGGGAATTGTTGCACAGAAATTCATCAGCTCTACATATATTTCCCCCTAGGATGATGAAAAGAAGACAGAAAAAAAGCCAGGAAAACGGAAGGAGAAAAGAAAGAATGTCAGTTCTTGACAAAACCAGTACAATCACTCATGAAATACTGTACACAGAGAACGACACACATAGCAAAACTAAGAGAACAAATTCCACATAAAAGGTTGGAGAAGTAGAAAGAAACACTCATTTAAAGACCTCTTCCTTGACCATACAATCCTTTCACTTCCTTTTCATGACTGTTAGCTAGGAATTACATATTTGGCTCGACTAGAAAGGGCACTCACCAAAGACAGATACTGAGAACTCACCAGTTAGGTATATTCCCCTCTCATTTAGACAGGAAATGCTTAAACTTTCTGTCTGTAACTTTCTTTGGTGATTTTACCTTTCAGAAAAGACTCTGAATCATCTAACAAAATGAAAAATTGGGTGAATGAAAATCTTCTAAGCTGGAGCACTCAAGCTTTAAAAATTGGTTCAAACTGGATTCAATTTTAATGCGTGTAGCAGTAAGAGGGCATTTTGCTTCAAAATTATAACTAAGTTTTACCACTACTAATCAACCAGGTTATGAAAACTTCTTGAATTTAATTTTCTACATAACACATTTTCACGGCAGCTGGATTCTCAGCTTCCTGAGAGGAGTAGGGTATAAAAGAAATAAAGCTGTGTACCTGCAGAGGGAGAAACAATGAAATTTTATATGATAACACCAAAACTCTCACTGTGCTTTACATCAATGCATTATACCCATCCTAATAGTCAGAGCAGGCTCCAGTGGCTTTTTACTTATACATTCAGTGCCCTGTTCACACTCCATTAAAATCAACAAAAGGCTTTCTTTTGATATAAAGGGTTCAGAATGGCTTAATTTTTTTTCCCAGAAAATTAATTTGCATGAAATACCCACTGTGTAAGAGGATGCTGGGAACTCTCACGCTATGTTACCAAATATAATTCACTCCCATTGCAAATAGAAGTTCTGAACATTAACAGAAGTATTCTTTTTTTATCATCCAAGAAAAAAAATACATAAAAATCAAGTATTCCTCATGATGAAAAACACGAATATAAATAATCGTGTGTGTAATCACAATAAACCCCCAATTCTACTTGTATAATAAGATTGAAAAGAGCTGTGTTTATAAACATGCACAGTGGGTTACAGATAAATATTATGGAGATTGTTTTAGAATGCTGTAAAATAAAACTCCATTTGTGTTTGCTGTATTTCCAAAGAAGAATAAACTAGTTATCAGCAAGATAAACTGGCATTTGTTTCATGTGATTGCTCTGCCTGTCATAATTCCTTTATATAATAGATTTCTATAACAGAAATCATAATTGTGACATAAATACAAAGTATGATAGCAATAACCAACTAGGCAGAAGGCTTCTTATTGCATTATAAGCAATTTGCAGTTCACAGAAGCTCCATTATGATTTCCAAAGAATATTGTGGGCTTCAGATAAAGTAACTGCATTACTAGTCACATTTCATTAGTTTTTAAAGACACAGTCCAGATATTTTAAAAGTAGTTTTAAAATGGACTGGAAGCCTTTAAAAAACATCTTTATCTAAGTCTTAAACAGTTCCTCCTTGACCACTTTCATACATGATGTTTTTCTCTTTGCATCTAAACATCTCCTTAAGATTCTTCCTGTTTTCTTCATTTTCTGGCCTCTCTTTCAAACTTAATCAGTACATAAAACTTCTTTTTCCTACTGAAAATTGTTGCTTAATAGACTTACAATAAAATAGGGGAAGGATATTTTACTCTGTAATTGCTTGTTTCATCTCTAATTATTAGTATTTATTTTTGTACTTCATGTACATCATGACATATGATTGTAGATGAGCAGTACACAGAACTACTCAATTTTAAAAAAAAATCTGGAAAAAAACCATGAAGGTGAAAAAATGCAGAGTAAAATTTCTTGAATTTGGGTGAAAAGTTCGTTCTTTGTTTCAATTACTGTATTATCACTGTATTATACTGTTCCTGCCCAATAGCTGAAGCAAAGTTCAGTTTAAAACCAAACAATCAACCAGAAATAAAGACTTTTGCATGGTATTATCCTCAAAAGAAATAGCATGAGGAACTTGTTTAATAAGGTTTAATTGCATGTATCTATTCGTATGCATACATAGATATGTATGTAAATATATATGAAATCTCAGTTGAAAAGATATATATTTGAACAAGAATTGTGAATTGGCAGCAACTATGAGAAGCAGACCAACAGATGTGTTTCTCAAACATGTATTTGGAATCTTAATCAAAAGGAAGTCTAAACACAGTGTTTAGCTCCACGTGAATCTGCTTATGTGCATAGTTCTGCTCCGTAAGAATAAAATGTGGTTTTATGGTTTCTGGTTAGTTGCTACACTACATCTCTGTGAAATAAATAGAAAACTGGGGTGCTAAGAGTACTTATTTAGCAATTTTTTGTTATATTGCATGGCTTTGTAATTTATTGTTGTCTATAAAACTGTAAATTAACTGGGTTTATTACTGATTTCTCTGATGAGACAGAATATGCTTACAAGAATAACACAACCTTTTGGTCCTTGAGGAAGGAAACTTAAAGGTGAAACAATGAGCTGTGAGTTATAACCAATTTAAGTTCTGCTTTGTCCTGCAAATCACTTATGAAGCTGCTATACTGTCTTTGTCAAAAGAGGTGAGAAAGCTTTGACTTCCTAACTCAGAATGGCCATGGTAGCACAAACTTACAATATGTGTTAACACAAAGACAGTTGAAGTAAGCCTGTTATAGAAAAGCATCTCTCACCTTGGGCACAGTTTTCTTCATCACTGCCATCCACGCAGTCATGGATCCCATCACAAAGCCATCTGACAGGGATACAGTAGGCTTTATTTTTGCATCGAAACTGCCCTTCTTTACATTCTGTTACACAATCCATCTGCGTGAAAGCAGATATGAACTAATTATTAATGAACAAGAAAAACAATGTACCCAAAAACAAACGCAACAAAACATACCACAATCATTTTTTTATTGACCTAAATATTTAATACAATAGATCTGTCCCTAATAATGGAATGTGAAATCTAAACAGTTACTTAAGTCCAAGAGAAACTGTAATCACATTATATATGTTCTGATATTACTTATTTATGTTACTTAGATTTAGCAGTCAAAACAAGGGTTACACTTATGTTTCTAAAGTCAACTGCCTTACAAGAAACAACCCTGCATGTGAAGCCAGTTAGTGCAAAGGGGAGACCTCATTGCTCTTTACAACTGCCTTAAAGGAGGTTGTGGAGAGGAGGGAGCTGGCCTCTTCTCCCAAGGGACAGGGGACAGGACAAGAGGGAATGGCCTCAAGCTCCGCCAGGGGAGGTTTAGGCTAGACATTAGGAATAAAATTTTCACTGAAAGTGTCACTAGGCACTGGAACAGGCTGCCCAGGGAGGTGGTTGATTCACCTTCCCTGGAGGTGTTTAAGGCACGGGTGGATGAGGTGCTAAGGGACATGATTTAGTGTTTGATAGTAATGGTCAGACTCAACGATTCGGTGGGTCTCTTCCAACCTGGTGATTCTATGATTCTATATCCACGTTGATCACTGAAGTTGTTCACAAAGGTGATAATACTGTAAAAAAATACTGGCAATGCATCATATAGGAAAAGCACGGCATGAAAGGTGCCTGCTAGGATTGTACTAGGTGAATTGAGAGAATAGAGGAAGCCAAATCTGTCCATGCTGCCAGAATGGAGCAGTCCCTGAAGCAAACTTCCCTAAAAACACTCAGGTTTTGACTTAGGGAAACAAATTTGTCTCCTCCAGGTAGCAGCTACAAAGCAAACAAACACAATGCACTGTAAATACCAGGTGTAGTGGTTTTAGTTTACCTTCCTCGTAACTAAGGTCATAACTAAGGAAGTATTCCATCTCATTTCTTTACGTAAGCAAAGATATAAAGAGGGAAGTCGGAAGTCAGTGGGGCATCCTTCTTCTGGGAGGGCTGGAGGGTAGAGAAACTCCCTGCGGTTGCTCTGCTGTGGGAGTGGGCCGAGGCACAGACCTGCTGATTACCCAGCTCGGGAGGAAGGGGTCCTGAGATTCCAGAAACAACAATTTTTTGGATAAGAGGGAAGTGAAAACTTGTTGTTTTTCTTTTTTCTCTCTCTCTCTCTCTCTCCATATATATATATGTGTGTGTATATATATATATGTATAAACTGCTTTAGTCCTACTGGAGTTTGAGTTCGTGGTTTTCTTTTTTCCCTCTTTTCTTTCCTCTCCCCATGGTCGGGAGGGGTCTTGGGGCCTCTGTCCCGGGCCCTTTGGGAAAGTGGCACTGGACCAATTTCAACCAGTCACACCAGGGAACCAAATTATGAGGCTATTATCTCAGTGTTCCATGGATGCATCAAAAAAAACCAAACTGAAAACAATTCCATTTGACCTTTAAACTATTTTCATATCTAAAAATACCATCAAGTTTCATGGTAGATGGCATGGAGGAGGGAAAAATCAACGGAAATTTTCCATGTACCTCATCGGATCCATCAGCACAGTCGTAGTCTCCATTACATTTCAAAGACGCAGAAATACAGCCTCCACTTGCACAAACATACTCACTTGAAGAGCAGGTTGGAGATGCTGATTACAAACAAATATTTTACCATTATGAAAAAGACAATTTATAAGTTGTTATAATAATTTAATGTTTTAAGCTGGTTAACGTAGTGAGCAAAGATGTAGCTGATCAGAGCTTTTCCGGTCATTTGCAAACTACAATGAAATATTTCACAAAACTGAACTGTTGATTCATAAGTAAAATGTAAAACAATAGTGAAAAGGTATTTGTATTTTATCAACAAACATGGTTTTTTTGTGTGTTTTACTTATGATTGCTAACAATGGTGACATCACACACACATCTATTCATAGCATGAGTATATAGAAAAAAAAACCAATGCAATCTTTAAAATGTTCTTAGGCTTTAGATGAAGTTATGTAAGTGTTTATAATTAAATAAGCTTGATTTTGAAGAACCCATGGTTTAAGGAAGTACACATTATTACAATTAAAATAAATATATATGAATCAGTTTTATTTAAAATATAGGTGGAATTTTTTGTTGCATCGTAAATCAGAGGAGTGTTGCCACATGCTAAAGAAGCTTCATATTGTCCAGCTGTACATAAGTGGGGTTTTCAAAACATGATTAGGGAGACACAGTACTACACATTAAAAAGATAAAAGTATTTCAGATTCCTTCACACTCCTTTCTACCCCTGGTGCACAAGGAATATTGATTTGTCCATTTATTGTCTCCTTGCTCATTCTCATTTATTCCTTGCTTCATTTTATTTCTCAGTATTATTTAAAATAGTGCAATAGTACCTGGTTCGCAATTTTTCTCATCATCCCCAAGTTTGCAGTCTTCGTGACCATCACATCTCCATTTTGCTGGTAGGCACTGACCATTGGAACACTGAAACTGATCTCTCAAACAGCCTGTTTCGCAATACCTCTGGTACAATAAAGACAACATAGATATGAGATCAAGTGTTTAATATAAGCATTGGTAAATATAGAGTTGTCAGAGAAGTTATAACCTATACTCCTCCACGCTATGAAACACAGTAAAGCCTTGTGAAATAAAACATGGTCTAGATTTGATTCATGAAAGGTAGGAAGGTTGGGAAGCACCTGAGGTCCAGCATTGGCAGAAAATAAGAAGGGATGAAAAGCACTTGAAAGAATAGTAAAGAAGCAAAAATATCCAGAGAGCTTTTGCTACAAAAGAAAGTCTACATGGTGTTCTCTCAAAACAAAAAACTTAAAAAAAACCCCAAACCACAAACCAAACAAACCCTTACAAACCCAAACAAACCCTTACAAACCAAACCAAACCACACCACACTGCTGCTGTGTGTAGGAAGAGAGGTTCCTCAACCAGGACACAAATTATACCCAGGATGGGAAGAGATTCAGATCGTTGCTGGGCCACAAAGAGGTAGATTATTGTTAAATATGATTTCATTTCATCTCTGTGTTCTTGTTTTAGGATAACTATTTCAATAGGCTTAGTTTTAACTAAGTAAAACATTTGCACATATGGATTCATGTGTAGAAACGGCATCGCTGCTCTTTGAAATATTCATATGCTGGAATCCATTTACCGACTGTATAAAAACTAATTTTTTAAAGAAACTTTTTCCCTGGAAGAAACCTACCTCATCTGAGCCATCTGCACAGTCATAGTCTCCATCACACCAGAATCTTGCTGAAACACAGTCTCCATTTGCACAAAGAAAGTCTTTCAAAGTGCACGTTTGAGGCTCTGAATAAAGAAAATTAACAACCCTAGGTTTATTAGCATTTCCATAAAATATTTTATACATAAGTCCCCTCAGTTGTTCAAGGAATGGCTACAACAAAGTCAAAACCACTTGCAGACTTTCTGCAGGATTTGTTTCATAATACTTTATAAGCAGATTTCCTTCACATATAGTAATTTAGTAATGAAAATACTTTAATTTCATCTCTACCAAATTTCTTTGGAAAACTTTATGATGCTGACTATATAAATATTATTCATTTCAAAGCATGTATGTTATTAGAGGTTTTGTGAGATATGTACCACAGAGTAGAAATTAAGTTTGCACCCGTGTAATTAGAACTAAGGAGATCTTTGACCTTTTTGTCACATAATGCCATACCATTTATCACAGACCTTTTAAGATACGTGTGTGTGTGTCAAGAATCAGCTTCCACTGGGCTAAGAATTCAGGGGAACAGTATTGAGATGGTAAATGGAGTGTCTAAGAGATAAGATTTGGAGTTTCAAGTGAAACTTGTTTTCCAGAAATTAAGCATGGGAGGAAGCATGACAATTATCCACTGACTTAAATACCGACAATGTTGTTAGAGATTTAATAGAAAGAGAATACAGTGAGTTGCAAAAGTCAATGCACAGTAAACTTTCATAAAAAAACCTCTACTGCCAATTTGCTAGAAAACACAGAAAAGAGAAAAAAAAAAAGGTGAAGGGAGATGTTAGATGAAAAGAATCCAAGGAGCTTACAGATATTACAGATAGACGGATAGGAGACTAATGGTTGGAAAGGAAGTGGGATGTTACGTGATAAATGAGCATGTTGTTCTACTCCCTGCGAAGAAAAATAACACAGGGTGGTCTGAAGTCATTATAAAAAGTGGACACAATAAAGGGGAAGAATAGACACAAAATTAATTCAAGGTACAGGCAAAGGCAGCAGGAGAAGCAGGCTGCAGGGAGTGATGGAGTAATACTGAGAAGGTGAGATTGGCTGTTTCAGCCCATTTACTTCACTGTCTGAACAGCTCTGCGTTTGTGCTGCTGCTGCCACAAAAAAAAAACTGGCAAGGGGACCAGTGTGGAAGACTGTCCCAGTGGAACACTACGTGCTTTCCTCCTGAAAATGAGAACCATTACAAAAGACATTGGATAAAATGGAGTTAACATCTAGACTTTGGACCACGAGATTAAACAAAGGTAGAGAAGTAGTGGGGGATCAAGTAGAATTTAAGCAAGTCTCTACATGTAATTTAGACTTTGCCTCTCCAAGAGCTTTGGGAAGGCAGGACTGAAAAAGCAAACAAAGATTATTCATTGGATTATTTCCAGCACAGTAAACACTGAGTATGTAAATAATGTCTAATCAAGACTAAGGATTAAAAGTAATACCTTTGAAAATGAGAGATGGGAAAGGACTTCAGGCAAATGGCAAATGACAGTGACTAAATCAATGGAGCTAGGGTGAAAAAGAAAGCAGAGAGACAGTCTGGACAGAACCAAAGGATTGTGTAATGCTAAAAGGTTATTTAGCTAATAATAGGAGGTGTGAGTTGCACAGATCTAAGGTAAAGCTGAACTTAAGGTATTTCTTCAGTATTTCTTCTGCATTTATAAAAACCAAAACTGTTTCAAGAAAGGAATTGTTTTAAGGGACTTTAAACCTTTTTGGGGTTTTATTTCACTTCATGAGAAAAGTCAAAATTGCTACGTGATAAAGCTCCCAGAGAAATTTCATTTTTCAGGTAAGCATAACTTCTCATTCTGAAGTTGTAGGAAAGTCATAATAAAAGCAGATCTACAGCAATTACATCAGTTCTCCAGCAATGTGTTATTTAAGCAAATCAAAGGTTAGCACTTACAGGGACTCAGATTATACACAGGCTAATTCTGATTTCTTTCGTTCAAAGCAAAAACTCATTGTATAAATGTTAGCAAATCAGTGACATTTGATTCTTTTTGTTGTCAACAGGCCAGGAAACATAAGTTCACAATACGGTAAATTATGTAAAGGAAATAATTTGTGGAAAAAGTAGTTCACATGCAAATAAACAGTACTCATGGTTTTGTATTGATTTGCAAAACATAAGCAAATACATTTTCTATACTGGTAATGAATTATTTATAAAGAGAGATGCAATTCTGGAAAAAGGTACACAATGAGCTAACTTCTCAATTCTCTGTTTACAGGAATATTTCTTCTGCTGCTGAAACACACTGTTGTGATGAAAATATGAACATAGAAGAGTACTTTCCCATCAGTGCTCAGACTGTTAGTGAAAGGAATAAGTATTAATAGACTCCTGTATCACCAATGAAGCATAGTGTCTTTCAGCTTCCACTTTACAAAGACACGGAAACTCCTTTCCACGAAAAGCATTTTTGAATTATTAGAATGTTATATGAAACACAACGCATAAGATGATAGACTTGCTTTACATTTTAAAAGCTGAAAATAATCTGTAGAGCCAACAGAGCGGTAGCAAGAAAAGGACCTCATAAGAAATAATTTCATATTTGGGGTTCAATTTTGCATTTGATAGGCAAAGATATTGCACAAAGTAATGAATTGAAATTATTTCTGAGGAGGTTGATGTAACGATATACAAGTCTTTGTTAATCTAGACTGGTAGATGTACACAGAAGAAGAAATCTTTGGTAGGCATCATTTTATTGTACTAAAGTAGCGCACTTGCCTTTGGTTAGCACTGACACCTAGCTGGTTCTAGAAAACTGATGGTAGCCATTGTCTGACTTGCAGCAAGTCATCCGAGCCTTAAGCAATGTAAAGAACATGAATTTACAGCACCGTTCACTCAAAATTTACTCAAGATGGCATTATGAGACATTCCAGCTTAGTTTCTTTTATTATTCTTGTTTGAAACAGTTTCACTTAAACATTAAATAAATGCTAGTTCTTATTGCATTTGCGACACAAAGGACAATATTAACTAATTTGTTCTCTTGACGATTCCCAAGAACAGAAGAGCATTGAGAAGACACTTTAGCAACAGCAATATCTTTACACTGATTGAATTAATGTCTTTCTACAGCATTATTAGGTTTGCTTTGCAGTGTATTATTTTTTCTTAAATTAAATCCAATAAAACAATCTCGGTGTCTTCTTTTGAGTCAGAATAAGACAGCTATTCCTATGGAATTGTCTACTTTGAATTTACAGGAAAAAGAGAGTATTCTTCTTACCTTAATTTGCTTTAAAAAAATCCAAATAAACTCCTAAAGCAAATTCCCCTTGTAAAATGATAGTACATTCATAAGAAGAGTTAAAAATGCATTCTGCTTCGCTTAGCACTAACTCATTATGGACATGTAATGTTCCTAAAACTTCTTCCTTATATGGGAGGGTCAAAATGACAGTTGGTGACCTTCTTCAGCTTTAATGTTTTAAAAATTTCTTGCAAATTTGTACATAATCACTGGAAGACTGAGCTCCATTTCATGATAATTATAGGAAACATAGAGGTCCCATTAGTACTGCTTTCTCTGATGCAAACTCCGCTTCCCAAGTGCCCTTGCCTAGGTTCCCATCAACATGGCTATTTCACCTCTTCCATGAGCTGCTCTTATCTGACTGTTCCTGATAGAAAGTCATGGCAGAGGGTGTAATTTCTTCCAATAACTTTCCAGCATTAATTTCATTTTTTTTTTTTTTTTTAAGTAGCACAACAGATTCTCATTCAACTATTTAAATGTCATATAGGAAGTCCAAGAAAGTAAACAAATAAGCTAAGAAGGACATTTCCTACTACAGATTGCATGACAAATACAGTTAAAGGCCAATACATCATAGGGCAAATACACTTAAAGAACCAAGCCATAACAGGTACAACTATTTGCATTATGCTGCTAATTTTTTCACACTCATGTGAACATTTTTTAACATGCACGCAGTTTCACTGCTGATAACTTCACCAGGATGCTGTGTATGCATGTGAAGAAACTATATATAGAAATGTAAATGCTCGAACTGAATTTCTATAATTCAACAAATTCACTCTGCATTCTTGAGAAACAACTCATTTTCTGGTATAGCTGCCTGACAAGCCCTTTGTATATTCCTGTATGCCATGAACAACTTATCATAATGTGAAATGTAATATATTTTGTCAAATGCTTTTGACGTTCTAATTTCACATATATTTGTTTCATCACATTTTATTCTACAAGTGCCTTGACAATCTATAAAGAATTTTATACATCTCTCTCAAACAACTGAACATTATGTATTTTCCAAATGCTTCCAAGACTTTGAATTTTACAGCTGTGTCAGCCTACTGTATTTAATTTACAGAGCAGAATATGGGATTTAACAGCTAGAAGAGAGATATTCATTTGATAAGCAAAAGAAAATGAAAAAAAAAAAAACCAAACCAAAAACCAAACTAACAAAAACTACAGTTCACCTCCCCAGCCTTTGTTTGATGAACTGGCTGTGTCTGCAATAAACAAATCCCACTTCAGATATGGAAAAATTCAAATCAGGTGCTTGACACTTATTCTGCAAACAGCAATTATGTTTTGTGGGAGTTATTTTTTTTATTTATTTTCAAATGTTCAAAAGATTATCTGCTCACGCAGATTAACACCACTATAGCAAACCCATAACTCTCTCTGTGATTTATACATGAAGATAAAAGAACACAAAATAATTTCTTGCTATTTGTAGCACAAATGTAAATGGAAAAATCCCACTGGCACTAATAATCATTTCCTAAGTAAAATCTCCCACAAAGCTAAGAAAGCTTTTGTGTGAACTCCTCACTACCCAAGGTACAGCAACTATGTGCTCTGAGTGATTACTGAGCCACATGATATTTTCCCTCTTATTTTCCCACTTATGGATGAAAACTATGCCACTGTTACTTGCTGTAACTCAATACTTTTAAGTGCAGATAGGAATTAAAAGGTACACAAAGCCACTTCAATCTTTCATGCAGAATGAGCTAGTCTGCAGATGTCATGTACCTGTGGATTCCATGAGTGAATTGGAGAAAGAGGCAGGCAGCACTTACTCAGCAAGAGAATGACTAATTTATTAAGATTTCTAGGTTATTACTACTGTGAAGATTCTAAATATACCTTCATGACATGTGATCAGAAATATGCATTGAATGTTATATTAATTATAAAGTTATAATGGTAAGTTATTAATTTCTTGAATTTCTAAGTAAGAAAAAAAAAGAAAAAAGAACAGATATAATCAACTGAAGAGAATTATTTGTGGAACTTAGCTGCTGAAATACTTTATAAAGACAATGATTACAAGATAAAACCATTAAGAATTCGTCATTTCTTCCCAAGAGCCACATCTGAATTAGCTCAGTGAAAGTGGTTTTATAAAGACTTACTAGGCATTCAGGTTCCTCCTAGGTAGGAAAGAATTAGGTTAACGGAACTACTTTGAATAAAAACATCTAATTCATAATGTGATTAAAAGGACTCCTCATGAAATAAAACAATGCAAAATATCTCAGGAATATCACAGAGTAATAGGTAGGTAGTGTTTGATTAAACTTTACTGTTAACACGTGTTTATCAGTCTGTCACACATTAGTTTTTATGATTCCTATCCAGAGTTAAGAAATGCAAGGCGTAACTTACTGTCAAAGGTAACCTAATTGTAACATTTATTTTTAACTCATCAGATTATTGAGAAGTGCATTTTTGCATAGCTGACTCAGAACTACAGATTTTTATAAGAATGAATAAAATCACAGATTTTCAGGGAGAGCCACGTTCAGGTGTGGTCAACTGATTTTCAGTGGATCAGATGGCATTTTATAAAATACACCTGTAGCTTATCAGAATTAAAATGCTTCCTTTTACATATTGTTAAACTGAATCCACTCCTTAAAACACGTACTTAGGTAAAAGTTACTTACTGCAGTTTTCTTCATCAGAATTATCACCACAGTCATTCTGGCTGTCACATCTCCAATGGTCTGGAATACAGTTGTTGTTTTTGCATTGGAATTCATGAGGCCCACAAGTTTTTTTATCTGTAATTAAGAGGAATATCACTTACATCATTGTAGACAGAGTCAAAATGGGAAAGACTTACTTAACAGTGACAAGACATAATTGGTAGGTACCTTTAAGAAGAAGGAACCATAATACTCAAAATGTTAGTTTCAGAAATAATTCACTTCTCATACCACATTCTTTAAGATTCTATTTAACCATTTGCACCAAAAGATACATGCTTAAACATATAATAAAGTTAAAATATGGACTGCATACGCAACGAGTTAAAGTGAAAAATATGAAATTTATAAGTGATGAAAAATTATTGTGAAGAGAGGGTGTTATTGCATTGAATCTCAAAAGCTGCTTTGACTTTTACTAGAATATAACAGTAAAATCGCTTTACAAAAGATCAAATCACACTAAACAACATTTTTATTAAAATAGGTACAAAAACCATTTCTCAAAAGTTATGTTTGCATATAAATAAGTTAAGACTAATCATACCCGACAGAAAATGTTGCATTTTGACTTACATATTCACTTTCTGATGTTTTGGATTGGGAGTCTAGTTATACAAAGTAAAACGTTATAAAGCACATAATGCTAAACTGAGATTAAGTTTCTTCCCACAGTAAATTTTTAATGAGCTTTCCTGTTTACAGAGTAGCATTGTAAGCAAAGCCTCTTGTAGATGCATGAACATCCTGAATGACTCCATCAGGAAGGAGTCGTTTCTGTGTTTTATTTATACATTTTATTTCTCGAGTAATTATTTTTGGTTCTAAGGACTGCGATGAAACGAACTAAATTAAAAAGATATCAGTGACATTTTCTTGGGAGAAAAAAAAAGTTTGCAGTGTAAAAGCCTCAATGACATATTTAAAATTACATGCCACTGCGATAATATTTCAATAGAATCTTTTAAAATTTCCATTAGGCTATATCATAGCATGTCAGTTCAGACTTCATATTGCTATCACAACAACTCACCGAGTTCTAATAACTGACGGAATGAAGTAGAACTGAAACATTAGCTTAAATCAACCTGCATTCTCTGCCTGTGAAATGGAAAGTTTGACAAAGTAGAGGTATTAGATCTGATGCTACGGTCCTAACTACTGCATTTTGTGCTTTGTTTTAGGTGCAGTTCTGGAACTAGAGCGATAAGCCAAAACTACCTTTGAATATCAACAAGGTGGAGGTAAATGGCGTTGCAGTCCAGTTGTGTACACTCAGAAAATTAGTCATTACACTAGTGCCTTTTGCATTTATTTGCACTTCTCAGCCACTATCTTGATTGTAAGCCACTATCTCCCAAAATACTTCTTCCTACCATGCTTTTCAAGATGACATGGGCATGTTTTGGTGGGAATGGTTGGACTTGATGATCCAGTGGGTCTCTTCCAACCTGGTGATTCTATGACAGTCAATGACATTTCATTCATGGCATTTCAAATACTTGCATATACTGGCATCTACTCACATATGCTTGAAATGCTTGAAAATACATGAAATGTTTGAAAACATTTAACATCATCTTACATAAAAATANACATCTGAATTAACTCAGTGCAAGTGGTTTTATAAAGACTTACTAGGCATTCAGGTTCCTCCTAGGTAGGAAAGAATTAGGTTAACGGAACTACTTTGAATAAAAACATCTAATTCATAATGTGATTAAGTATCATAGAAAAGGACTTCTCATGAAATAAAACAATGCAAAATATCTCAGGAATATCACAGAGTAATAGGTAGGTAGTGTTTGATTAAACTTTACTGTTAACATGTGTTTATCTGTCACACATTAGTTTTTACGATTCCTATCCAGAGTTAAGAAATGCAAGGCGTAACTTACTGTCAAAGGTAACCTAATTGTAACATTTATTTTTAACTCATCAGATTATTGAGAAGTGCATTTTTGCATAGCTGACTCAGAACTACAGATTTTTATAAGAATGAATAAAATCACAGATTTTCAGGGAGAGCCACGTTCAGGTGTGGTCAACTGATTTTCAGTGGATCAGATGGCATTTTATAAAATACACCTGTAGCTTATCAGAATTAAAATGCTTCCTTTTACATATTGTTAAACTGAATCCACTCCTTAAAACACGTACTTAGGTAAAAGTTACTTACTGCAGTTTTCTTCATCAGAATTATCACCACAGTCATTCTGGCTGTCACATCTCCAATGATCTGGAATACAGTTGTTGTTTTTGCATTGGAATTCATGAGGCCCACAAGTTTTTTTATCTGTAATTAAGAGGAATATCACTTACATCATTGTAGACAGCGCCAAAATGGGAAAGACTTACTTAACAGTGACGAGACATAACTGGTAGGTACCTTTAAGAAGAAGGAACCATAATACTCAAAATGTTAGTTTCAGAAATAATTCACTTCNCTTTCTGATGTTTTGGATTGGGAGTCTAGTTATACAAAGTAAAACGTTATAAAGCACATAATGCTAAACTGAGATTAAGTTTCTTCCCACAGTAAATTTTTAATGAGCTTTCCTGTTTACAGAGTAGCATTGTAAGCAAAGCCTCTTGTAGATGCATGAACATCCTGAATGACTCCATCAGGAAGGAGTCGTTTCTGTGTTTTATTTATACATTTTATTTCTCGAGTAATTATTTTTGGTTCTAAGGACTGCGATGAAACGAACTAAATTAAAAAGATATCAGTGACATTTTCTTGGGAGAAAAAAAAAGTTTGCAGTGTAAAAGCCTCAATGACATATTTAAAATTACATGCCACTGCGATAATATTTCAATAGAATCTTTTAAAATTTCCATTAGGCTATATCATAGCATGTCAGTTCAGACTTCATATTGCTATCACAACAACTCACCGAGTTCTAATAACTGACGGAATGAAGTAGAACTGAAACATTAGCTTAAATCAACCTGCATTCTCTGCCTGTGAAATGGAAAGTTTGACAAAGTAGAGGTATTAGATCTGATGCTACGGCCCTAACTACTGCATTTTGTGCTTTGTTTTAGGTGCAGTTCTGGAACTAGAGCGATAAGCCAAAACTACCTTTGAATATCAACAAGGTGGAGGTAAATGGCGTTGCAGTCCAGTTGTGTACACTCAGAAAATTAGTCATTACACTAGTGCCTTTTGCATTTATTTGCACTTCTCAGCCACTATCTTGATTGTAAGCCACTATCTCCCAAAATACTTCTTCCTACCATGCTTTTCAAGATGACATGGGCATGTTTTGGTGGGAATGGTTGGACTTGATGATCCAGTGGGTCTCTTCCAACCTGGTGATTCTATGACAGTCAATGACATTTCATTCATGGCATTTCAAATACTTGCATATACTGGCATCTACTCACATATGCTTGAAATGCTTGAAAATACATGAAATGTTTGAAAACATTTAACATCATCTTACATAAAAATAACCCCCCTCTCTCAAAAAATAAGGCATGCCTGTATTTATCTTCTGTAGCTTTGCAAAAGATAAAGTTTCAAACCAGCAATCCATCCTATACTTACCAGAGTATTTCTAGTTAAGTTTACAATCTCCCATTAACACATCTGCCCATAAAATGAGTCCTAAAGTCTAATGACAGATTATATTCTATTTATCCTTCCACATTTAATAGAAATACCAAGATTGAATCAGTAATGCACAGAAAGCAAGGACGCCATCTCCTCATTTCAGCCACCTGCTAAGATGAGAGAACATGCAATATATCTTTTCTTTTTCTTGATAAAAAATTATCTAGTTCTCAAGGATGCTAAATCCATTTTCTAGCATTGCTCTCTTTACACTTTTGAAGAAAAGCTGGATTATTCTTTTTTTAATTTATCTATGCATGGTCTAAACTTCTGATTACCACTTGAATGTTAATCATCCCCTTCTTACTCTACTTTTAGAAAACACAAAGAAATATTTAATTCCTTCTTTACTGAAAATGTTTTAAACTTTGTAAGGTTCTATCTTCTTCACTTCACCATTGTGAAAGCTTTATGCTTCCTTTAAGTCAATTGATCTCTCAGAGCAGCTTACACTTTGCAATGCCTTGGAAACCAGACTTGCTCATCTTGTATTTCCTTTCCCCTGTTAATGAAAGCTGGGGAAGACCCTAGGATACAGGAACTAAGACATAACAAAGAGAAAGATTTGGGAAAGTTGTGCAGCAAATACCTGATTTTTCAGAAAGACTGATTTACTCAGCTCTAAAGGAGGAAGTGCAAGACCTTTTTTTTTTGAATAGTGGAACCCTGAAGAGCTCACACATTTTGTCATTGCTGTATTAAACACTAAACTGCTATCCATTTTTCTTAAAATAAGGCCACCTTAAGATGTGAAAGTTCGGCATGGTACAAAGGCATAGATGTATGTCATGATAATTCACTTTTGTATTTCCCTCTTCAAGTAATTATTGAAATTCATTGATTGCAACAGGTAGTGGTCCCTTCTCAGATAGTCGTGTGACTGCCTGAGGTGCTGCTGCTTGGTTTGGGTTCTTCTGTACCTAACCAGGACTTCATTTTGGATATAATTCTCAAGAGATATGGAAAAAGAGGATGAAGGCTTAAACAGAAAATAAACCAAACTCCAAAATATTGCATATGCACCCTAAAAGAGTTTTGATTCAAATGTCAGTCCTTATGAATTAAAACACAATTTGCACTCTATTGCTGTTTGGGGATTTTAATTCCGTATATGAGTGTTTTTGAGCATTTGTGTGTTAGTGTGTATGAGCCCGAGAGTGATAAATTCCCAAATAAAGAGAGTCTTGCTTTCCATGAAGCATCAGGTAGCTATTTTAGAGTTTGTCAGGCTGCCACTGATGCTGGAATTATCAGTCTGTTGAAGAAAGTTTATGTTTATGTAACGGATAGAACATGGGCTAACCAAGTATATTCTTCATCACCAGAAAAAAACCCCAACTTTGACTCATTAGGCTAAAAATAAAATTAATATTAAAAAAGTGAGGAAGCAGAAAGCAGTCACGCTAACACTGACACATTAGGCTAATAACGACGTGAAATATATATAACCTTTAAAGCAGATTATAATCACTTTCTAAGACGGCACAGAGTTTTCTTCAGCTTCTAGCTCAAACAAGGCCTTTTGTGAGGCAAAGTATTAAGTTGTGAGCAAGGATTATCATAATCTACTGGCTTCTTTCAATTGCCTGGACAAAAAAACATGAATTAACTCTCCTTATTTTTCTTTAGAAAACACCATGTGTGCATTAATAAGCATAGATTTCCTAACTCCACTTCAGTTGTCTAGGTCAGAAAGTAACTGTATAAGACTAACTACGCTCAGGCGGCTGCTGAAAAATTTACTCAATATAACATCTCCTACAACACACAGCAGCAAATGTAAACTAAGTAAAATATACATATACTATGGAGCACTTAAGCTAAAAAAAAAGAGATTATGCTTTACATAAGCTTTGCATTGTAAGCATTTAAGAAAACGAGCTATAAATGATAACGTTAGTAATAGCGCTAACATATGCAGATCTTTAATGTACTCAGCTTGCAACTGTATAATTTAATTATATCAAACATTGCTCATAAAAATAACCATCTTGAAATTCAAAACAAACAAATCAACCAACAAAAAAAAAATCCCCAAACCAAACACCAACCCAGAAGACCAGGCCATGTCAAAACTACTGCTGTAATAAGGTAAAAATAAACATATTCCAAATGCTAAAATGGAAAACTTGAAAATGTGATTGAACCCATCCTGTTCTTGTCAGGGCTCGGTTGTTCTATGTGCACGTAACTGTGCGGGGCACAGATTGTGGATGTGAAGAAATTGTTCTGCCTCCTCCAACACTCAAAATAAGAGCATTATTGCAGCTAGTAGATCTAAAATAAAAATGCAGGTGTTTTTGCAGGGAGTTCTGTAATTGAGCTGTGGAAGTCCTTGTTGCACCATGTTGTGCAGACTTTACAAAGGTTAAAGGAGACTGAAATCTATTGAGGGCAGTTGCAATAAGAGACATATTTGACTCACAATCGCTCTGATTCTCAAATTGTTAGAGGCTATAAGAATACCACAGGGAAGTTTCATTACAAGAGTGTTTCTCTATGTACTAGTTTTCAGGCACTACTACTGATAAAATAAAAGGCAAGATGAGTCCTAAGTATGAACCAGCATAATCAGTTGTACATATTGTGATTGAAAAACCTACTTAATTTGGATTGCAAGCACTGAACCTCTACAGTAATTAATTGTTTGAGTGATTTGGACACTATTCTTCCTCTTGGCTAAAATTGTGAATCAAAGTGAAGTACCTATTAAAATACAATTTTTCCTATTCAGTGTTAGTGTGTTTCGTTGGTTGTTTTCCTCCTTGCTTTCAGTCTCTGTGTATTGAGGACACTATGAGATAAATAATTAAGTCTCTCTGTGCCAGACCAGTTGGGCTTGCATGGGTTACTCAAAATAAGAATCCACAATTTGGAATCCTGGAATGCTGTCTGAATTGGAAAGAAACAGCGTGTTGGACATCAGAGTGTCCATCAGAGAAGAAGGACAATGCAGGAGAAAGCATCTGTAAAGTGGGTCAGAAGGTGAGGAGTGTGAGGGTTGTTCTACAGTAGCCTAGAATTAGATATAAAGTCTTTAAGAGAAAGGTTCATTTTGTTTACACTCAGTCTTTCTTCAAGCCAAATGATTTCTTGGACTGCAACTTCTCCAATTAGTATGATTACTTATTGTCCCCTTCTTGACAATTCAAACGACGGTCTTGGATTTTCAGTGCTGAGGATGAACTCAATTTCCCAGGCATATTTACAAGCTCCTACATTTTCATACGTTTTCTTGTGTCAATTGCTTCAAATATATCCATGGAAATCTGGCTGTCTCAGTGCTTTGTTCTTGATTACAGCCAGTAATTTTGTTATTCTGTTGCCCCAATGGTAGCATAAACTTGTCCAGACTCATGTGCTTCATTCAAAATATTTATTGATGTGTGGACAAATAATGGTCAGCTCTGAATACTTTGTACAAGTATCTTTCCTGTTCTCTTCCACCTTTTCCTTTCAAGACTTCTCTCAAAATTTCAAGAAGTATTTCTTCACTGGGTGAGCGCAGCTCTTGAACTGACATCCACATTGAAGGATTTTCCATTAATACTGATCCACTCATTCTGACCGATTATCCGTAATCCATTTCCCAGGTGGAATATTGTATTAACTGGTTTCTTTGAAGTACAATAAAAAGTAGACTTGCTATTTTCCCACAATGCAAACAAAGACAGAGAACAGCTACTACTACTACTACGACACAATGTGATCTTTTTTCCATATGACATGATGATGACCAGCAAGCATATAAACCAATATCATATACAGACCGATGTGAGAACAGCTTATATACTTTCAACTTTCTATGAATATTGCTTATAAAAATAATTTTCACTGTTTCTGCAGAAACATAATCAATTCATCCTTTCATGACAAACATGCTATAACCTGTAGAGTTATAGTTTTGATCCAACAATAAATCTTCAAAAAACCAATGATATTCCTTGGATTCAAAGCTAATACTTATGTTCTAAAAAAAAATCTTCCGAATCAAACTATCATATGCAAGTACAAAAGTTTCATAAGCATCAGGGTTCTTGGAGAAGTTCTACGGGGATGTAGTTTGTGGAGTGGTGTATTAGGGCCCATAACTCCTAGGAGCTCATACAGAGAATTAAAAGTTTGTCATGTCAAGTTGGAATCTGCTCTGGACCCTTCTGCACAGCCAGTCTTAACTAATACGAATTGCAAATTATTCTATTTTTCACTATTTATTAGCTCCAACAGCAATGAAGTACACAGAGAATTGACAAAAACTGGATAACACTGTGAGATAAATATAGAATGTCACTATATTTCAGGTGAGATATTCATGTACAGCTCTTGCCAATAAAGTAGTATGAGGTGTATGAAGTTTACAGACTGCTCATAAAAAGATTATCATTCAACAAGAACTGTATGAGCCACATACAGCTATCATATCAGATAGGCATATAGAAAGAGGACATATTTAGTGAGATGAGATTTCCCTTTTGCTACTTTTTCTTTTTTTTTTTTTAAACAAAGGTCAGGTTGCACTAATATATTCAAAACTATTGGCATACTCACCACAGTTAGCTTCATCTGATCCATCAGCACAATCTGGGTCTTCATCACAAACCCACAGTTTCGAAATGCAGTGTTTTGTTGTTTTACACTGGAAATGGTCTGGAGAACAACTGTTTTCAGCTTTAAATGAAAGAATTTAAAATTAAATCTAGGCATCTCTGCCAATATTCAAAATGTTTGTTTCAAATGAATGAATATCAAGTGTTCAAAACTCAGAAATTTGGTGTCTAGCATCACTTATGTAACATCTGTAAGGAAAGAGCATTCAGGATTACATTGCTTGCAATTTAATCTTCTTTTTATACCTTATTTTACACAAAAGAGTAAGGTCAAACAAATTTAATAAACAAAGGATTTATTGTGATGTTCTTTTAACAACAAGTAGGCTTAACATTGATACAATTGAACCACTTCAGTAAAGCCATCAGGTTTTTTCCTTGCTTCCTAGGCCATCAGTTATCACTTCTGAAGGTCAATTAGTCTGAAGGACTACAGCATCTCTCATTGCTTTAATTGAAAAGCTAATCAAAATTACATACAATTTTAGTAAATTCTGTGCTTGCAGTTAACATAGACTGTGGGTTAACGCAGAGAAAATGTTGAGAATTATTTTACTTATCAGTTTAGAAAACCAAGTTTTTAATTAAATGTACAGCAAGATAAAGATGCAAAGATGCAGGCAGTCTTCATCTTATTCTTTCAATATGCTTCAAGTTAAAATTTAACTGCTTCAACTATAGAAAAGCCATTTGAAAACAAAAAAGAGGCTCAGTGCACTCATGTGACTCTATATCAACTCCCTCACAAGTATATATGCCAGACCTTCCTATCTCCTAAACTAAGAAGAAAAAATAATAATGTATATGTATATATGGACTGGACGGTGAGCTATCTATTTATGATCAGATACATTATTATTTATTTAGAGATATGCATATGTACAAGAATCTCCAACTTGTTCTAAACTGAATTGAACATAGGTGGAAAACATCATGACCTGTGTTTTTTTTAATTATGTTTTCCCACATGAATGTTTGTCCTGCTTTTCCCTAGTGAACTCCATTAGGTTCTTTCAATGAACTTCACTATCCCCGTTGAAAAGCAATTTGCTCCTTGATATGATCATTTTTGTCTCTGGGGTTTGGCAAGGTAAAAATGTTTAAGTGTGTTAAAGTTGGTGAATCATCTTTCAGGGTCATGTTTCCATAATTTACAGTGCTCAAATCAAAAAGCATTAAGACCTGACTATGCTGCTAACTATACCTATAAGAAATAACACTGATCGCAAGTGTTTTACAAGGAAAATCAGCGTAATCACATCCATTTTACATATGGAAAGCCTTAAGTACAAAATGTGACTTTTTCAAAGTCATCAGATATCTAAACCAAAATGGTGGTAGAGCTGAAGAAAATCTCTATATCTTATGAATCGTAGCCCAGTGAACATAGAATTAAATAGATAATCTCATCTGTTACCTGTCTTGTGACTGGAGCCCATGTCAATGTGGATTTTTTGGCCGACCTACTTAAAACCTCCCCCTTTTCACAATCTCCCCAAAGGCAACTGAAGAGTTCTCAGAAGCCACGAGTGAGGTTTTATTAAAATACAAACTAGCACAGTTAACTTTCTTAAGAGGGCAGTTCATAAAGGCTCGGTAAGACAGAACAGAAATAAAACCGGCATATAATTAACCTCCCCAACTCCCCACTAGGTCTTTGCAGGTGAGTTGATGTGGCTGAGCTTCAGACAATTCAAAAGCTTGCTTTATGTCACCGTACACTGTCCTATCCCCGCTAACACCTAAGTATTTTTCATCTCTATCACCACTGACCCTGACCCTCTCTCTCCCACAGTCCCTGAGCACTACTGTGCTGCAGACTCCGCTGCTCTGATTTCATCTGCATCAGCTATACCTCAAGCTTTTGGGAACCTTTCATATACCACGTGCAGTTCTTTATAATGAAAAAAGCAATCTCTTCCATGGGAGTTTACATGACCCCACTTAATCACATTTTAAAGAAACGTAACATGCAAAACAACACATAACACCATCTGTCAGAGGCTACAGCTCTGCTGAGCTGTTTGAGAGATGGCCATTAAACACAACGATCAACAAAGCCTTTGTATCCTTAGCAACCCTTCCCTTGGAGAAGGCCACGCTCTTTGCAGAAATGCAGCATATGCAAACCCTGAGAAACCTAACTCAGAAAACAGGAATAAGCACCTTAGATCAGCAGTAGACCTGAATAATGAATCGAGTGAAGGACAGAGTTGTATTTCAAGACAACATCATAATTTTAAATACAAAATGATCAAAGACACGGGCTGCTCGATACATTTCCGTTCTAAATCTGAAAATATTTTCCCGATTTATATCTAATAAATACAAAGTGAAAATGAATTTATGAAAAGTAAGATATATTAAAAGTTGAGTAATTGGATATCTTCAATTAATGAAGAACTCCCCAGACGAAAGGGAGTAGAAAAGGTAAACTCCATCAAAGAAAAAGGATGTAGAAGGAGCTATGGATCTACACCCTTTTCAACAGAAGACGCAGAAAACCATCTTTTTTGCACTGAAATGCATTGCTGCAAGGCATGACAGATGAAAGCCTCAAGAAAACAAATCATTTGTGAGGTGGTTAAGAGTAAAGTGGGTGTTTCATCCTAAGTCAGACACCCAATTAAATGCTTTAGATTAACTGTCGTCTTTGCAATGACTTTTAAAAAATGAAGTTAATAAATGACATTTTAGCTTCTTCTCTTGTATATGAAGCATTGTACATCAAACCATCCCAAGTGTTAACTGCTTTGCGTCTTTCTCAAATTGTTTTACATAAAGAACATTTACAGTAGGTGACAATTTAATTCAGTTGCCTGTTTAAAACCAGATAAGGTGTTCAGAGCAAAAGTCTCTAAAAATTACTTACGACAGTCTCTTTCATCTTCTTCATCACCACAATCATCCTGTCCATTGCATCTCAGATTTATTGGAATACACTTCTGATTCTTCGTGCACTTGAACTGACCTGACAGACACACATGTGTGTCTGTAAGTTAAAAGAATAAAAATATCAAGTTAAAAAGATTAAAAGATAAAAACTAAAAGCATTAAAAATCTACAGGCAGAAGAATACAAACAAAAATTAGTTTCTTGACAAAACTCACAGCAGGGCATTTAAATTAGTTTAGCATGTTTCTTAGGTCTACAATATAAATAATCACCTACCACAATTCAGTTCGTCAGAATTGTCCCCACAATCATTCTCTCCATCACAGATAAAGGCTGGAAGAGCACAAAGTCCAGTTCCACACTGGAAACGTCCTGGCTGACATCTGAACTCAGCTGATTAAAAAGAAAATTGCTTATCAACACTATCACAGGAATGGTTAGAGTATCAGTAGTGTTGTTCTTCCACTATGGACTAATCGAAATAACTTACAAACCATTGTCTTTGCCTATATAGTCTCAGTCTGAATACCTATTCCTAACTTAAATGTACATGTATTATTGAAAATCAGTTCCAAAGTCTGAGATTTTATATTCTCATAACTATGGTTCTTCATTACTAATAAAACAGAATGCAACCCTCTACAGGTTGGTGACATCAGCTCAACAGAGACTCACAATTTAGGCTATAAACACTTCAGTTCAAGTCTGCATATAAGAAACTAATCTATCCCAGTCTAATTCTGTTTCTCTTGAAAGATCCAACATTTTTGTTCTTACAGCCAGTGCCATTTGAGTGAATGAGCAATTATGCACCTCTATAGTAATATTTCATATAAACAGAGTAGTTAAAATGTAATCTTATGCAGAATGGTTACATATGTTATAGCTTGCATCAAAAGCCTCCACAGCAGAAGAGAACTAATTATAAAATGGTAACAGTATGGGTGAAAGATTCAACACAGAAAACAAATGAAATGAACTGCTACTTTACCAGAAGATTGTAAAACACTTAGTAGAGCATTTTGTGTGTGTGAGCTTGAGAAAAGAAGGCAACAGTCTTTTGATTTATGTGGATTTAAATATACTATTAAGGTAGTCAATGACTAGGGCTGAAACATATCATCATCAACTATATTACTGTTTACGAATCCAGTACACTAGATAGGTGCTTTGTGAAAAAAGTAAGTAAACTTGCAGTCAGCTGTCACAGCAACCATCCTCTGTGACGCTTAAAACGTCATTATAATTGACTTCCAGCTGTCTACAATGGAACAAGGAAATACTGCAATAACCTACTATCTGGACTATGAGAAGTTATCAAGAAATACGCTGTATATACGCTCTACCTTCAGGTTAATAAAAGACCTGGATGAGGGTACAGTGTGTACACTCAGCAAGTTTGTTGATGACACAAAACTGGGAGGAGAGGCTGATGCACCAAAAGCCTCTGCTGCCATTCAGCAAGACCCTGAGAGGCTGTGGAGTTGAGCGGAGAGGAACCTAATGAGGTTCAAAGTCAAGTGTAGAGTCCTGTACCTAGAGACAAACAATCCCATGCACCAGTACAGGTTAGGTGTTGACTGGCTGGAAAACAACTCTGCAGAGAAAGACCTCAGAGCCCTGGTGGACAACAAGTTTACAATGAGCCAGCAATGTGCTCTTATGGTCAAGAAAGCAAACAGTATACTGGGGTGTAATAAGGACAGCGTGGCCACCAGGACAAGGGAGGCTCTCCTCCTCCTCATCTAGTCAGCCCTTGCGAGGCCCGATCTGGAGTCCTCTGTCCAGTTCTGGGCTCTCCAGCTCAAGACAAGGAACTGGTTCTGCAAACCAAAGCTTTAAGACAACCACCCCACCCCTTGCTAACATTCATAAAGCATTGTATTTGCTTTGGACTCTACTGACACAAATGAGTTCCAAATCCAGAATGCACTTACGACATTCCTCAGGCTCATCAGAGCCATCTCCACAGTCGTCGACAGTGTCACATTTCCACCAAAATGGAATACATTTGTCAGTTTTGCAACGGAACTGTAAAAGGAAAAAAAAAGAAGGAAGAAAAACTATGATACGAATACTTATATGCTTATTTCTGAACAGAAACAGTACAGGCCATGAAAAATTATATTCAAAGTCATGGTTCCATTAACCAACTCTGGATGTTAATTTCACAAACCTCAGTTTTTAACTATTCTTTTTTTTCTGGAGGTATTTTGCACTGACACTTCCACAGATAAGAATCAATGCAATTTTAAGCAACATTGCTGCACTTACAGTGCCCCTGATATGAATCACTCATTGTACTTTGTTGCATTCTATGATTCAGTCCTTTAGGATCTTGTTCAAAATAGCCATTTCAATTCTTAAATGGTCTTTGTAGGCTGTTAAATTAGACATAATATATTTTTTCCATGTAAACCAAAACACTGACAGTTACAGCAGAGAGTCATAACATGCAGCGCTGCAATTGCATACAGTATCGCTTATTTGTTTGAATTAAATGAGAAAACCAGAAGCTAGGCCTTCCAGCTTTCAAATGGATAAAATATCTGTAGAAAAAAGAAAAATCCATTCTAAGACCTTGGCAGAGCCTCTACTGTGAGCTCAGGCAACATTGTACCTTTGTTCTGAATGGAAGAGGAATACAAAGAAAACAAAGAGTAGAATTACTTGATGCAATCTTCTGGGGCCAAACCTCAAATCAGAGCTCATTATGTAGCTAATACAAATGAGAAAATTATGGATGAATTATCAGTGTGTTTTAGGAAATATTTTTTTTTTCTACTCGATGTCTCTATGAGCATAGAAGGGAAAGAAAACAAAAGGTTTAGAAGTGTAAGACATTTTATTTCCTGCAGCTGGGCATCATATTTCATTTCTTGACATTTTTATAATCATTTATCAGGCAATAAAACTGTATTTAAAGAGTATATTAAATTTGGTGCATTATCTCCAAATTTTCTTTTCTGACAAGACAATTCAAGGTTTCATGGCCATTTACATAGTAGGACGTATACCGTTCTTGTATTCCACTGAAGGACATTCTGCATAACAGATTGGGTTTGAAACACAGCTATTCTAAATTGTTAAACTGTTCCACAGAGTTACACATCTCAGACAAGCTCAGCAGAAGGCCCTCAAATGTAGGAGACAAACCCTCAGACAATTCTGATTCTTAATATTTTCTACATGTTAACTTAGTCTTCCAGTTTTTCAATTGTTTTAAAGTGTTTAGATCCTGCTATGCTGTGCATGAAAATGCTTACATTCTCTTCTAAACTGATTCCACGCAGACTCACATTTCAAAGTCGTATGGATGTACCTGGAATGGCCCTGAATGACCTGAGTCTGTGTTCTGAGGTCTGATGCGCTTTGTAATAAACAATTTCTCAGGTCAAAAGGGCCTTCAAAAGACAGCTGAAACTCTGTAGATGTGTAGAATCAGACACTCAACTTCTTCTGAAACACTTAACGGTGGATGTTCAAGAGCAACAGAGGAACAGCTATGATCCCACAGCATAATTGAAAAATCTTAAGTAACTAAGTCTATTTTTGCCACTGACCTCCACATTCAATGTCAACAGACTAACAAATTATCTAGCAGTAAACAGAATTCAAAATTGGAAAACGTAAATAATAAACAATATCAACCTGAAATTGTCTGTATCATGGAATCATAGAATCATAAAACCACCAGGTTGGAAGAGACCCACTGGATCATCAAGTCCAACCGTTCCTATCAAACACTAAACCATGTCCCTTAGCACCTAGTCCACCCATCCCTTAAACACCTCCAGGGAAGGTGACTCAACCACCTCCCTGGGCAGCCTGTTCCAGTGCCCAATGACCCTTTCTGTGAAAAACATTTTCCTAGTGTCTAGCCTGAACCTCCCCTGGCAGAGCTTGAGNGGTCTCACCAGTGCTGAGTACAGAGGGAGAATAACCTCCCTGGACCTGCTGGTCATGCCGTTTCTGATACAAGTCAGGATGCCATTGGCCTTCTTGGCCACCTGGGCACACTGCTGGCTCATGTTCAGTCGCTGTCAACCAACACCCCCAGGTCTCTCTCTTCCAGGCAACTTTCTAGACAGACTTCTCCTAGTTTTGAAGCAGCTTCTTCTATTTAGCCCTGCTATCCATCCTATGGAATCCAAAACTGATAAAATATTGCTACTGCTATTGCTATTTGGAGAATCCAAAATATGATGCTATCCTTCAGTGCAGGCTAAAAAATAACAAGGAACAGAACCATTTGATGAACCGTTAGCATATAAATTCACTGTGGAATAAGCTTCCAGTGCCATTTAATACAAATTTAAATAAAAACCCCAAAACCAGAGGAAAGTGCTGGTTTTTAAACAAAACATGTTTGGGAAACTACATATGGGAGAAAAATAGGTAAGGAATTCCTCATTTTACAAGCTTGTAACACTTTGGGTTTGTTCATCAATTAATGGGAAGGAACAAGCAGACAGAAAATAGAAAAGAAATTATTCACAAAGTAAAATCACACCCAACACTGCCTTAAGGGAACAGAAGAAAATGGCAGGAAGGTTTCTTAAATAACATTGTTGTTTGAATTAAACTGTATACTATTATTAAAATAACCACTGTTTCCCAAAAACTAAAGGTAAACCCCTGTCTCTAATGAGTACAGATAAAACGTGTCATGATCGAGAATCAACTAACTTTCTGGGTAGAACAGTCCAAAGACTTTCATCAAAGTGGTTCTTTTATAAGAAATCACACAGCCTACTTATTCTACCTCATATTTTAATAAAAAACTATAACAACTATTTATTTCAAGTACTAGGGAATCAAACTCCCATAAGGCCTCGTTGTTATAACTAATGAAATTGTTAATTAATTGCACATACTACTACTTCTATTTCAGCTACTGGGTTGCCTTTAATGTAACCCTATCTAGCTAACTGAACTGAGCTCAATTTCTTGAATTAATGTAAAGTTCGTTCATGCATGAATACTTCTAAATCATTGTTATAAACACTTTCTATATTTATGTTCCATATTTTATATAAATGTTTTTTCAAAGCAATTTTAATGGGTTTAGTTGCTGTATTTGTTCTAGGGACTGGTAGAAACATCCACATTTGAAAGGGAACAAATTCCGCATTCTCCGGCAAAAAGGCAATTGCAAGTCTATTTTCATCTAATAACCTTGAAGATGAAACACTTTAAATGCACCCATGAGTTACCCTGTCTCCAGCTCCTTTGACTGATGCTTCCACATTTCACGGGCACCAGCATTCATTATTTAAGACCGTGTGGAAACTCTGTAATAGATAATTCCCACTCACTCTCCCCTCCCTATGTATGCACGTACCTGACTGGCAGTACAGTTGGATAAGCACGTCTTGTTATCCGCAGCGAGGTAAAAGTTAGTGGGACAGGCACAAGTAAACATCTTGCCAGGGGCTAGAAGGCATAAATGACTGCAACCACCGTTGTTTACCGTACACAGATGTTTAGACACTGTGGACAGAAGAGGAAAAGAATATCAGAGCCTATTATTTCAGGGTATCTGCTTTATAGAGGAAGAAAAAAGTATTACACACCCTATTTTTACAATGGAATGTCTCAAAACAAAAACCTCTATCAGGCAACATTCTTTTTTGCCTTTAAGCTATTCTTTTTTTTGTATGCAAAAATTAATTATTACTATGGACGTATATTCAACATTGAAAGAATTGGATGAAGAGAGAAGCATTAATTTTTTTTATATAATGAGACAAAATATTAGCCTATCTAGGTCAAGTGCCAAATTGTATTCAGTTACAACTCAAACACAGGGACATCAGGAGATCAGACGCAATCATAACGCCCACATTCTCTGACATTCTCTCAGTCCCACAAGTTTCTAAATAACAGGATTCTTCTAATTATTAACTTGTCAAATAATAAGGTTAAATGTTTTCATAACACATTGTTCCTATGTTGAAAATTGGTATCCTTGACTGTAATGCAACTTAACATTCTGCACTTCTGGTCAGGATCTGGGTTAATTTTTTAGCACCCAAACTGGTATTATGCCACTGAACAAGATATATAATATTTATTTAATACCAGACATTCTTACCACATTAATCATAAGCTTATGTTTAAAAATGCTAATTTGAAATCTTCCACAGTTTGAAACAAAATAAATAAATGACTGCAGATAAACAAGCTTCCATTAACTCTGCAACTTGCGACTACATGAAATACATCAATGGGTTATACAGAAAGTATAGGCAGGTTAATTACCATCAGGTTGCCTGTAGGAATGATACACCTGGATGTCTGTTATGGTGTGCCAGGAGTTAATCAGTGACAGTCTGTCTGATCCAGAGGTTTTGTGGGCACGGCTGAGTGATTTGGTTTTCCCATCTGTCCAGTATATGTAGTCTTCAAACAACGTTAGTGCAATCACCCCTGGAATATCTTGATTAGGGACTGCAAGAGGAGATGCTGATTAATGTTCATTCTTGGAAGACTGCCAGGTAAAAGATTCCATACTGCATAGGGTGACAGATACAACTGCTATATAATCTCTTGAGAATAACTGTCATGACAATATGTCAAGCCTAGAGGGTTCTTCATTACTAGTTACGATAAAGATGGATGGGGTATGAGCTCGGCTTCCTTAGTGCTAATTGGCCCGATCAGTGTTAAGGGAATGAAAGTATTTAAGTTGACAAAAAACATCTCCAGATTCTAAACCAATGACACGACAAGTTTTAAAGTAGAACATAACATAAATATTACTTCACCTAGTCTTCACAGAAAGCCAACATTAATTTGCTGTCTGAGAGGAATAAAGGTTATTAGAACACATATAATATGTAACCTATCCATCTCCAGATGCACTGCCTTTAACACACTTTAAAGCAATTAATAGTGCTTTGTTTTGGCAAAATATATGACAAAAGAGATTGGTGAAAAAGTTTTGCATTAAAATAAACACGGCATTAAGAGGGCTTACTGGTTATTCCTGTCATCACTAACGATACAGTGGGTAGTCCAATTACTTTGTGCCAGCAACAGAATCTTATTAAAACTGATACTTATTTTGATTTTAGAGACCCTTCTCTTCTTATTTGCATAGTGCAACATATTTGCATGTGCAACATGGGGTCATATTCAACAACTTATTCAATAATTATGATGGACAAAACCCACAGAATACAAAATTACCACCCTAGGTAATTTGAGTAAAAATTTGAATTTGCTTTTACAATTCCTTTTCCTACCACAGCCTCCTCCTACCAGAGATGGGTGAGTCCCTTGCAATCCCTCCTTTTCCAACAGGCCTTCTATGGCCACTTATAGTTCTCAACTAGGGATTCCTTTTATACATAAATCCTATATTACTTTACACTGAATGCTAATCCCAAACAGGGCTTGACCATGAAAAAGATGAGAAATGCGATAAGAAACTGGAGGGAGGAAAGAAAAGGAAGGCACAGGCCTATCAGAAAGCTGTATAAAATAGGAGGAAGAAATATAAGTTGGTAGTAAAAGGGGAAAACGGGATGCTTGCAACAGATCAGAAGCAGTGGGAAATAAAAAAAAAAAAAGTACTTGAACACAAATGAAATTTACTATTCATAACATACTAAAGGGAGATAAAGTGCTGCATGAACTTAAGAGAACAGCCACATGCAGTACCTCCAAAAGGGGGAACACAGTTACGAAGAAATATGATAAGCGTGCGCAGACTTAAAATGTATGTCTGTCCATCTCCTCTATCATGTATTTATTTTGGCTCAAGAATATACATTTGTATGCTGTAAGTTGCATCTGGTATAAAAATGTGTGCATTCTTTTCCCTCATATTTTTTTCAGTACTTCTACTTAAGTATAAAAAAAATATATTATTTGGACTTCAGGGGTGAAAACGATGCCGTCTAGGATTTCTTAACTACAGAATATGCTTACTGAAGAAGTCACGTAGAGGAAGTGAAGCCCAGCCTCACTCAGCTCCTACTGAAATATAAATATTTCCAAAAGTACAAGCAAATGTTCCAACTAAACCGAATAACAGCAACAACAGCAAAAAGGTCTCATTGTCAGCTGGCAATATCCACGTGCCAAGAAAAAGTGTCCTGAAAAAGGACAGATGCTGACTACTTCTAATCAATAAACATGACAAAAGTATCTCTACTCTATCACGGCTATCAAGGTTAGATTTTCTTTGGTATTTGGCTCCTGTTTCGAGCTTAAGCTTACTGATCACTTCACTTGGAGGGTAGAAAGAGATCTGTCCCCTTTCCAAAAAGAAGGGACTGCAGCCTTGCCATGNCGACAAAAGTATCTCTATCATGGCTATCAAGGTTAGATTTTCTTTGGTATTTGGCTCCTGTTTCGAGCTTAAGCTTACTGATCATGTAACTTGGAGGGTAGAAAGAGATCTGTCCCCTTTCCAAAAAGAAGGGACTGCAGCCTTGCCATGCCCTAGTGCAAAGTCTACAAGAAGAGAAGGGGCGAAAGATTCCTGTCATGCTCCTCCTGAAGCTGCATTTACCTAGCTAGTGTTCCGGTGTTGGTATCTGCTAAAGGTAACTAATTGTTGTTGGAATGTGGTAAATTACCTTATTTTCCCCATGTGGCATTAGAGTAGTTTCTGCTTAAAGATTCTGGCATCCAGAGACAGAAAATTTACATTGGTGAAAAAATCTTAAAAAAACCAGGTTATGCTAATTTGCATTCCATTCTCTGCAACTCTTGATTTCCTGAACTGCAGTAAAATGAAAATAAAAAGCCTACTGACATCCTGACCCAAATGGAACCAGTAATGAACTCTTAGGAGGAATTAAGAATCCCCCAAAGACAAACTCCATCAAGGAAGGACAACACTTAATAAGAAC